>CAJQUN010000081.1:1823077-2423077 GCA_907163345.1 Haberlea rhodopensis
AAGGAGGCATGGGTTGAGCAAGGGTGGGGTGGTAGGGTGCATTTGGGGGAGGGAAGGGCGGCGATTGGGGGTGGTGTGGTTGGGGTGCCTTTGGGGGTGTTTAATTGGGGTGCCCGGTGGTTGTGTTCCGGTATTTAGTACGATGTATTAAAATATCATCACTCGATATTTTATAACTTCATTTAATTAATACATCCCTTAAAACACCCCAACATTGCCCCCTAAATCATATCATCAACATAATTATAACCCCCAATAAAAGTGCCACAACTCCCTTAAAACATCGTAAATCATCATCGTAGCACATAATCATATATAACATTTTGGGGGTATTACATTACTCCCCTACTTATAAGATTTCGCCCTCAAAATCCACATGCATCATCATAACGAGACTAAACATAAAAACATACCAGAGAATAGTTCCGGATAGTGCTGCACCATATGCCGTTCCGTCTCCCACGTAGCCTCCTCGACACGCCGACGATCCCACTGAACTTTGACCATCGGTATAACTTTGCTCCGTAGTCTGCGATCCTCTCAATCCAGAATTCTGATTGGTAGTTCTGTGTAGGATACATCTGAGTCTAACTGTACTTCAGTAGGCTATAAGACATGAGACGGGTCTGGCTCATACTTCCGTAACATAGAGACATTGGAAACATCGTGTATGCCAGATAAAGATGGCGGTAGGGCCAAACGATATACCAATGTACCGATTTGCTGCAATACTTCATATGGCCCGACATACCTCGGAGATAATTTTCCCCGCATCCCAAAACGAACAACACCCCTGATGGGCGAGATCTTTAGAAGACACTGTCTCCTAACTGGAATTCCAGCGGTCGTCGCTGCTTATTGGCATAGGCTGCTTGCCTATCCTGGGCCGCTTTCATCTTATGGCGTATCAACTTTATCTTACCTTCGATCCTTGATCATATCCGGTCCTCCGACCGCTTGCTAGTCAAGTCCTCCCAATACAGCGGTGACCTACATCGTCGTCCATACAGAGCTTCAAAAGGAGCCATTTGAATGCTCGCCTGATAACTGTTATTATAGGAGAACTCCACCAGTGCCAGTGAATCCTGCCACGGAGTATCAAACTCCAAAATACATGCCCTCAACATGTCCTCGAGCGTCTGAATGGTACGCTCCGTCTGACCGTCTGTCTGAGGGTGATAGGCCGTACTCAGTCTCACCTCAACCCAAAGCTGTCTGGAGACCCTCCCAGAAATGTGAAGTGAACCTCGGGTCTCTGTCAGACACTATCGAGACTGGAATACCATGCAACCTCACCACATCCCGTATATACATTTGGGCCATCTTCAAGTATGTAAAAGACATGCTGTAAGGGATGAAGTGAGCCACCTTCGTCAGCCTATCCACGATCACCCAGATCGCATCAAATCCTGAGGTCGACCTTGGCAAGTGGGTCACGAAGTCCATAGATATATGCTCCCACTTCCATTCAGGTACCTCTAAGATCTTCAGCTCGCCACCAGGCCTCTGCCTCTCTGCCTTTACCTGCTGGCAGATCAAACATCTTTTAACAAAAGTGATCACATCGCGCTTCATGCGTCTCCACCAGAACTGACCGCATAGGTCTTTGTACATCTTCCTTCCTCCTGGGTGGATACTGAACCGACTACTGTGAGCTCGCTCCAATATTCCTCTACGCAACTCTGGTGTATCTGGGACTACCCATCGGTTGCCCAGTCTCAAGAAATCATCCTCAGCCACTCTGAACTGGATGACTGACCTTTAAGTACCAATGACGTCCATCTCTGAACCTCGTCATCCGACCTGGGGGCCTCCTGATTGCCTCAAATATATCATGCTCCGCCAATAAGGTCGACACTCGCACAGGCGAACGTGTCTACATCAAAATCATAGCCCAGATGGCAATAAGAAGTCATCATAGCTGATAGACCTCATCAGCAGTACTCTTCACCTTACGACTTAAGGCGTCTGCTATCAGTTGCTTTACCAGGATGGTACTCAATCTCACAGTCATAGTCCTTGAGTAAATCCATCCACCTTCTTTGCCGCATATTCAACTCTGCCTGAGTGAATAAGAACTTCAGGCTCTTATGGTCCGTATATATAGTGAAAGACGTGCCATACAAGTAATGTCTCCAAATCTTCAAGGCAAATATGATGGCCGCCAGTTCCAAATCATGCACTGGATACTTAGCCTCATGTGGGCTTCAACTGCCTCGATGCATAAGCCACCACATGCTTATTTTGCATCAATGCACAGCCCAAACCCTGCAGTGACGCATCCGTATACAAGGCAAACCTCTTATTCTCAGACGGAATCACCAACACAGGCGCTGTAGTCAGGCGACGCTTCAGCTCTTGGAAGCTTTCCTCACAAGCCTCAGATCAATAGAAGGGGACTCCTTTCTGAGTCAGCTGTGTCAGGGGTTTGGCAATCTTTGAAAAAACCTTCGACGAAACCGTCGGTAATAACCTGCCAAAACCGAGGAAACTCCGTATCTCCGGTATAGAAGTGGGTGCAGCCCACTCCATCACAGTCTCAATCTTCCTGGGATCCACAGATATCCCTCTGCTAGATATGACATGGCCTAAGAATACCACGCTGCTCAACCAAAAACTCGCACTTACTAGCTTTGCGTATAACTGATGATCCCTGGGGATCTGGAGTACTGTCCTCAAGTGCTCCGCGTGTTCTTCTTCAGTCCTGGAGTAGATAGTATATCGTCAATGAAGACTATGACGAACTGATCCAAAAATGGCTGGAACACCCTGTTCATCAAACTCATGAAAACGGCTCGGGCGTTTGTCACCCCAAAAGGCATGACTAGGAATTCATAGTGCCCATATCTTGTCCTGAAAGCCGTCTTCTGAACATCATCCTCCCTTACTCGAATCTGATGATACCCCGATCTCAGATCGATCTTACTGTAGAGCCTCGTACCCTGCAACTGATTCAAACAAGTCATCGATCCTCGGAAGTGGATACTTGTTCTTTACTATGGCCTTATTCAGTTGCCTATAGTCAATGCATAGACGCATCGACCCATCCTTCTTTTAACAAACAAAACAGGTGCACCCCAGGGCGATACGCTAGGGCGTATGTAGCCCTTATCAATGAGCTCTTGCAACTGAGTCTTTAACCCCCTTAGCTCTGCTGGTGCCATCCTATATGGGGCACGAGAGATTGCAGACGTCCCCGGTAGTAACTCAATCCCAAACTCGACATCTCTCGTCGGTGGGAATCCTGGAATCTCCTCTGGAAAAACATCAGGGAACTCCGCCACTACTGGCACATTTTCAACCTTTAACTCTTTCCTCTTTTCCGTAATATCAACAGCATAGATCAGATATCCTGTGTGGCCTCGTTCCAACACTGTGCCATCTTGACAGCAGATATCAATGGGATCTTTGAACGAGAACCATCCCCATAGAACGTCCACTGGACTCCCAAATCATACCTGAATCGGACAGTCCTCTGCCTGCAGTTCACGACTGCCTGATACCTCTTCAGAACATCAATGCCTGCAATACAGTCAAAGTCTGCCATCTCCAGAACAATCAAATCTGACCTTAGCTCATTATCCTCAAAATAAATGGGGCCATCATAGACAATCCGATCAGTAATCATACTTCTTCCAGCGGGGGTCGAGACCATAAGAGGCATGGGCGACGGAGAAGTGCACATGTGGTGCCTTTCCACAAAACCTCGTCGACACAAAATAGTGTGACGCACCTGTGTCTATCAATATAAAAGCAGGGTGCGTAAATAAAAGACACGTACCCGCTATAACTTCCTCCGGAGCCGCTGTAGCCTGCTCCCTCGTCAAAGCATAAACCTGCCCCTGAGGTGGCCCCATGGGCTGACCTCCATACTGCCTCGGTGCAAAAGGTGTTCTGTGCTGTGCTGCTCTGTCCGCAGGCCTCCCCGCAGAGTTCTGTTTGTTGGGATATGCCCTAAGACATATCATTAGATGATTGTTTATGACATACAATGTAATATGATTTTATGAATGGCAATTCATTATTATATATTATTCTTTTAACTGTGCAATGTGAATTAATATATATGTTAATGTCCTTAGAATAATATTATATTATTCTTAAAGATGTCCCTAGTCAAGTATTATCATGAATATGGATAATGATAATACGTAGAGACTAGTATGTGTTGATTGATGAACTGTTCATTGATATGAGATATCAAATCAACACATGGGTACATGTTAGAGAACGATGTACTGGACAGACCCACCATGAGAATGCAACATGGATAGTTATATGATTGTCATATGCAATTCTCATAGTGATAATAATGTATGTAACCCTTACGACTTGTGATCATCAGAGATCCCAACATAAGGAGTTATGTATCTTGATATTGTCAAACGTTACCCGTAACATGGTAAACTATAAAGGCGACTATTGGATACACTACGAATTATGTAGAGGGATGTTGACTGGTCGAGATAGGATTTGTCCCTCCTATATAACAGGAGATGTGTCTGGCCCTTGATCAAGTGAGAACTAAAATGCATGGCCATGCTCGAATGAGTCGATATGAGATATCGAGCTTATTCGTTTATTCTAGTTCTACTTGGGGATCAAGAAATAAGAGATTGAATATACGAGTATGACTATTCCATGACTCGTGTTCAATCTAAACACAAAGGACAAAGGGATTAAGTTACATGGTTAATATTATCACAAGTTCTAAAGGTTATGTCGAGTCATTGGCATTCTTGTAATTTGGGTAGCCTCGATGTGTTGCTAGACACCGCTCCTTGCTTGTAACGTAAAATAAGATTTTATGTCACTGCCAACATTACAAGATCCTATCGGGTCGCACAAAAGATTAAATCGATAAGGGAAATTAAATTCATTGGATGAATTAATTAATTAAGAAGAGTCTTAATTAAGTGATTAAAAGGTTTTAATTAAATCATGGGTTTGGGCCCATAAGACTTTGAGAAAGTCTTGAATTTAATTAAGCCCTTTTAATAACATGGTATAATTAATTGTAAGACAATTAATTGTCATTCATTCCACCCTAAACAAGACACCACGGCCGCCTCCTTCATCTCCAAGGTGCTCTCGGTTTTGTTCAAGATAGCCGAAGAGAAACTTGTTGATTTGTGCCATCATTCTCGATTGTGAATCGAGATTGTTTCTTGTTACGGTTTAAGAACGAGTCTAGCAACTTGTTCTTAGACTATTCCTTCGTCCGATTTGATCGTGTGGATACCGTTGAGGCAAAACTTGACAAGTTTTGCTAGTGACTCGAAGGAGACGTTGGACGTGGTGCTGCTCCGTGGAATCTGCTCAAACACGCTACAAGGGTGAGACTTTTGTAAACCTTTATCCGATATGAATCCCTATGTATAGATCCGGTGTCTAGTAATCCAAAATTTTTAAATTCCGCTGCGTTGTATGCTTTATGGATTACTAACACTGTTGTCGTCCCCTGTTGGGACACTGCCGAGCAAAGTGGCCTATGTCGCCACAAACATAGCATCCTACGCAGTCTTTTGCCAAATGTGGTTGCCCACAAAGAGTGCACTGAACCCTTCCAGATCTGTCTCCCTGAGACTGCCCTCTCCCGGATGGGGCATCATTCCTACGGCTCCCATTCCAACGATTCTCGGGCCTCTTGCCACTGAAATCTCGAAGCCGATGTATTCCCTCTTGGCTTAAATTGATCACCCCTGGGCTTCAAATTATCGGAAGTAGCTTTCTTGAGGAGGTACTGGAGGTGGCACGGCATCAGAATATGCACCAACTCCCAGTTCAGCTAGCTCAGCCCGTGAAAAGCGCATCGTCAAAACAGGCAGGTCCATAAGTGACGACCCTGTCATACAGCTCAGGCCTCAAGCCTTTCATGAAATTCCTCATCTTAGCTTGGGTGTTTCGCAGGCAATGTGGGGCACATAACGGAGTAAATAACAGTAATGTAGAGCATAGTCCTGATACAGGCATGGTACCATGCCTTAAGTTGGTAAACTCATCTCTTTAGCCTGTCTCGCAGCAGCTGAGAAATAGCGGGTCAGAAACCGAGTCCTGAACAGTTTCCAATTGATCTCCTGACCCTGAGCCTCTTGCTCTATCACTGTGGTCTTCCACCACATCAGTGCCTTCTTAGCCAGCTGAAATTCTGCTAATCTGATCCATGCCGTCTTTGCACAAGGCGCTGCCACTAATATCTGCTCTATCCTCTCTAGCCACTCCTCGGCCACTTCCCCGGTTTCCGTTCCTTCGAACATCGGAGGTCGGTATGTCAAAAACTAAGACAAGCTCAACTCCCCGGGTAATAATTGCTGTTCAGAGGGCTCTTCCCCTAAGGCTGGCGGTGGTAGTGGATTCGTACGCCAGCACTTGCATTGACGCTTATCGCATCACCTACTTCGGCGTTTGCTGACATGCTGCAACACAAGGGTTAACAACAATACCAAACGCAGTTCATAAAGTACATCGTTAGATAATTAAACATGTTAGTATAACATCTTCTACTTCATATGCAACATACATATAAAACATGTTTAAAAGTAAGCACCTAGCTAACTTATTGCTAAGGCTACCCTTCACTCATTCCCGGGTTATCTAACCACTGCTCTGATACCACTAATGTGGGGTCTTCCCACCTTGACAGTGATTAATAACATATAAATTGAACTAAACATGCATTTTATAAGGTTTTAGGGTTCCAGTTGTTACGTGAGCTGATAGGATTACAGGCCAAAATAAAAACTTCGTAACTTAATGGATACATTCCTAAACAAGAATGCTAACGTTTTAGATTTATACTACTCCTAGAGTAGATACTAAACATAAACAGAATCCTATGCATCTTGTATCCTTGTAGCTCACAGCTTCAACCCGACCCTTAGCCCCTTTCAGTCCAAAAGCGTACCTACAGGGACAACACATCATCAGCATATACAATTTTACTTAACGTCATAAAAACATCACAGTAAATGCATGAAATCTTGGTTAAGTAAACATGCTGGTTATTCGTTAACTTCTTTTTGTTGTCCCTGATTCATATTCATGCATATGGGCATCTTACCCTGTGGCATCTTACCACATCATAAGCATCGTATGGCCTCTTACCATACGGGCATCTTACCCCGTGGCATCTTACCACATAATAAACATCATATGGCCTCTTACCATATGGGCATCTTACCCCGTGGCATCTTACCACATAATAAACATCGTATGACCTCTTACCATATGGGCATCTTACCCCCGTGGCATCTTACCACATAATAAACATCGTATGAATATATAAACGTCTTATAAACATCATCATTTCATCATAAATACTCATGCGATAAAAGCATAGTCGTAATGTAGGGATGTGGTTTACCGTTCGATGCCCGTACGTCTCTTACGTACCTTTTCAAAAGGATGAGGAGTCAACAGACTTTGTCTTTTTGACTGTGCTGGTACCTGGGATGGTTCTACATAACCACAACATATCATATTAGATACCATATCATGAATCATTGTCAAAATAAAACAATTAAAAACTTTTGCCAAGATTCTGCCTCTCTCGATCGATCGGAACCCATGTCTCGATCGATCGAGAAAGCATAAAAAAATAGTGCACAACTTCTGCCTCGACCGATCGATCGAAATCTTCTTACCGATCGATCGAGGAGCTTCACCGATCGATCGGAAAATTCTTCGATCGATCGGCACCTGAAATTCAAACCATGCTTTAAACTTTCTGCCTCGCTCGATCGATCGGGACCAAAATCTCGATCGATCGAGCACTCTGAAAAATCGGAACTTCTCCAGATTTTCGAGCACCTCATTTCCTACCATCATTTCTACTTCATAAAGCGTAAAACATGCTTGAACAAAATGTTATAAGCTTCATAAAACTACCATGCATGTGTTCAAATCAAAGGTTTAACAAAACCTAAGCTAATATGCATCATAACATCTTCATAAACTTCAATACGCATCCAAATTTCCAGAAAACAGAGCATGCATCTCTTTGCCCAGATTTTCGAGCATATACCTTCATAACTAGAAATCTATCACATAAAACATGTAATATGCTCGAGCAAACATGCTAATAGCTACATAATACTTTCATGTAAGCACTCATACCAAGGTTTCACCCAAACCTATACTTAGCATGCATAAAAATCATCCCACCAAACCAAACCCATCCAAGAGCTCCGAAAACAGAGTATGACTTACCCCTCTACTTTTGCTCCTCTTTGCAAGGTTTTTAAAACCCTTCTAACCAAGCTTTTCCTCCCCTTGATTTGCAGCTTACAGGGACGATTTTTGGGAGAGAAGAGGGAGAGGGGGTGGAGGAGAGTTGATTGGAGGTGGAGTGAATGGAAGGAGAATGAGGCAATGGGTTGAGCAAGTGGGGGTAGAGTGCATTTGGGGGAGGGTGGCCGATTGGGGGGGTGGTGTGGTTGGGGTGCCTTGTGTGTTTAATTGTGTCCCGGTATTTAGTACGATGTATTAAAATATCCTCACTCGATATTTTATAACTTCATTTAATTAGTACATCCCTTAAAACACCCAACATGCACCCTAAATCATATCATCAACATAATTATAACCCCCAATTAAAAGTACCACAACTCCCTTAAACACATCGTAAATCATCATCGTAGCACATAATCATATAACATTTCGGGGGTATTACAGTTAATGCGATTATCGTTCTTCGTCAAATCCTGATACCTCAATTATTATTTATTTATTATTGAAACACAATATTTGCTTGAGCTTGATATGATCTTGATTTTTTTATATAAAAAATTGTAATTATTCACCTAATATCTTGGAACCGTGACACCTAACTTTCCGCCTCAAAGCAAAAGTTAGGCATCTAGGCGCTCTTAACGCGTACCCATTTTGGGGATGTGTCCACCATTTTTTTCTTTTTCTTTTCTTTTTGTCAAAAAATTTTCACTCGATAAAATCAAGCTATTCACGGACATCAATTAGTTTCCATTTTCTATAATTGAAAGTATGAAATACTTCCATTATGAAATACTATTAGCGATATATGAATTACTTATCGATTCTAAAATGGGTATACAACCCTTTCTTCCAACATAACCATTATGGAGAATTCAATGTTCTATGGAAAAAAGCTTTTCAAATTCCGTGAGACTGGATGATATTTTACTATAAATTAATAAACAGCCACCCAGTGCAATATTTCATAGAATAAAGATCCAAAGTGCAATAAACAATAGTGATGCAAGTAATGTGGTCCAATACATTGTTTTCAAAACCGGACCGGACATAAAATCGGTGCCTTTAGTGATTACCAGTTGCTCAGTTCGGCCGGTTGAACCGGTGATGACATCAGCATTATATAATATCTATTTTAATTTTTGCAAAATATATATACCATGTAATTGCTTTAGTTTCAAGTTGTTCACAATAAAAAAAATATCATTACACCAAGATAACAAGTCAAACTTAAAAAATCAGATCAAATCAAATGTCCAACATAAAAATACAAAATAAAACATCTCAAAAAACGAAAAGCAATACACAAAAGAATAATGTCCCAAACTTATAAGAAAATATTTAAAAAATTATGAAATGATTCGTATCTTTGTACGAGAAACTAAACATGTTATATGTAATATACAACATTTTTTTATGGAATTATATGGATTTACCATACATAAAATATTATTTTGTAATTATTTCAATGACAATGAAGTATATAAATATATTTGTGTTCTAAAAATTTGATTTATATTTTTAACAGAAATAAAAAAAATTAAATTTTAAAAAAAGAGAGATTGAAGGAAGTGGCCGGTTAAATCGTCGACCTGGTTCATTGGTTGAACCGGTTGGTCCGATCCGGTTTAATCCGGTTCCTACCGATTTTTTGGTAGGATGCTTTAGAGGGTCAACCGGACCGAAAAAAAGCAAATGGTGAGCGGTTTAAACTAATTGAAACGGTTGGTTCGATTCGATTTTCAAAACACGGGTCCAAGATGAGTAGTCGATGTATATTCTACCATCTATCTCTTTCCTCTTTTTCCTTTGTTTTTGGATCAAACTTGTAATATATAAATCATGTGCCTTTGTCTCTCCAAAATATGAGAGTTTTCACTTCTACGTCGCTTATGATTGAAGTGACTTCCACTTCACATCGAAACTGTTGGATCCAAATTTCTAGCCAATTTCTATGCATAACAGTAATCATTGAATATGTCAATCAAAAGGAACAAGTGAGCATACAAATCATACCCCAAGTGGAGCTTATAGGACAGTTTTTTGTCGAACGATAGGAAAAGAATGAAAGAGTAACCCTTAGCACGCCAACTTTGCCCACGGTCTTAGGGAAGGTCCGTGTAGACCCCATGGCTTTCACCAATTTATTTTGATAAAATATATTTATATATAGAAAATTGCTGTAATTTATAAATAAAGTATCCTTATTAGTGTTTGTTTTTTATATTAATTTTTTTGGCCAAACATACGAGTCTTGGGATCACATAAGATTCATGTTAATTTGAGGTCGAGTCGAATTCATCATAGATAAGCTCTTCGAGAACTTTTGTCACACCCCGGGCCCAAAATTGCTCAAGCGCAATAGGTTCATATAACAACTACTTCATATTCGTCAACGTTATATAAAAATGGTTAACTTAACTCAGCTGCTATAGTAATCCATATTATAAACTTTCATCAACGACCAATTTGGGACAAATGTATTACAACTTTTCTTTTTAATTCATAAGATTCGAACCCCAAATCCTGAATAAAGAAAATAAGAATTCTTGCAATTCGAAGCAATATGCGTATGGTAATATTAATTTATAACTCAAACTAACAAAGGTGTGATTTCTCGTATGTTTGCTTAAGTTTTTCCCGTAAAAAAGCAATTATAAGCTGGTTTCTTCAAGGAAACATCAAGGACGTAGTATTTGTGAAAAGATAACGTTGTTTTATGTTTTCTACAAGTTAATAAAAATATTAATATTTTCATCAAACATAATTTATTTTAAAATATTTAATTCGAATATTATCGAATAAGATTTATCAAACAAAATCTTGGCTAATTTGACATTATCTCAACCCAAACAGTGACAAACATATATATCTTTCAAGCGCCAAAACCAAACAGTGACAAAACCAAACATCAATTTTCAAATAATGCATTTCTTTTTGACAAATATGTATGGAAACAGGGATATCTTATAATTTAATAATTATCTTGAGAATTTTTTATGAAGTAAATTGTCATCGGAAGTCCATTTTTTAAATTACTGAATGTTTGAAGGTGAGAAACAATTGTACTATTAGGTGAAATAAAAAAAAATATAATTTGATTCAAAATGGTAATTTTTAAATTTCAATATAATTTTTTTAATACTAATTTCAATATTTTTTTTAGAGTACAAAATTAATATTTTTTTTTATGGTGACAAGTTTATTAAATAATGGAGGGTGTTCCCACCGGCTCCAATTATTATTTCTAAATAATTGTTGAATTTCATGGAATACAAGAAGCGGGTGTCGTTTTCAGTGGGAATGGGCTGCAGAAAGACGACACCCTAAATAATCTCACACTCGTACAAATTGTCGGCAGCCGGAATTCAAGGTGTGAAGACCCAAAATCTTCAAATAAAAATCATGGAATTAATTAATAATGATAACCAAATCAAGGATGGAGTTATTAGATTGTGGAGCAAAATTTATGTGAAGGGATGTGATGACTCGTTGATTGACACATTCAAGTGCATTGACTCAAATCATGTTAACAATTCAATAACCTATCCCGATTCTTGTTATTAGCCATTCAATTGGTCTTGCCCAAACATGATACTATATGGAAAAATTCTAGACTTCTCGTACATTAAAAACACATCTTATCATACCAAATGAATCTTTATCCTACCAAGAAATATCATTTTCGAAATTCACAAACTCACACACACAATTCAAAAACTTCAAAAGAATTGTTCAAAAAAAAAAATCAAAACAAGAGAGGAAGAAATTCGCATTGTTTTTCGCAACCGAAATCTGTTCAAACACGCTTCTAATCTTTGATAACATCAAGCGAGCTTGTTCTGAAAGTCAAATTATGTGTTGAAAATTAAATCGACTTAGCGCAATCTCAGGTACAATGGCTAGTTGGAAAGCCGCCAATCTCTTGATTTACATTCATGTTGAACCGTTGCAACCGATCCTGCGATTATGTGAATTATTTTTAAACTATGATGCTATGAAAATTCAATACACATAGATAAGTGTTATGGGGAACAAACCGCTACGTATATAAGAGCTACATCTTTAATATGCGGGGCAAAATACTATATGATTGGGGCCACCTCTTGAATCTGCATGACAAAGTGCCAGGTGAATGAGAGACACCTCTTGAATCTGGGGAGCAAAGTGCTATGCATACGAGAGCCACATCTTCAATCTGTAGGAGTCAACTCTATAGTCATTACATATAGTTAATGGATCCTATGTGTTTAGTATATGCTATGTGTTCTGAGGTATTCTGCACTGGCTTAGAGGCGCACAATTCTGTTCAGTTATGTGTAAGTGTTCATATCAGTTTCTGTTCCGATTTATGATATATGTTTCGAAAATTGCCTATATATATGTATGTATTTTTGTCATATTCGACTGGATCCCCATTTGCTGAGTATTTACCAACTCTTACCCCTTACCTCCCCTCCCAATATAGAATGAGGAAGAAACCAAAGACGAGGAACAACACCAATTTCGGGGTGGGTGATCTGCTGCCGCTGCTACGACTCAGATAACAGTTTTAATTTAATTTATGCCTTGGCTAATGTTTAAGAATATTTTGAACAATTTACGTTATTTGAAGTTCAGTTGAAGACATTAATGTTTTTATGAAATAATAAGACTAGTTTATTTTTGAAATATGTACTAGCTTGTTGATTTCGATTTAATTTTTGGGATCAACGCTTGTGTCATGCGCTCGGGACTAACATTTAAGTAGTATCAGTGCTAGCCAGGCTCCATAATCCCGCTAGGAAAGATTCTAATCGATAAAAATATCAGATTATAAGGCCAATTAAATTAGACCTAGTGAATCAAAATTAGTTGAGAATCGTTAGTTACAATGTGATTCATTGTTTACAATAATTTAATAACAATAATAATAAAAAAGAATAAATTAAGAGAGGAAGAAGTTCACATTGTTTTTTGCAACCGAAATGCGTTCAAACACTCTTCGAATCTTTGATAACCTTAATTGGGCTTGTTCTGAAAATCATATTATGTGTTGAAAGTTAAATCGATTATGTGAGTTACTTTTTAACTATGATGCTATAAAAATTCAATACAGAGAGATAATTGTTATGGGGAACAAACAGCTACTTATATAGGAGTCACATCTTGAATCGGGGGGGCAAAGTACTATATGACTGAGGCCATCTCTTGAACCTGCATGACAAAGTACCAAGTGAATGAGAGTCGCCTCTTGAACCTGGGGAGCAAAGTGTTATGCATACGGGAGCTACATCTTGAATCTGTAGGAGTCAACTCTATAATCCTTACATTTTGTTAATGGATCCTATGTGTTTAGTATATGATATGTGTTTTGATATGAGGTATTCTGCACTGGCTTAGATGCGCGCTGTAATACCCCCGAAATGTTATATGATTATGTGCTATGATGATGAAATGATATATGATTATGTGCTACGACGATGAATTATGATGTATTTAAGAGGGTCGTGGTATTTTAATTGGGGGTTATATTTATGATATGATGATATGGTTTAGAGGGGATGTTATGTGTTTTAATTGTTGTATTGATGTAGTACAATTATAAAATATCAAGGGAAGATATTTTGATACATCGTATGAAATACCGAGATACAATTAAACACCACATGACACCCCAACCCACACCACCCCCCCTAAACCCATGCTGCAAGTGGCTGATTACCCATGCCCTTTCCCCCACTCTTTCACTTCACCCCCATCACTCCAATCTCGCCTCCTTCTGTCCAAAAAACATCCAGATCCAGCTTAGCAGGTAGGAAGGGAGAAACTTCAAAATTCTTTGCAAGAAACCTTCCAAAAATCGGAGCAAAGGAGGGTGAGAAACCATATTCTGTTTTGGTTTAAGTTTTGATTAAGTTAATGTTTTTACTTGGTATAAAAATGGCATGATAGGTTAGGTTTTGTCAAACCTTCGATTCAAGCTCATTCATGATGTTTCTATGAAGTTCCTAGCATGTTTATATGAGCATGATATATGTGCTATGTGGTAGATTTGTTGGCTTGAAAGTGTTCGAAAATCTGGGTAATGCCATGATGCCCTGTTTTTCTTTAAGTTGGTTGAGGATGAAGATTATGATGATGTTATGATGCATGTTAGCTTAGGTTTTGTTAAACCTTTGATTTAAGAGCTTACATGGATATTTTATGAAGTTCTTCACATGTTTGTTTCAGCATGAAAAATGTGTTATGAAGTAGAAAAGATGGTGTGAAAAGAAGTGCTAAAAAATCTGGGGAAAATCCCGATTTTTCAGAGCTCTCGATCGATCGAGATTTGGTTCCGATCGATCGAGCGAGACAGTAGGTCTAATGTATGTTTTAAAATTTTGATGCCGATCGATCGAAGGATTTCTCGATCGATCGGTGAAGCTTCTCGATCGATCGGTAAAATGCTTCGATCGATCGAGCGAGGCAGGAAGCTAAGGCACTGTTAGTGCACAGTGTCTCGATCGATCGAGACCTTGGGCCGATCGATCGAGAGAGACATCAAGTTGAAAAATATAATGATGTTTTATTTTGTTAAGTTTATGATGTGAGATGGTTTTGAGGCATCTAATATGGTATTATGTGGTCTTGTAGAACCATCCCAGGTACCGGCACCATCAAGGAGATAAAGTCTGTTGACTCCTCCTCCTTTTGAAAAGGTACGTAAGAGGCGTACAGGCATCGGACGGTAACACACATCTTTATACTACAACTATGCTTTTATTGCATGAGTATTCATGATGAAATGATGATGTTTATACGATGAGGTTTATACGATGTTTATACGATGATGTTTATACGATGCTTATATGATAATGTTTACATGATGTTATTGTGGTAAGGTGCCACGGGGTAAGATGCCCCACATGGTAAGTAGCCATGCGATGTTATTGTGGTAAGGTGCCACGGGGTAAGGTGCCCCACATGGTAAGTAGCCATGCGATGTTATTGTGGTAAGGTGCCACGGGGTAAGGTGCCCCCACATGGTAAGAAGCCATGCGATGTTATTGTGGTAAGGTGCCACGGGGTAAGGTGCCCCATATGCATGATTATGAATCAGGGACAACAATAAGAAGTTAATGAATAACCAGCATATTTACTTAACCAAGATTTCATGCATTTATTATAATGTTTTTATGTTGTTAAGTGAAATTGTATATGCTTATGATGTGTTGTCCCTGTAGGTACGCTTTTGGACGAAAGGACTAAGGGTCGGGTTGAGGCAGTGAGCTACGAGGGACACAGGAATGTATAGGATTCAAGTTATGATTAGTATCTACTTTAGGAGTAGTGTAAATCTAAATGGCATTCTTTGGAATGTAATGTATTATTTTGAAGTTTTGTATTTTGGCCTGTAATCCTGTTAGCTCGTGTAACAACCGAAACCTTAAGATGTTATTTTAATGCATGATTAGTCCTCCCTTTTGTCTATTAATCACTGTTAAGGTGGGAAGACCCCACACGCGCAATTCTGTTCAGTTATGTGTCTGTGTTCATATCAGTTTCTGTTCCGATTTATGATATATGTTTCGAAAATTGCCTATATATATGTATGTATTTTTGTCATATTGGATTGAATCCCCACTTGCTGAGTGTTTACCAACACTTACCACTTACCTCCCCTCCCAATATAGAATGAGGAAGAAACCAAAGACGAGGAACAACACCAATTTTGGGGCGAGTGATCTGCTACCGCTGCCACGACTCAGACAACAATTTTAATTTAATTTATGCTTTCGCTAATGTTTTAGAATACTTTGAACAATTTACATTATTTGAAATTCATTTGACATTATTATTTTTATGGAATAAATAGACTGATTTATTTTTTAAATATGTACTTTAAAGCTTCTTGGGTTTGAATTAATTTTTGGGATCAATGCCAGTGTCATGCGCTCGAGGCTAACATTTAAGTTGTATCAATTCTAGCCATTCTCCATAATCCCACTAAGAAAGATTCTAATCGATGAAAATATCAGATTATAAGGCCAGTTATAGACCTAGTGAATCAAATTTACTTGGGAATCATTAATTACAATGTATTCTGTGTTTTAAATAATTTAATTGTTTTAAATAACTTAATAACAATAATAATAAAGAATAAATTAAGAATAAAAAACCCTACATCTAGGAACCGCCACCGCTACCACCCTGCTGCTTCAGAAAAAAACTACGATCGACCAACCACCTGGATCGTCTCCCCTGGACAAACTCATTATCAAAATTTCAGATCGATCGGGTTTCTTTTGGTAGATCAATTCTTTACTCAAAATCCCCAAACCCATCATGTCACGGCCATGTCCCGATCCCACCATTGTCGAATGACGATCGATGATCTAGCATACTATAGTGACGAAATACAAAGGCGAGCAAAAGCACTTGCTCAATTTAATTCCTAATCACCAAAAGATGGCCAATTCCTGATTGAATCTGATGCCCTAGAACCCTAACTATGCAGAAAATTCGATCCACGATTCCTCAATAATCGGAACACCATTTCAAAATTAAATATTGCTTTAACCCATGTAACACATCGACCCACATCCCCCTAACAAATTTGATTCACAAACAAAGGAACATGTCCAATCTCGAGCCTAAGATCATGCCCAAGAATTTTAGGTCACACGAATTTCTACCTTCGATCATCTCACTAATTCGAACACCATTTTCAAATTAATTATGTGTTAATGATCGTCACATCATGCCCAACAAAACACCTCTATCAGATTTGAATCTAAACACAAGAAGTTAGCGAAAACTCGGATTGAAATCACGCATAGGTCGCGCGTTTCTTGCTGAAACATCAACCCTCGATTGTCTCTCCAATCAGAATACCTTTTCAAATTAAATCTGGCCTATTAATCCTCATTTCATGCCCATCGAAACACATCTATCATTATTTAATCACAAATACTGGAAAGTGAGGAATTCCCAGATCGAATCTGGCGCTCAGAACCCTAACAAGGTCGAAAAAAATCCTATTGTGCTTGTTAAAAGCCCTTTGTTAATTTCGAATTTCAACAAAGGGCTTTTAATCCTCAAACGATGATGAAATCCTCGATCAAATGTGTGTCTTTGCGTTTATATAAATAAGTATATATATATTTTTCTTTACCCACTACTATTAACCTTTTATAAAATTTAATCATAGTTTTTAAAATATTAGGATATATGGATTTAATCTTTTTTTAAAATATTAGGATATATGGATGTAATCTTCCTTACTTGAATTTAGGTAATGACGACTCGTATAGTAGCTGATTGAATCCAAAATCTGGAGCATGAGATAGCTAATCTTAAGACGTCCCTAGATAAGAAGATGTGAGACAATTCCGAGTTGTTGGAGATAAGCAATCACTTTTCTGGCAAGGCCCAAAAGATGATTACTACCATCTTCGTGCCAAGGAGCAACTCAAAGAGGTCATCAAGGACAACATAACACTTGAGAGAGTCCACGATAACCTGATCCAACAGATGGAACGCCTCTAGCAAGAGATCAATGAGTATACTCAGAACACGTGGACCCGACTCCAAGCTTTTACAGAGGAGAAAAATAAATTGACATAGGAAATCACAAACATGTAAACTATGATCCATTACCTAATGGAAGAGGAAGATCCCGAAAAATATCCTATGGAAAGGGAAGACGATAAAGATAAATTTGGAAATAGAGAAACAATAGACTAGATTTTTTATGTGATGTAATGAGAATAATAAGGAATACTTTTGATAAGTGCGTTATTGCACTTACAATTTCTATGCTTTTATTTAGATTGTTGTTGGTTTTCAATCAGAATAATGCGTTTTTGTGATTTGTTTTATGTTTTTGAGGAATCAGGGCAGAGACGGGTTCTAAAAGATTAAAGAAATATGAAATGATAATAAAAATGTGGAAACGAGTGAAAGGAAGAAGAAATGAAGGAAGAAAATGGGAAACAATACATTGGCCTCAGCGATCGATCTCGCTCAAGACAGAGTTGACAAGGTCATCCAGCTATTGATCGCTATTATTATTGTCGCCCTAGCACCGATCGCAGAAGAGCGGTTGATCGCTTATGTTGATAGCAATCGGTCGATGAAGAAGGAAAAGTCTTGAAATTTTTAAGACGTGCGGAGATCGACCACCCGACACCAGAGCCCTAGCGCCACCGTATTTTCGGCCCATTAAGTTATTTGACGGCCTAGGTTTAGAAGGAGACTTAATCCTATTCTTTAGGGACTTTTGCAAGGGTTTTGAGAGTCAAACACAGAGAGATGATTGCAACCTATCCAAGAGGCAATATTCAACACGAGACTGAGGCGTTTACATCTTGGGATGGAGATTCACGCTTCTAATTCATTTTGTATCTCTTTCTCTCAGATTTGTTTATGGATTATAAGGCCATGTCTATGTGTTTTCTTATTTTGTCATGTATTAAGCAGTGTTTCTACGAGAACGATGTACATGATTTGATATTATGTTTTTGATTGATTAATTTATATATTTGGATTTATAGTTTGATTTATTTGTGTTCTCCTGCTTTGATTGCTATTTAATTAACTGATCACTAATTGAATCATTATATTTATTTATAATCTATCACTCAGCAGAGAGGATGATGAATATGATTGTAGGAAAATACATCGTGGATGTTTATATAGTTCGACAGATGTATAACTCCATTGAAGCCATTGAAAGAAGTATTGTTCTAAACATAATATTTTATAATTGATCTTAAATAGGGATGTCAAGATTATTATTGAATAATAACTTCTATTTATCACTTGGAAAAGAGAGTAGAAAACAATTAAGAGTTTTTGGCAAATAAACTAGATAAATCTAATATATAAATTGATCATAAAAGAACATGGTTTATAATCAATTGAAATCGAACATCTAGAATTCAACTTTACAATTGCTTGTTAGTTTTACGTTAATTGACAATCAACTACTCGACTTTATTTTCTAAATAAAGTTAAGGTTATTCTAATTCGTTACTTAATTTGAACTTAAATTTCAAGCTCTATGGGATCGACATCCATACTTCTATTCTATACTAAAATTTGTCATCATACACTTGCGGTTGGATTTGCACGCAACAATTTTTGGGCGCCATTGCAGGTCATTCTAATATTGTGCCAATTAATCTTAATTTTAATTTATAGTTTTATTTTTTTATTTTGAAATTGAGGCTTGTTGTTTTCTCTTGGTTTTTGCAGTTTATTCGTCGATCAAGGAATCTTGAATTGCTTACGTTTGATCCTGAAATCGAAAGAACCGCTCTACAATAACTTAAAGCAAGGAGAGACGAACCATGACAAATGATTGGAAACCGAGAGAACAACGATTCTCCATTGGCTATTAGAGATCACTTCAAACTTATAGTCAATAACAACTAATCTAGAAATGATCGCTAGATGATCAATGCAAACTACTTCAAACTCAAACCAGCATTGATCAATATGGTGCATCAAAATAAATTTTGTGGTTCAGCTGTGGATGATCCTAATCTTCATATGAGGATCTTTATCGAGATAGCTGATACTGTCAAGATTAAAAGAGTTACTGAATACATCATCAGACTGCGCTTTTTCCCATTTTCTCTTAGTGATCAAGCAAGGAGTTGGCTGCATTCCTTGCCATTCAGCAGTATCACGACATGGGATGACACAATGTCTAAATTTCTTGCTAAATTCTTTCCGCCTACCAAGTCAGCCTTATTAAGGACATAGATTATCGCCTCAAACAACAAGTTCTTGTATTTTCCCTGAAATTAATCATGTGCTTTATGATTTTAATGTTGATTTTGAGGATAATTTGGTATTATTATTTTTATTATGGTTGGGAAATATATGGTTATGCGGTGGGCATGAACTAGTAATACATTTCAGGGTGCATGTGATGCAGTGTGGGGAATGGTGTAGATTTGGCTTGGTACATGGGCTTTATTCCAGTGCTACAGAAAAAGCATGTCTAATATTTGTTATGGTGCATTTTATTGAGTAAATGCTTTAAAATATCATGTGGTGATATTTTTAAATACATTATGCTAAATGCTTGGACAACATTTAACTCAACCCACACTTAACCCTCCCTTACCCTTGTATTCCTCTTTATTCCTCACCACTCACTCTTAACCACTCAAACTCTCCCCCCAACCCTCTCTTATCGCCTAACACCAAAAGGAATAGGAGGAACTTTGGAAAGCTTGTAATCTTTGTTTCTTGCAAGGAAATTTGAGCTAAGTGGTAAGGGAATCCATCCTTGTATGTTTGAGCATATTTTAGCAAGTTTTGGGTTTAGATTATTTGGGGAAAAAGGGTTTTGTTATGATATATGGTGTTTTATATGTTGATGTTTGGGATTTTGTTGATACTGATGTGTTTTATGATGTATATTGAAGTATTGGTGGTGTTGGAAAGTTGAGATTTGATGTTATATGGGTTTTAGGGGTTTGAGGGGAGAAAATGTACAATAATGGCAAAAATAGCGTTTACAGACATCCGTGATCGATCGGTGCGTTTCACCGATCGATCGCGAGCTACAGTGCGAGGGCAGAAGGATGTGGCGATCGATCGCTGAGTTCGAGCGATCGATCGGCGAGGCTTGTGATCGATCGCTCAGGATTCAGCGATCGATCGCCGATTGCCAAATTTTGTATATCACAGCAGTAGGGTCTCGCGATCGACCGGGGCTTATTGGCGATCGATCGCGAGACCCTAAAATGATGTTTTTTGGTTATTTTGTGGGATTTTGGCGATGGACTATTATACGGCTTCTAATATTGAGTTGTGCAATTGTGTAGAGCCTTCCCAGGTGGCAGCACAACACATGGGATAAAGTCCTGCAACCAAGCCACATTTTGGAAGAAAGGTACGTAGAGAGACGTACGGGCATCAAACGGTAACATGTATTTTTATATACATATTTGATTATGCATTGTGGTTGCATATATATTGGATGCTTGGTGCATATTATGGTGAGTCGTTGTTATATTTGAGTGACGATTTTAATGCTTGCCGCTGTTATTTCGAAGCGATGAATAGAATACTTGCCGCTGTCATATCGTAGCGATGAAAGAATATTTGTCGTTAATATGTCGAAGCGATGGTAAATGCCGCTGTCATGTTGAAGCGAGGGATATTAATGCCGCTGATGTGTCGAAGTGAGTATGAATTCCGCTGTCATGTCGAAGCAAGGTGCATTCAAATACACTGTTATAACAAGACTGTGTTTGGTTATGGTATTGATGGAATCGGATATATGTCATGATATTTATGGAACTGTATTATAATCTATTGATTATGAATATGAGTTATGGAACAGGGACAACCAAAGGGAGCATGTTAAATGCATTGGAATACAGGAAGTATTTTGTATTAACGGTTTATGCATTTTTACGTTGTAATCATGTTGTTTTGAATATGGTTATTATATGCTCATGGTTGGGGTTGTTCCTGTAGGAGCTTTCGGCATGGAGGGCTGAGGCCAGGGTTGATGCGGTGAGCTGTGTGTGGAGTGCTACTGATATAGAAGGACATGAATTCTTTTGTATAGTTTCTACGTTGGGTAGAGTAAATCTATAGCCTTTACATTCATTTTGTGCCAATGTAACTAATTCTTTTTTGAACATTTTATTTTGGCACTATAATCCTTAAGCTCAATGCATCAACATGAACCCTTATACTCTGATGAATGTAGGTTTAGCTCTCTTTATGTCATTAAATCCACACTTAAGGTAGCGAGGCCTTACATTAGTGGTATCAGAGTAGTAGTTAGAGAACTAGGGTTGAGTGAAGTGGAGACTTAGTGAACGAGTTGGATAGATGTTCACGTACGAGCATGTTCATGCATGTGGTGCATATTTGAGTATATATGTGTTATACTAACATGCTTGAATTATTATTATTCATGTTTACTAACGGTGTATTACATGAATTGGTTCTGGTTTATTGTTGTTAACCCCGTATCACAACATGGCAGCCAGAAACTTTGAGCACCTCAATGAAGAGGTGGGGGGACGCAATAAGTGTGAATGCGGGTATTGCTCAGACTAACCCTCTACCGCCACCGGCTGTGGGCGTGGAACCTATCGCACAGTACTTATTACCTGGGAAGTGAGTCTGACGCAGTTCTTGACCTTCCATCCGCCTCGATTGAGGGAATTGAGACTGGGGAAGAAGTAGAGGAATGGTTAGAGAGGATTGAACAAATATTTGTATAGGAACCATGTGCCAAGACTGCCTGGCTGTGGTTGGCCGAGTTTCAGTTGGCCAAGAAGTCTTCTATGTGGTGGAAGATGACGATTATGGAATTGAGAGCTCATCGTGCATTAGTGGATTGGAGCTTGTTTAGGACCTGGTTTCTGAATCAGTACTTTTCAGCGGCTGCTAGACAGAAGAAGGAGGATGGGTTTACCAACTTGAAGCAGGGCATGATAAGTGCCATTTTTGCACTTATATTTATATGTTTTCTTGTTACGTTTCATAATGATTCTTGAACAATTTGCCGCTTTTTGGTAATAATTTGCATGTTTCAGGAACCTTTGTGAAAATGCGAGGAAGTGAAGTAAATGAGCCAAATAATGATGGAAAACGTATATGAATGGAAAGGACCTAATATAAGGCAGTGCACCTAACACTGCTGAAGAATCCAAATGTGAAATTTGAGCCAAGATTTTGGATACAGTTTCACGGAGGAAAAAGAGGTGGAATTCATGATAGACAAGGAAACAATTTTTGAGGAGTGTATTAAAAAAGATAATAAGAGGATGCTTTGACCAACGAGAATTGGGGTAGGATATTGTATAGATTTTATTAATTATTTGGAGAAGAGTATTTTAATAAAGAATGGAACTAAGTGGGTCGAGAATTGGGAGGAGATTTTATTAGATTTGTAAGGAGCAAATTTGATATTAAAAAAGAGAGGAAAGACACGCTCCATGGGATCCCTTCACACAATAACGTTACCTCCACCAATCACAACTCTCCCTCAACCAAATAAACTCACGGCTCCACCAATCACAATGGAACCATTCACCACTCTTCACTTTTATCACATGCCACCTTTCATCAGATAACCACACGTCCCCATCTTTTACCCAGCACGAAATCAACTAAAACCATACGTCCAGATACCAAAACCATCTCACGCCCCTTTCTCCATTTGGCCCTCTTCAACCATCCACCATCTATCATCTTCTAACCCTATGACTTTGGAAAAACTCCAACAAGGCGATTAAAGAGACGATCGAGAAGGAAGCAAGAGAGGAAGCAAGGATCTACGAACGAAGTCGACATCGTGAGTTTTTCTTTGTCTTTAATTCTTAGTCTTGTTTGTTTTGCTTTATATTATGTTGAACTAAGTTCATTTATCAATATAGGCAATCCTTTGTTTTGAACCTATGATTTGATGATTAGTTATTTGATTGAATCCTTATAATTCTTTGTGCATGTTTGATGATTTTAATGCTTTTGAGGGATTGATCACCTTTGAATGATGTTAGTATCGTAATTGAGATCGAGATATGATTTTATGATACGGAATTAATAACTCATACCGTGAATTTCAGACTGAGATTGAGAAATGAAGTCAAATACATGTGTGATAGCTATAGATATCTAGTAATCGAAAGCTAGTAGTTTTCACGGATCTTAATTCAATATTGAGTTGTTAAATAAGTACACAAGAGTGACTTACTGCAATTTGATATTCGGTTTAATATAGCTCCATAAAGTATATTAGATAACTTCGGATAACTCGTTACCTTAGAAATATTTGGAAATTCAATCGAGAATTGCAGGGGATTGCATTGGTGAGCCAAAGTCTCGATAATCTTCTCCAGTGAATTGTTCTCGTTTACTTTACTGACTTGGTTTATTAGTAGTTAATTAATTAATTAATATTTTATTAAATTCATTATCGTAGGTTAAATATAGTATAAAGCATCTTATTTGGTACTTGCTTGTTAGTCCTTGTGGGTTCGATAATCTGTATTCTTCCCATCAATACAAAAACTTGACACCGTGCACTTGCGGTATAATCACGCTGCTTTGATATTTTATTGTTTAAATAAAAAGCGATCAGGGCAATATGACAGTTTCAGACTATGCTCTGCAATACTCATCACTCTTACGGTAGGTCCATCATATTGCTACAAACGGTCATGCCAAGATGAGGCACTTTCTGAAGGGATTGAGGCCGGAGCTGTTTGATAGGGTTCTCTCTAATAACCGTAGTTCTTTTGATGACGCACTTACAAGAGCGGAGCTAGAGGAAATTGGGTAAGTGCTTACAAGGATGTTGTACCCCCACATGTGCCATCACAGAGGCCGGTGTCTGATAGTCTGAGGCCACGAGGGGACCGTTTAAATCTCGTGGAACTTCATCATCTCCCCGATTTAGTGGAAAACCACCTGATAATCGACAGGTAGAGGGGTAATGCACTGACCAACCAGGGGCCAACACAAGTGAGTAGGATGGGGGAAACGAGATGTTGTTATGTGGAGGAAAGCACTTGATGCGTGATTGCTCGGCTTGTTATAGTTGTGGCAAGATGGACCACATTGCTCGGTATTGTCCGAACCGTGGAGGACAGCTAGACCTCAGGGAGAACAGAGGGAGATTTACTGACTGGGCAGTACAATAGAGGCAACCGATTGTGCCTCGACCATTGGGATGTCAGACAACGGGACCACCTCAGGGGCAGGTGTATGCACTGATGAGGGAGCAGGCCGAGGAAGCCCAAGAGGAGGTGATTGTGGTTAAGTTTTATTTATTTACCTACCCCTCTTTTATTTTGATAGATACATGTGCCTCCCATTCTTTCGTGCCTGCTGATTTTGTGGAGAGGCATCGTATGTGCCCGTCTCCATTGCCTACGCCTCTTCTGGTCTCGACACCCACTGGGAAAAATGTTATTGCTGATCGGTCTGACTGCCTCATTTATTTTCAGGGCAATGATCTGAAGGCAGATTTGATTGTGTTTGGGTATGACGGACTTTGATTGCATGTGGGTATTGATCTGTTGAACAGATATCAAGCAGTGGTTGATTGCCGGCAGAGGACGGTCCGCTTCCGATCTGATCAGGGAATTCAGTGGATGTTTTATGGAAGTGGTTCTCCTCTGAAGATTCCGTTGATATCGGCTATCAAAATGTCACATTTATTGGAATGTGGACATGCGTGTTATCTCATCTATACCATTGATGTTGTGAGGAAGTGATTCTTTTATTTTAAACAGTATTTTCGAGTGTAGCGATTCTATACCGTAAGTGCACGGTGTCAAGTTTTAGTATAAGGATTTAAAAGTAAGGAGTGTCGTACCCACAGGGACTAGTAGTAATTACCACGTTCGATTAGAATTTCTATATTTAACCTACGATTAAGGAATGATTATTAAACTAAATTGACTTAAGCACACAAATTAACCTAAACAACAGTGATGGATAATTGAAGAGAACTTATAAACGAATTATCAAGACGTCGGTTCACCCATGTAATCCCCCAAAAGTTGTCTATTAATTAATATTTAATGTTCTATGTTCTAGGGTGACGAGTTTTCCTATTTCATTCGTTATACCTTGGTCCGGTTATAACAAGTCTAGCATTAATCTACAACAAATCACTCCCGTGTCTTTATTGAAATTTTAATACCGAAAAATGCTTTGTGAAAACTACTAGCCTTCGATTTTGGTAAATCTATTGCTATCACACGTGTGCTAGTTTTACTTGGTCCGTCTCAACCTAAAACCCACGGCCTAATTTACTACGTCGTATCGTAATCTCCTATGGTCAATTCAATTACGATTACCAATATCATGCAAAAGGTAGCTAATCTTTTACAAGAATTAAAAACATAAATTATGCGCAAAGATCATAGAAATCAAATCAAAACCATAATTAACTCAAGGGTTCAAACATGGGATCCCATATGTCTTGACAAATATTTTAGCCAACAACCATAATCAAATTATAATGTAAAAACATGTCTTTAAACAAATTTAACATCACAATATGATATAAAAATAATCAAGTTCAGAAATACTAATAACGAGGATGTCGCTCCGAGCGTCGCTCCGTTCTTTCGTTCCTTGCGTTGCTCTTGCTCTTCAATGATTTGTGGTGGTGCTTTTGATGGAGGAGAGGTTGCTAGGTCTGTGTAAAAGTTGGCAAAAGTCCCACAAAACGTCTGAAAATCTTCTATAAATAGTGCGGAGGAGTTTTGCAAAGTTTGGACACAAAATCACCAAGTAGGAAACAAAATCTCGATTTTTCAGGGTTTGGCGATCGATCTTCGTCACTTCGCGATCGATCTTCAATCTCTACTGGATGTGATACCCAAATTAAACAAATCCGCGACCGATCTTCGTCATTTGCCGATCGATCGCAGAAATCTGGCGATCGATCTTCGTCATTGCCGATCGATCTTGGACCTCAAATCTCCAATCTTGCGATTTGGTCCCTCTTTTTCCAGATTTTCTCAATTTGGTCCTTTTTCAGCATTTTTAAGCCCATTTCATCCAGTTTTATGCATTTGGACCTAGATTCCTAACATATACAGATTCCTGACATATACAAATATATACCAAAACGTGTAATATTTTCTAGGAATCACTACAAAAACACCCTTAATCATATATCAAATTAAGTGTAAAAATCACACTTATCAACTCCCCCAAACTTAAGCTTGATCGTCTCGAGCAAGAAATAAATCAAAAAGTAGAGTTCAATATTTGAAGATTCAACTAAACCAATTTGTAGTCAATCATGTAGCTCAGACATCTCACTTACAGAAGAACCAGAATAAATCAGAAAGTTTAACAAGTTGTGTTTTCTCCTAGATCAAGCAACACGTCGCCAAATCAGAACGTGAGTGTGTGCTATTGTCACTTTCAAGTTTCATGCAATTTTCATAGATCAAATCATGCTAGTCAATGAAAAGTAAGATTATCATTGAGCACCCCAAAATCCTATTTTCAAACACTTCTCCACTAATGTAGTCACTCCCTAGACTTGGATCACTAGGTCTTTTTAAGCTTGTTGCGTTAGGCCTAGGTGTTTGGCTTCAATTTTTTTAGCACAACTTGAGCTTCTCTTCTTTTTCTTGTAGCCTTGGCCACTTTGGGTCTTAATTAGATATATATTTTTTTCAGGGCTTTAACTATCTTTTTCTTTTCTCATCATCAATTTTTTTTTTCAATAATAAGCTCATCCAAATGTAGCAATTCATGTGCATATAATGAGAATCATTATACTCCCTTTAGGTAAGGATGAATTCTTTCAATTTAGGCTCATAAAGGTGGGTATAATGAGTTGCCAAAAAAAATGTTGAATGGGGGCTAATAGTATGTTAAACACACTCCATTCCTTTTCAATTATGCTCAAAATTAGATACTAGGGATTAATGTAAACATGGTAAGCTTGAAAGGCTCGAACGGTCCAAAGATCGCCTAAATCATTTCCAAGTCGAGTTTATAACTATAAAATTTCGCCTCAAAGTGTCCTCTTCAAATAGTTTCTTAGGTACTCTAAGATGCTAAAAAATAATTCATTAAGTTCACAGAAATTTTCACTACTCCAAATGCAATTCACAAGATTGTGACTCAAATGTGCTCAAAATATTCCTCATCTTTGACATGCTACTCAAAACAAGATATTCACAAACAAGTCTTACAATCATCAAAACTCAAGTTGACATGCATAGTGAGACTAATATCATCATTGAATAGAGACCACTACTATGATTTATTCTTATCTTACTAGTTGAACTCATTTTCAAGAAA
This sequence comes from Haberlea rhodopensis, assembly GCA_907163345.1. NCBI lineage: Eukaryota > Viridiplantae > Streptophyta > Magnoliopsida > Lamiales > Gesneriaceae > Haberlea > Haberlea rhodopensis. Next base: position 1,851,095 of record CAJQUN010000081.1, read on the forward strand.
ATTTTTGTTGGTGCTCCTGAAAAAATCAATTTCCAAATAAGAAGCATGACACAGTAATGCACTCCCCCAAACTTAATTCATGCATTGTCCTCAATGTACTAAGCACGGAAAATAGGACAAAACATTTACCGTTGACAACGATCGTCAGTGATCGTTGTCCAATTCCTCATCAGCTCATGGGGCATAGTGTTGGAACACGTCACAGCACGCATGGAGTCTCACCAAAATCAAAAAAATAAAACAAAACAAACCAAAATAAACTAAAAACAAAGCAAAGGGATAGGAAAAAGTTCTTGATTTATAGTCCCAAGCTGGACTTATTACCAACATCGCTCTAACGGTTCGGAGTATGTGGATTAGTGTCATCCACGTTGCAGTGCCTTAACCGCTGATCATTTACCACGTAAGTGCCTAGAATAGGATCACTTACCTTAATTGCTCCATGAGCATAGACGGTGGTTACCATGAATGGTCCAACCCATGACGCCTTTCGGTTGCTTTGGAAAATGCGAGGTGGTGGCGCTTTATGCAACTACACTGTCTCTCCCTTCATGAATGTCCTTTTCTCCTTGAGCTTCTTAGCCTTTTTTTTTGACTTGACCATGTCATGGCTCTTGCCTTCCTTAGGCTCTAGCTCAGACTCCACGTTCACCTCATTAGTACCTTGCACCACATCAACAAGCAAAGTGCCAATCATGTTAAACTTTAGATAATCATGCTCGTTGTGTGCGTGTGTTGAAGATTTGAACATATTCACGATCCTCTCCTACACGGAGGATCAACTTACCTTCTTCAACATCAATGATGGCTCTTCCAGTAGCCAAGAATGGGCGTCCCAGGATCAATGGCATTCTCACATCCTCCTCCATATCCAGCACTAGGAAATCCACTGGGAAGGTGAATTGATCTATCTTACTGGCACATCTTCAATGATTCCTAGTGGGTAGGTGATAGACTTGTCTGCCATTTGCAACACTACCCTCGTGGGCTTCGGCTCTCCTAATCCAAGTCTCTGAAAAACAGACAAAGGCATCAAATTCACACTAGCACCCAAATCACATAATGATTTAATAGAAGAAATAGGCCCAACAGTGCAAGGAATAGAGAAACTCCCTGGATCTTTTAACTTGGTGGCCGATTTCTTTTGCACAATAGCACTACATTCCTCAGTCAAAAAGACAGTCTCGTGCTCTCCCAATTTCTGCTTCTTAGACAACATCTTCTTTAAGAATTTAGCATAATTTGGCTTTTCTCGTAAGGCATGAATAAACGGTATATCTATATGCAAATTCTTAAGCATGTCTAAAAATTTGGCAAAGTTTGAATCAACCTTTGCCCTATTAACTGCTGCAGGGAATGGGAGAGGAATGTGTACCTTTTCTTGTGGTGTGATAGGTGTAGTGTTTCTAGTGGACTTACCCTTGTTGCGTGGCTGCTCATTCTCATCTTGTTTAATTACAATCTTTTCAGTCTCCTTCTCATCACCAAGTTCTTTTCCACTCCTCAAGGTCACGGCATTGGCTTGCTCCCTTGGATTTTTCTCGGTGTCACTCGGTAGGGTTCCTTGTGCTCTTCCGGCCAAGATGGTTGCCAATTGTCCGACTTGAGTTTCCAAATTCTTGATAGATGCATCTTGGTTACTCATCCTTGTCTCAATAGATGATATAAACTTGACAAGTAATTCCTCCATGCTCGGGTTTGGTTGGTAACCCGGTTGTGGTTGAGGGTTCAAAACATTCTTTTGGTCGGACCAAGAGAAGTTTGGATGATTCCTCCATGGTTGGTTATAGTTGTTGGAGTAAGAATTACCCTGTTGTGGCTTGTTTCCTACAAAGTTAGCATTTTCAGTATTTTGCACAAAAGGATTACCTGCCTGGCATTCCGTGCTCTGATGGTTTCCTCCACAAAAGTCACATATGACCACTTGAGCTTGCATCGCTGTCATGGTCAAGCCATCCATTTTCTTATTCAACGCCTCCAATTGTGCTTTTATTGCTGTTACCTCATCAACTTGGTGCACCCCAATCGGTCTTTTGGGCATATTCCTTTCGGACTGCCACTGGTAACTGTTGGATGCCATCTCCTCCAAGAGTATGAAAGCTTCCTCAGGTGACTTTCTCATAATGGTACCTCCTGCTGCTGCATCAATCATGGATCTATTAGCAGAATATAAACCATTGTAAAATGTTTGTACCTGAAGCCAAATCGGAAGGCCATGATGTGGGCATCTTTGAAGTAGATCCTTGAAGCGCTCCCAAGCTTCATATAGAGTCTCCGGATCATGTTGCACGAATGTGGTGATATCATTGCGCATCTTAGCTGTCTTGGAAGGGGGAAAGTATTTTGATAGGAATGATTGAGCCATCCCCTCCCAAGTAATGATCGACCCTGCAGGCAATGAATTCAACCAGCTCTTAGCTTTATCGTTTAAAGAAAAGGGAAAGAGTCGTAACCTGATGGCGTCGTCAGTGACGCCATTGTGCTTGAATGTGTCGCATATCTCCAAAAAGTTGGAGATATGAGCATTAGGATCATCAGTATGCGATCCTCCGAATTGCACAGAATGTTGAATCATCTGAATTATGGCAGGCTTGATCTCGAAGTTATTAGCCTGAATCCTTGGTCTAGTGATGCTAGACATGGTGCCTTGAAAAGATGGTTGTGCATAGTCCATCATGGACTTTGTAATTGGCACTTCATCATTGTGTTGTTCACCATTCCCTCGATTATTCTCAGCCATCTCTCTAGTTTCTTTCCGAAGTCTTCTGCAAGTTCGCTCAATCTCTAAGTCAAGTGCTCTAATATAGGTCTGTCACTTCGTAGCATGCACTACAAAGACAACTCCCTGCAAAATTCAACACAACGAAGGAACAACAGTGGTGAAATCGTATAAAACGTAATAAAAGTAAAAATAAAAATATGGCTAAATTATAGTCAACTAATCTCCTATGATATTACTTAAACTAGTCCCCGGCAACGGTGCCAAAAACTTGATCGCTTTTATTTTAAACAGTATTTTTGAGTGTAGCGATTCTATACCGCAAGTGCACGGTGTCAAGTTTTAGTATAAGGATTTAAAAGTAAGGAGTGTCGTACCCACAGGGACTAGTAGTAATTACCACGTTCGATTATAATTTCTATATTTAACCTACGATTAAGGAATGATTATTAAACTAAATTGACTTAAGCACAAAAATTAACCTAAACAGCAGTGATGGATAATTGAAGAGAATTTATAAACGAATTATCAAGACGTCGGTTCACCCATGTAATCCCCCAAAAGTTGTCTATTAATTAAGATTTAATGTTCTATGTTCTAGGGTGACGAGTTTTCCTATTTCATTCGTTATACCTTGGTCCGGTTATAACAATTCTAGCATTAATCTACAACAAATCACTCCCGTGCCTTTATTGAAATTTTAATACCGAAAAACGCTTTGTGAAAACTACTAGCCTTCGATTTTGGTAAATCTATTGCTATCACACGTGTGCTAGATTTTACTTGGTCCGTCTCAACCTAAAACCCACGGCCTAATTTACTACGTCGTATCGTAATCTCCTATGGTCAATTCAATTAAGATTACCAATATCATGCAAAATGTAGCTAATCTTTTACAAGCATTAAAAACATAAATTATGCGCAAAGATCATAGAAATCAAATCAAAACCATTAATTAACTCAAGGGTTCAGACATGGGATACCCTATGTCTTGACAAATATTTTAGCCAACAACCATATCAAATTATAATGTAAAAACATGTCTTTAAACAAATTTAACATCACAATATGATATAAAAATAATCAAGTTCAGAAATACTAAGATAACGAGGATGTCGCTCCGAGCGTCGCTACGTTCTTTCGTTCCTTGCGTTGCTCTTGCTCTTCAATGATTTGTGGTGGTGCTTTTGATGGAGGAGAGGCTGCTAGGTCTGTGTAAAAGTTGGCAAAAGTCCCACAAAACGTCTGAAAATCTTCTATACATAGTATGGAGGAGTTTTGCAAAGTTTGGACACAAAATCACCAAGTAGGAAACAAAATCTCGATTTTTCAGGGTTTGGCGATCGATCTTCGTCACCTCGCGATCGATCTTCAATCTCTACTGGACGTGATACCCAAATTAAACAAATCCGCGATCGATCTTCGTCATTTGCCGATCGATCGTGGAAATCTGGCGATCGATCTTCGTCATTGCCGATCGATCTTGGACCTCAAATCTCCAATCTTGCGATTTGGTCCCTCCTTTTCCAGATTTGCTCAGTTTGGTCCTTTTTTAGCATTTTTAAGCCCATTTCATCCAGTTTTATGCATTTGGACCTAGATTCCTGACATATACAAATATATACCAAAACGTGTAATATTTTCTAGGAATCACTACAAAAACACCCTTAATCATATATCAAATTAAGTGTAAAAATCACACTTATCAGGAAGAAGAAAGAGGTAAGGATTGAGGAATTACCCGTGGTTGCGGAATTTGCCTATGTGTTTCAGGAAGAAATTCTAGGTTTTTCGCCAAGTAGGGAAGTTGAGTTTGGGATTGAGCTATTAGCAGGCACGTCCGTCATTTCTCGTGCCCGTTATAGAATGGCACCGGCGGAATTGAGAGAACTGAAGGTTCAATTGTAGGAGCTTCTTGACAAGGGATAAATACGCCCAGTGTGTCACCTTGGAGTGCACCAGTCTTGTTTGAAGAAGAAGGATGGTTCGATGCGGTTGTGCATCGATTATAGGCAGTTGAACAAAGTAACGGTGAAGGACAAGTACCCTCTTCCGCGGATATATGACATGTTTGATCAATTGCAGGGCACAACGATTTACTCCAAGATTGAATTGAGATTTGGGTACCATCAGATACGGGTTAGGGAGGAGGATGTTCAGAAGATAGCATTTCGGAGTCGGTATGGGCACTATGAATTCTTGGTTATGCCGTTCGGAGTGCCGAACGCCCCGGTTGTCTTTATTAATCTGATGTATCGGGTGTTCCAGCCGTATCTGGATCAGTTTGTCATAGTCTTTATTGATGACATCCTTATCTATTCTAGAAGCGAATAGGAGCACGTGAGGCATCTGCATACAGTACTTCAGATTCTCCGAGATAATCAGTTGTTTGCCAAGCTCAGTAAGTGCAAGTTTTGGTTGGACAGTGTGGTGTTTCTGGGTCATGTGATCTCCAAGGATGGGGTATCAGTCGACCCCAGGAAGGTAGAAGCAGTGATGGAATGGTCTGCACCTACCTCTGTACCAGAGATTCGTAGTTTTCTTGTTTTGGCCGGATATTATCGACGCTTTGTCAAGGGATTCTTTAAGATTGCTAAGCCATTGACGCAGTTGACTCAAAAGGGAGTACCGTTTTATTGGTCTGAGGCTTGTGAGCGGAGCTTTCAAGAGTTGAAGCATCGATTGGCGACTGCACCCGTGTTGGTGATTCCCACGGAGAACAAGAGGTTTTTTCTTTATACTAATGCATCGCTACAGGGTTTGGGATGCGTATTGATGCAAGATAAGCATGTGGTGCTTATGCTTCGAGACAGCTGAAGCCGCATGAGACCAGATATCCAGTTCATGATTTGGAACTGGCGGCTATTGTGTTTGCCTTGAAGATTTGGCGACACTACTTGTATGGTACTTCATTTACCATCTACACGGACCACAAGAGCCTAAGTTTTTAAATATGAGGCATAGAAGATGGATGGACTTGCGGAAGGACTATGATTGCGAGATAGAGTACCATCCTGGCAAGGCTAACTTGACGGCTGATGCTTTGAGTCGAAAAGTGAAGTGTACTACGGAGGACGTCATCCATTTGTCAGCTTTGTTGACTTCCTACTGTCAGTTGGGCTATGACTTTGATGTGTCTGCATCGCCGGTACGTGTGTCCACATTGCCAGCAGAGCAGTATATTTTTGAGAATATCAGGAGAGCTCAGAAGGCAGACGATGAGATACGGAGATGGATATCATTGGTCCTTCAAGGAAAACCATCAAGATTTAGGATTGCAGAGGACGGTTCATTGAGACTTGGTAACCGTTGGGTGGTTCCGAGCACGCCTGAGTTACGTCAAAGAATCTTACAACAGGCTCACAGTAGCAGGTTTAGTATCCACCCAGGCGGAAGGAATATTTATAAGGACTTATGTGACCAGTTCTGGTGGAAGCGGATGAAACGAGATGTTATAGCATTCGTCAAGAGGTGCTTGATCTGTCAACAGGTGAAGGCGGAGAGGCAGAGGCCCGGTGGTGAGTTGAAGAGTTTGGAAGTACCTAAATGGAAGTGGGAACACATATCCATGGACTTCGTGACCCACTTACCGAGGAATGCTTAGGGATTTGATGCCATTGGGGTGATTGTGGACAGGTTGACTAAGGTTGCTCACTTTATTCCATACAGTATGACGTATTTGAGGATGGCTCAGCTGTATATTCGTGATGTGGTAAGATTGCATGGGATCCAGGTTTCTATCGTGTCTGACCGAGATCAACATTTTACATCTCACTTTTGGGAAGATCTTCAGTCAGCGTTGGGAACTGAGGTGAGGTTGAGCACAACATATCATCCCCAAACAGATGGCCAGACCGAGCATACTATACAGACGCTCGAAGATATGTTACAGGCTTGTGTATTGGATTTTGATACTTCTTGGCAGGATTCTGTGGCTTGGTAGAGTTCTCGTACAACAATAGCTACCAGACGAGCATTCAGATGGCTCCATTTGAAGCCTTTTATGGTCGACGTTGCAGATCACCATTGTACTGGGATGATTTGGATCGTAAATCGGTCGGAGGACCGGAGTTGATCTGGGAGATGGAAGAGAAAGTGAAAGTGATCCGGCAGAAAATAAAAGCAGCTCATGATAGGCAGGCAGCCTATGCTAATAAACGATGACGACCGTTGCAATTTCAATTGGGAGATAAGGTCTTCTTGAAGATCTCATATTTCAGAGGTGTTGTATGGTTTGGAATGCATGTGAAACTATCTCCGAGATATGTGGGTCCGTATGCGATCTTGCAGCGCATTGGTACTTTGGCTTACCGTCTGGCTTGGCCATCGTCATTGTCCGAAATACATGACGTGTTTCATGTATCTATGTTGTGGAAGTATGAGCCGGATCCGTCTCATGTGTTGCATCATTCAAAAGTTCAATTGGATTCTGATGTGTCCTATGTTGAACGGCCGGTTAGAATTCTGGATCGAGCTGATCGCAGACTTTGGAACAAGGTTATACCGATGGTTAAAGTTCAGTGGGATTGAAGGGGTGTCAAGGAGGCCACGTGAGAGACGACATATTATGCAGCAGTATCCGGAACTGTTTTCTGGTATGTGAATTTATATTCTGTTTGGCATTGGTAAGTGCATGCAAATTTCGAGGACGGAATTTTCTAAGTAGGGGAGTATTGTGATATCCTTGAAATTAATCATGTGCTTTATGGTTTTAATGTTGATGTTGAGGATAATTTGGTATTATTATTTTTATTATGGTTGGGAAATATATGGTTATGCGGTGGGCATGAACTAGTAATACATTTCAGGGGGCATGTGATGCTGTGTGGGGAATGGTGTAGATTTGGCTTGGTACATGGGCTTTATTCCAGTGCTATAGTAAAAAGCATATCTAATATTTGTTATGGTGCATTTTATTGAGTAAATGCTTTAAAATATCATGTGGGGATATTTTTAAATACATTATGCTAAATGCTTGGACATCATTTAACTCAACCCACACTTAACCATCCCTTAACCTTTTATTCCTCTTTATTCCTCACCACTCACTCTTAACCACTCAAAATCTTCCCCCAACCCTCTCTTATCGCATAACACCAAAAGGAAGAGGAGGAACTTTGGAAAGCTTGTAATCTTTGTTTCTTGCTAGGAAATTGGAGCTAAGTGGTAAGGGAATCCTTCTTTGTATGTTTGAGCATGTTTTGGCAAGTTTTGGGTTTAGATTATTTGGAGGAAAAAGGAGTTTGTTATGATATATGTGTTTTATATGTTGATGTTTGGGATTTTGTTGATATTGATGTGTTTTATGATGTATATTGAAGTATTGGTGGTGTTCAAAAGTTGAGATTTGATGTTGTATGGGTTTTAGGGGTTTGAGGGGAGAAAATGTAAAATGATGGCGAAAATCACGTTTATAGACATCCGCGATCAATCGGTGCGTTTCACCGATCGATCGCGAGCTATAGTGCACGGGCAGAAGGATGTGGCAATCAATCGTTGAGTTCGAGCGATCGATCGGTGAGGCTCGCGATCGATCTCTCAGGACTCAGCGATCGATCGTCGATTGCCAAATTTTGTATATCACGGCAGTAGGGTCTCGCGATCGATCGGGGCTTATTTGCGATCGATCGCGAGACACCAAATGATGTTTTTTTGGCTATTTTGTGGGATTTTTGTGATGGACTATTATATGGCTTCTATTATTGAGTTGTACAATTGTGTAGAGCCTTCCCAAGTGATAGCACAACGCATGGGATAAAGTCCTGCAACCATCTCACATTTTGGAAGAAAGGCACGTAGAGAGATGTACGGTAATCAAACGGTAACATGTATTTTTACATACATAATGGATTATGCATTATGGTTGCATATATATATTGGATGCTTGGTGCATATTATGGTGAGTCGTTGTTATATTCGAGTGATGATTTTAATGCTTGCCGCTGTCATTTCGAAGCGATGAATAGAATACTTGTCGCTGTCATATCTTAGCGATGAAAGAATATTTGCTGCTAATATGTCGAAGCGATGGTAAATGTCGCTGTCATATTGAAGCGATAATGTCGCTGATATGTCGAAGCAAGGGGTATTAATGCCGTTGTCATGTCGGAGCGATGTGCATTAAAATACACTGTTATAACAAGACTGTGATTGGTTATGGTATTGATGGAATCAGATATATGTCATGACATTTATTGAACTGTATTATAATCTATTGATTATGAATATGAGTTATGGAATAGGGACAACCAAATGGAGCATGTTAAATGCATTGGAATACATGAAGTATTTTGTATTAACGGTTTCATGCATTTTTACATTATAAGTGTTGTTGTGAATATGGTTATTAAATGCTCATGGTTTGGGGTTGTTCATGTAGGAGCTTTTGGCATGGAGGGTTAAGCCAGGGTTGATGTGGTGAGCTGTGTGAGGAGTGCTACTGACATAGAAGGACATGGATTCTTTTGTATAATTTCTACGTAGGGTAGAGTAAATCTATAGCCTTTACATTCATTTTGTGGGAATGTAACTAATTCCTTTTTGAAAATTTTATTTTGGCACTGTAATCCTTAAGCTCAATGCATCACCATGAACCCTTACACTCTGATGAATGTATGTTTAGCTCTCTTTATGTCATTAAATCCACACTTAAGATAGCGAGGCCTTACAATTCTCTACAGCCATATGAATCGTGGGAACGTTTCAAGGATCTACTCAGAAAATGCCCACAACATAACTATGAGAATTGGGTTCAGCTTCAGCTGTTTTCCAAGGGGTTGGATGGTCCCACACATATTATCTTGGATGCATGATGTGACTAGAAATAGACACATCTACTGTGCTTAATTATCTACGATTTGGTATGTTTTGATGGATAATGTGATACATATGCTACCTAATCGTATATTTGTGTAATTGTAGGGAAATCCAATAAATCGAGCTAACAAAGGCGAATAAGGATCAAGCAATGCATTGGAGTTGACAAGGGATCAAAGTGGACCAAGAAAAATGCATAAAAATTATTTGAGGAGCTCGATCAATCACCCAGAAGAGCTCGATCGATCGAGCAAAGTAGAAAAATTAACCAACAAAATTTACGAGTGCTCGATCGATCGGCTAGATGAGCTCGATCGATCGGGAGTGGCAGAAATTTGGCGATCGATCGAGATAAGTGCTCGATCGATCGACAGCCAAGTTTTGGAAATATTGGAGCCTTGATTTCTGTCCTTTTTGCTTGGACTCTAACCTACTAATCAGCCTCCTAACCTCTATAAACCGAGAATATCAGCCTCTTAGATAGATATTCAGACTATTATTCATAGCTTAGACTTAGAATAAAAATTTACTTTGAAGTTTTGAAGGCGAATTGAAGAATCAAACCAAAGGCGGGATTGCAACCTCGACGAGTGGCGACTATTCTAGTTTGTCTTAGTTTTTATTTATGATTTACATACATTATTTTGTTGTTTATGCATTAATTATGAGTAGCTAAACTCATCCTCTTGGTTGAGGAAGACAAAAACCATTGGGATTTAATTTATTAAATAGATTTTTGTTTTGAATTGGTGATTTTTATTGAATATCATAAGTTTTTCTTTTATTCATGCCATGATTGTGTTGTTGATTGTTAGATTAGCTACCTAATGATTTTTTATACAATCTAATGCTAAGTTTGATATCAAATCCGTAATTCTTTGATTAATTGAATTTGAGAAGCAACTAGGATTGATAATTCTCTGCTGTTGAGATTATTAAATTCTTAGGGTAAACTTTTGATGTTGTTATGATTGATTAATCGATAAGGGATAAATTTTGATGTTGTTTTCGATTTAACTAAACTTAAGGTGGGACTTGAGTTCAATCTTCAATGGTGAATATTCATGCATAAAAATTGCATATGTGAGAAAATCAATGATTGAATAAACGAATTCCAATGGTAGCGTCGACCGAAACCAATATCTCTCTTTAATTGATTTATTCCCAATTTATTTCAATCTTGCATCCTACATAATTTTAGATAATTACTACTCTCAAAACCCCCCTATTTTGATACTTGTTAGCACATAGATACTCACTTCCTTGTGGGATCGATCCATACTTACACTGCTATATTAATTTGTTGTTAACTGAGAAGGGTTAATTTGGGCGTACATGATAAGCGCTACCAAATTTTGGTGCCGTTGCCGGGGAAGGCATTGTTATTTTTGTGCTAATTTTTGTTTAACTACTAGATATTGCTATTTGTCTTCCTATACTACTCTTGTTCATGCATGCACACAGGATATCATTCAGCGGGAGACGAATATCAATACGATTCTGAGATTGAAAGAACCCTACATCGACGTAGGAGAGATACTCGTAGGAGACAAGAAGAAGAAGAACGAATTACTATGGCAGAGAACCAGAGTCTGAGACAGCTAGCAAATCCTAACATGGATAGCAGCCCCTCTGCATTACTTTTGCTACTCTTGCTACTAATATCAATTTTGAATTAAAGTATGGTTTAATACATCTCTTACCCTCGTTTCATGGTCTTGCAGGTGAAGATCATCATAAACACTTAATGGAGTTTCACGTGGTATGCACCACCATGAAACCAACTGGGATCACTGAGGAACAAATCAAGCTGAGAGCCATTCCTTTCTCACTAAAGGACGCTGCGAAGGATTGTCTATTCTATCTACCTTCCGGCTTGATCACTACATGGAACGATTTGAAGAGGATCTTTCTTGAAAAATATTTTCCAGCATCAAGAGCCGCCAACATAAGAAAGGAGATCTACAGCATTAGGCAATTCATTGGAGAAATACTTCACGAATATTGGGAATGTTTCAAAAAATTGTGTGCAAGCTGCCCACAACATCAGATAAGTGAACATCTCCTCATTCAATACTATTATGAAGGCTTGTTGTCTAGTGACAGGAATCCAGTAGATGCTGCAAGCGGTGGAGCTTTTGTAGATAAAACACCGGAAGAGGCGAGGAATCTGATAGCTAACATGGCAGCCAATTCACAGCAATTTGGCAACTTTAGGGCCGAACCACCTCAAAGGAAACAAAGTGAGGTAAACGTATCTAACCTTGAACAACAATTAATAAGTTTAACCTCTTGTTCGACAGATGTCAGGAGGGAATGGGCAAAATGTTAAGCCATGTGGGATTTGCTTAAGATGAGCCATACAACTGACGCATGTCCTTCACTTCAAGAACCACCCAGTGAGCAAGCAACGAAGATATGACCCTTTTTCTAGCACTTACAACCCAGGATGGAGGGATCATCCAAACTTGAGATATGGAACCAAGCAGAACCACAAATGCAGTCTAATCCGCCACCCTATCGACCACCATTCCAAAGGCCACAACAAAATTCTCAATTCCCTACTACTATTGATAGACTTGAGAACATTGTTCAAGATCTTGCTCATAATGTTACTATTTCAACAGGAGACAAAGGCGAGCATTCAAAGTTTAAACACTCAAGTGGGACAACTTGCAACCAATCTTAATTGGTTGGAAGCTCAAGGATCCCATAAATTACCCTACCAGCCAGTGATGAATCCACGAGAGAATGCAAGCGCCATTAAGCTAAGGAATGGTAAGGAATTTGAAGAACCGGAGAAGTTGAAAATCTAGCATACTATACAAGAGGAGGAACAAGAACTTGAGCGAAAGGGAAATGAATCTGCACAAGAGTAGGAACCTCGAGGTAAGTCTCCTCCCCCTTTTGAATATAAAATGAACCCCCTTTTCCTCTTGCTTTGCAGGATAGTAGGAAAGATGAGAACATCAAGGATCTCTACAACACCTTCCGAAGATGCGAAGTGAATATTCCACTGTTGGACACTATTAAGCAAGTACCCCGCTACGCAAAATTCTTGAAGGAATTATGCACTGCCAAGCGTAAGCAAAAATTGAAGGGATGCCAAAAAGTTGAGTTAGGGGAGAACATCTCCGCTGTTATTCAAAGGAAGATCCCCACCAAGTGCAAGGACCCATGTATGTTCACTATCACATGCACAATTTGTAACACACGCCTAGAAAAAGCCATGCTAGATTTAGGAGCATCGATAAATGTCATGTCATATTCTCTTTATGCTTCATTAAATATAGGACCTTTAAGTGAAACTAGAGTGGTTGTCCAATTAGCGGATATGTCTAATGCATACCCCAAAGGAATTCTAGAGGATATATTGGTGAAAGTAAATGATTTGGTCTTCCCAGCGGATTTTTATGTGCTTGATATGGCCAATGGTGACAATAGTAGCACCATTTTGTTGGGAAGACCATTTTTGAAGACTTCTAAGACTAAGATAGATGTTCATAGTGGCACACTCACTATGGAATTTGACGGTGATGTCGTTAAAGATAGACCATTTAATGAGAAGAGAAATGACCATAAACCATATATACATGACGCCATGAAATATCCTTATGACGATGTTGATACTGTTTATTCTATTGATATTTTTGATTACTTGTCCCAAGGTTTCTTTGAGCTTGCAGGTAAAGAGGAATTGGAGATAGCCCTAACAATACCACTCACCCATCATGAGGAAGAGTTGTCACTTGGTGACGAAGTAGAAAAAGCAGTCATCACCTTGGATACTAGCCCTGAGATACAAGGTAACATTTCATTTATTTCATTACCCATTTCTAACACTAGGCCACTACCTTCTGTATCACAGGCACCCACTATTGAGTTGAAGCAGCTACCAGGCCAACTAAAGTATTATTCCTTGGAGAAGGAGATACACTACCGTGATCATATCTAGCAAGTTGGGAGATGACCAAGAGGAGGAACTTATTCAAGTGCTCAAAGATCACAAAATTTATGAGTGCTCGATCGATCGAGCAAAGCATAAAAATTAACCAACAAAATTTATGAGTGCTCGATCGATCGGCTAGATGAGCTCGATCGATCGGGAGTGGAAGAAATTTGGCGATCAATCGAGAGAAGTGCTTGATCGATCAACAACCGAGTTTTGGAAATATTGGAGTCTTGATTTCTTTCCTTTTTGCTTGGACTCTAACCTACTAAACAGCCTCCTAACATCTATAAATCGAGAATATCAGCCTCTTAGACAGATATTCAGACTATTATTCATAGCTTAGACTTAGAATAAAAATTTACTTTGAAGTTTTGAAGACGGATTGAAGAATCGACACAAAGGAGGGATTGCAACCTCGACGAGTGGCGACTATTCTAGTTTGTCTTAGTTTTTGTTTATGATTTACATACATTATTTTGTTATTTTTGCATTAATTATGAGTAGCTAAACTCATCCTCTTGGTTGAGGAAGACAAAACCATTGGGATTTAATTTATTCAAGAGATTATTGTTTTGAATTGGTGGTTTTTATTGAATATCATAAGTTTTTCTTTTATTCATGCCATTATTTGTGTTGTTGATTGTTAGATTAGCTACCTAATGATTTTCATACAATCTAATGCTATGTTTGATATCAAATCCGTAATTGTTTGATTAATTGAATGTGAGAAGCAACTAGGATTGATAATTCTCTGCTGTTGAGATTTTTAAATTCCTAGGGAAAACTTTTGACTAGATTAAACATAAACTGCTGTTGTTGATGTTGTTTAGCTTCACCAATCCTACTTGTTCATATGCTATCGTTAATTTAAATATTAACTGCTGTTGTTATGATTTATTAATCGATAAGGGTTAAATTTGGATGATGTTTTTGATTTAACTAAACTTAAGGTGGGATAGGAGTTCAATCTTCAATGGTGAATATTCATGCATAAAAATTACATATGTGAGAAAATCGATGAATGAATAAACGAATTCCAATAGTAGTGTCGACCGAAACCAAGATCTCTCTTTAATTGATTTATTCCCAATTTATTTCAATCTTGCATCCTACATAATTTAGATAATTACTACTCTCAAAACCCCCATATTTTGATACTTGTTAGCACATAGATACTCACTTCCCTGTGGGATCGATCCCTACTTACAGTGCTACAGGGTTAATTTGGGTGGTAGCGTTTATCGCGTACGCCCAAATTAACCTTCTCAAGTAAATAACAGTAAATATGTAGTAGCGTGAGTAGGGATCGATCCCACAGGGAAGTGAATACTTTTATGCTAACAAGTATCAAAATAGGGGATTATTAAATTTCTTTAACTATAACTAAATTAAACGAAAGCAAACAATTAAATAGTTTATCAAGATTAAGAAGCAATTCTTGGTTTTCGGTCAACTTTACCTTTGGAAATCATTTACTTGATCATCAAATTACTAAACATATGAATTCATCAATTATTCATCAATTGAAAACTTAATCCCTTACTTACCTTAATCGTAGACGAAAAGAAAACAACATTCAATTCGATTCTTATCAAATCTTTAACCAAAACTACAGCCGTTAGGATCAAATCAATGACAGTTTCAAAACGAGTAAATTTGATGAATCTAATCAACAAAAAATTACAGCCGTTAGAATTAATTATCCAATCGTTTTTCCTAAGAATTTAATAAAACAACAGCAGGTAATTATCAATCTTAGTTGCTTCTCAATTAGCATTAGATATTGTATGTGATTACTAGGTGATCAATCTATCAATAAAACACAATACTCATAAGAATCATAATCTGAAAAACAAATTGAATTGAATTGAAAATTCAACAATCAAATCAAAATTTTCACAAGTTTTTCTATTCCAAAGGCAAGTATCCCTCAACCAAGAATCAAAGTGTTTAGCCTTGCATAACTAAATCTAAAACTAACAACAATTGTATTAAAAACATCAAACAATCAATAGAAAAGAAATTTACTAAAGTGAAGCACGATTCCGGCTTGTTGATTCCGTCTTCGTTCTTCGAGCGTCTTTACAAAAATTGAAAGAAAATTATTCTAAAAATTAAAAATATTTTCGAAGGTCTGAATTCTCTCCTCAAGAGACTAGTCCCCGGCAACGGCGCCAAAAACTTGATCGCTTTTATTTTAAACAGTTATTTCCAGTGTAGCGATTTATGTACCGTAAGTGTACGGTGCCAAGTTTTAGTATAATGATATGAAAAGTACGGATTGTCGAACCCACGAGGACTAGGAAATAAGTACCAAACTCCACTAGTTTAACTATATTTAGCCTACGAAAATTGGTTATAATTAATTAACCAAAGTGACTAATTAATTCAATAATAAAACCCAAACAATCAATAGAGAGTAAGAATAAAATCAATAGAGACAACTATCAAGACTTTTGGTTCACCTATGTAATCCCCCACAATTCGCCTATTAGTTAAGAATTAATTCAAACAATCTAAGGTGACGAGTTTTCCTAATTCACTTGTTATACCTTGGTCCGGCTATAACAAGTCTAATACTAACGTAACAATAAGCCACTCTCGTACCCTTATTGAACAATTAATAATGTAAGTTGATCTATGAAAACTTCTAGCCTTCGATTTTGGTAAATCAATTGCTATCACACATGTATTTGACTTTATCTCTCAATATCAGTCTGAAATCCACGGCATAAATCACTATATCGAATTCCAATTTTATCTCTCGATCTCAATTGTAATTTAATATCATTCAAGGATGGCCAAACCCTTAAAAGCATGAAGAACAATGATCTATGCACTTAGATAAATAAGAATCAATCAAAACATTCAATTTAAATCATGGGTTCATACAAAGGATCCCCTAAGTCTTGACAACAAACCTAGCCAACAATCTCCATCAAATAATAATGCATAAACTTGTTTTGCAATATTCTAAACATTAAAATCTAATGAAAATATAGAACTAGAGTTAGAAATACAGAAATAACGATAGACGTTGACTCATTGCGTTGCTCAGTTGTCCCGTCTCTTCCGATGCGTCTTTTCTTCAATGGTTATGGTGTATAGATGGTTGGAGCGGATGATGAGTGATGGAGGCTGTGTATTGTAGGCCAATTATGAGCCAAAAAGTCCCAAAAACGTCCATGATAATCCATATTTATGATAGGAAGAGTTTCACCAAGTTTGGACACCAAATAACCAAGATGGAAACAAAATCCAGAATTTTTCGACTCCGGGCGACCGATCGGCAGTAATTGGCGATCGATCTCCTTAACATTCTGCCTCGAGGCGATCGGTCTCTTCCTCTATTTTCAACAAATTACGATTTTGCCCCTCCTTTTCCAGGTTTGCTCAGTTTGGTCATTTTTCATCATTTTAAGCTATTTCCTCCACTTTTATGCATTTGGCCCTTGATTCCTGAAATATACAAATATAAACAAAAAAGAGTAATATTTTCCAAGAATCACTACAAAAACACCCCTAATCTTATATCAAATTAAGTGTAAAAATCACACTTATCAACTCCCCAAACTTAAACTTGTTAGTCTCGAACAAGAAATAAGATCAAACAGTTAAGTTCAACATTGAAGATTCAAATAAACCAATTCATAGTTAATCATGTAGCTCAAACATCTCACTTACAGACAAACAAAAATAAATCAGAAAGTTTAACAAGTTGTGTTTTCCTAGATCAAACAACATGTCTCCGAATCAGAACGTGCGTGTGTGCTATTGTCACTCTCAAGTTCCATGCAATTTTCATAGATCAAATCATGCTAGGTAATGAAAGTTAAGATTATCCTTGAGCATTCCATAGACCTATTTTCAAACAACTTCTCCACTAATGTAGTCACTCCCTAAACTTGGATCAATAGGTCTTTTTAAGCTTGTAGCGTTAGGCCTAGGTGTTTGGCTTCAAAGAAAGGATAGGATAGCACAAAGAAGAGAGTATAAGCATGTAATGTTCATATTGTTAGCACAACTTGAGCTTCTCTTCTTTTTCTCTTTTAGCCTTGGCCACTTTGGGTCTTAGTTGGATAAATTGTTTTCTCAAGGCTTTTTCTATTCTTTCTTTTCTCATTCATCATCTTTTTAACAATAAGATCATCAAAATATAGCAATTCATGTGCATATAATGAGAATCATTATACTCCCTTAGGGTGAAGATAAAAATATTCAATTTAGGGTTAATTAGGTGGGTATAATGAGTTTGCCAAAGAATGTTGAATGGGGGCTAATAGTATGTTAAACATACTCCATTCTTTTTCAGTTAGGCTCAAATTAGGATACTAGAGATTGATGTAAACATGGTAAGCTTGAAAGGCTCAAACGGTCCAAAGATCGCCTAGATCATCTCTTAATCAAGTTCATGACTATAAATTTTCGCCTTGTAGTGTCATCATCAAATAGTTTCTAATGTACTCTAAGATGCTCAAAAACAATTTATCAAGTTCACAAAAATTTTCACTACTCCAAATGCAATTCACAAGATTATGACTCAAACATGCTCAATATATTCCTCATCTTTGACATGCTACTCAAAACAAGATATTCATAAACAAGTTTTACAATCATCAAAACTCAAGTTGACATGCATAGTGAGACTAATATCATCATGTAATAGAGACCACTACTATGATTTATTCTTATCTTACTAATTGAACTCGTTTTCAAGTAAACCTTTCTCGTTGGTGCTCACGAAACGATCAATTTCCAAATAAGAAGCATGACATAGTAATGCACTCCCCCAAACTCAATTCATGCATTGTCCTCAATGTAATAAGCATGGAAAATAGGACAAAACATTTACCATTGACAACAACCGTCAGTGATCGTTGTCCAATTCCTCATCAGCTCGTGGGGTGTAGTGTTGGAATTCGTCACAACACGCATGGAGTTTCTCACCATAATCAAAACAAAAGCAAAAGAAAAACAAAAACAAACAAAAACAATCAAAAACAAAGCAAAAGGATAAGAAAGAGTTCTTGATTTATAGTCCCAAACTGGACTTTTTACCGTTTACGCTCAAGCGCCGCTAGGGCCAGTGGGGAAAGAGTTTACATCCTCCATGTGGTAATGTCGTAACCACTTTTCTTTCACAATGAATAGTCCCCCATGGTCATCTTTCAGTTTGAAGGTGTTGAATGGTAGAACATCGACAATTTTGAATGGTCCAGCCCATGGTGCGTCAGACTCCCATGGAAAAAATCTCATCTTTTTCCTATTCATTAATACCGAGTCTCCTACACCAAATTTACCTCTTCTTTGTTGGCCATTCGATGTGACCTCCACCTTATTCTCACTCTTAACCTGCATGGCATCACCAGATAATGTATCAATTATATTGACACTAAAACATTGGCGCTCAGTGCGTGTAGTGTTCACAACTTTGTACTTCCCTTCTTGGACATCTATCAATGCCCTTCCAGTAGCTAGGAATGGTCTTCCTAATATCAATGGTATGTCCGCCTCCTCTTTTATGTCTAGCACCATGAAATCCACTGGAATGGTGAATTTGTCAACCTTGACCGGTACATCCTCCACTATCCCATGAGGGTACTTGATGGACTTGTCTGCCATCTGCAATGAGACATTGATTGCCTTTAACTCTCCTAAGCCCAGCTTCCTGTACACATACAAAGGCATTAAATTAACACTTGACCCCAAATCACATAAAGATTTATTGAAAGATTTAGCATTTATTTTGCAAGGTATAGTGAAACTCCCTGGATCCTTTAACTTTGGAGGTGAATCATTTAAATGACAGCATAACACTCCTCGGTTAAATTTATCATCTCATGCTCTCCCAGTTTCCGCTTTTTTGACAGAATCTCTTTTAAAAACTTAGCATAATTCGGCATGTGCCGAATATCATCTATGAAAGACATCTCAATATGAAGATTCTTAATCAATTCTAAAAATTTAGCAAATTTAGCATCAATCTTTGCTCTCTTATACGCATCGGGGAATGGGGGTGGGATATCTACCTTAGCAGGTGTGATGGGTGTAGAGGTCTTAGTAGACGTACCTTTGTCGCGTGTTTGTCCCTCTTCTTGTTTGATGTTCGCCTCGCCTCTTAACTCTACGTGCACATCATTCTTCTCAGCGACCTCCTTTCCGCTCCTCAACGTGATTGCATGGACTTGCTCCCTAGGGTTAGCCTCAGTGTCACTAGGTAGTGATACTTGTGCTCGTCCGGCTAGGATTTTAGCTAACTGTCCCACTTGGACTTCCAAGTTCTTAATCATCGCCTCGTGATTTTGGAATCTAGTTTCCGTCACTGTGATGAACTTGGTCAACAGCTCCTCCATGCTTGGCTTTGGTGCATACCTCGGTGGAGGTTGGGGATAGTTCCTTGGCCCAGTATTGTACGTATTTGGGTAGGGGTAGGTCTGTGGTGGTCTGTGGTGGTCTGTTCCCTACAAAGTTAACAGCTTCATTAGTAGTAATGAATAGGTTACCAACCTGGCATTCAGTGCTCGGATGTCCCCCTTGGCAAAGCTCGCATGTAACAGTTTGAACTTGCATTTCATGCATGCTCAAACTATCCATCTTCTTGTTAAGCGCTTCCAATTGGGCAGCTGTGGCAGTGACTTCACTTACTTGATGCGCTCCGACTTGCTTCTTTGGCACGTTCCTTTCAGACTGCCATTGACAGCTATTAGTAGCCATCTCCTCCAATAGCGTATAAGCCTCCTCCGGCGTCTTCCTCATCACAGTTCCTCCTGACGCTGCATCAATCATAGAACGGTTATCATAAAATAAACCGTTATAAAACGTTTGTACCTGCAGCCAGATAGGGAGGCCATGATGTGGGCATCTCCGCAGTAGATCTTTGAAGCATTCCCAAGCCTCATATAGTGTCTCTGGATCACATTGGGCAAAAGTAGTGATGTCATTGCGCATCTTGGCCATCTTGGATTGTGGAAATAATTTTGACAAGAACAACCGCGTCATTCCACCCCACGTGGTAGTAGATCCTGCAGGCAACGATTGTAACCAGGATTTAACTTTATCTTTTAAAGAAAAGGGAAACAAACGTAACCTGATGGCGTCGTCAGTAATGCTATTATGCTTGAATGTATCACAAATTTCCACGAAGTTGGAGATGTGATAATTTGGATCATCTGTAGCAGCTCCCCCAAACTGGACCGAATGTTGGATCATCTGTATGATAGCAGGATTGATCTCGAAGTTGTTAGCCTGGATAGTCGGTCTCGTGATACTCGACAATGATCCATGGAATGCAGGGTGGGCGTAGTCCATGAGTGATCTTGCAACTGGTGGTACCGGAATCTCCTCGGTATTAGCCATATGTGCTCTTGCTTGCCTTAGCCTCCTTTGACAAGTGCATTCAATCTTGGGATCAAAGGGCTCAAGTGTAGGGTTGCTACTCCTTAGCATGCACAAGAGATAGTACCCTGTAAAAATCAACAAAACAAAAAGAAACAGTAGAAGAGAAAAAAATCAAAAATAAAAATAAAAAAAACCAAATGACTAAACTACAATCAACTAATCTCATTTGATATTATTAAAACTAGTCCCCGGCAACGGTGCCAAAAACATGATCGCTTTTATTTTAAACAGTTATTTCTAGTGTAGCGATTTATGTACCGCAAGTGTACGGTGTCAAGTTTTAGTATAATGATATGAAAAGTACGGATTGTCGAACCCACGAGGACTAGGAAATAAGTACCAAACTCCACTAGTTTAACTATATTTAGCCTACGAAAATTGTTTATAATTAATTAATTAAAGTTACTAAATAATTCAATAATAAAACCCAAATAATCAATAGAGAGTAAGAATAAAATCGATAGAGACAACTATCAAGACTTTCGGTTCACCTATGTAATCCCCCACAATTCACCTATTAGTTAAGAATTAATTCAAACAAGCTAAGGTGACGAGTTTCCTAATTCACTTGTTATACCTTGGTCCTGCTATAACAAGTCTAATACTAACGTAACAATAAGCCACTCTCGTACCCTTATTGAACAATTAATAATGTAAGTTGATCTATGAAAACTTCTATCCTTCGATTTTGGTAAATCTATTGCTATCACACATGTATTTGACTTTATCTCTCAATATCAGTCTGAAATCCATGGCATAAATCACTATATCGAATTCCAATTTTATCTCTCGATCTCAATTGTAATTTAATATCATTCAAGGATGGCCAAACCCTTAAAAGCATGAAGAACAATGATCTATGCACTTAGATAAATAAGAATCAATCAAAACATTCAGTTTAAATCATGGGTTCATACAAAGGATCCCCTAAGTCTTGACAACAAACCTAGCCAACAATCTCCATCAAATAATAAAGCATAAACTTGTTTTGCAACATTCTAAACATTAAAATCTAATGAAAATATAGAACTAGAGTTAGAAATACAGAAATAACGATAGGCGTTGACTCCTTGCGTTGCTCCGTCGTCCCGTCTCTTCCGATGCGTCTTCTCTTCAATGGTTATGGTGTATAGATGGTTGGAACGGATGATGAGTGATGGAGGCTGTGTATTTTAGGTCAATTATGAGCCAAAAAGTCCCCAAAAAGTCCATGATAATCCATATTTATGATAGGAAGAGTTTCACCAAGTTTGGACACCAAATAACCAAGATGGAAACAAAATCCCGAATTTTTCGAGTCCTGGCGATCGATCGGCAGTAATTGGCGATCGATCTCCATAACATTCTGCCTCAAGGCGATCGGTCTCTTCCTCTATTTTTAGCAAATTATGATTTTGCCCCTCCTTTTCCAAGTTTGCTCAGTTTGGTCCCTTTTCATCATTTTAAGCCTATTTTCTCAACTTTTATGCATTTGGCCCTTGATTCCTGAAATATACAAATATAAACCAAAAAGGGTAATATTTTCCAAGAATCACTACAAAACACCCCTAATCTTATATCAAATTAAGTGTAAAAATCACACTTATCATTGCTTCTTTTCAATGGTACGATCCTGCAAGTGAGAAGAGAGAGGGTCATCAGTATCATGAGTAGATAAAGCAGCAATAGTATGAACAGTATGCACAGGGCTCGAATCCATACCTCCTTTGTCAACAAGGCCATCAGTAGCCTTTCCCATCTCCCATAAATCATCATTATCAAAATCATCATCAAATTCATCATTTGTATCGATAGCGTAACTAGAATGCTTGTGAGTTTTAATGGGTTCATAGATATTAAATTTTGCAATTTCACCATTAGACTCCATTGTTAACATGCCGCTATTCACATCGATAACAGATTTTGATGTTTTCCAGAATGGTCTCCCTAGAAGAATGGGGCTAAATGGATCACCATTTTCCATGTCTAAGACATAGAAATCGGTGGGGAAAACCAAATTCGCTATATGAACAAGTACGTCCTCTACTATCCCCCTAGGACTAACCGTGGACCTATCAGCTAATTGAATCACATTATGGTCTTGTTTCAAAGGTCCAGGTTTTAGTTGAGTGTAGATTGAGTAAGGCACGACATTAATTGAAGATCCTAAATCTAGCATCGCCTTCTCAATTCTAGTGGTTCCTATCACACAAGGAATTGAGAAGATACCGGGGTCCTTGTACTTTGTGGAAATGCTTCTTTGGATGTCCGCGGAAAACATTATCACCTAACTCAATCTTGGGGCACCCTTTTCCTTCCTTGTTCTTACCCACTTTCCATACATCCTTCAAAAATCTAGCATATCGAGGCACTTTCATCATGGCATCTTGTAGTGGGCCATTTTCCTCACAGCGTCGGAAAGTGTCATAGAGTCCCTTAAGTTCAGCTTCTATCCTATTATATGCAAGGGGGAATGGAGGTTCAATTTATATTCACGGAGGGGAGGGGACTTACCTCGTGGTTCATCCTCTTGCATGGGTTTTGCAACGTCCTTCTCTTCCTTCATCTCTCCGTTCTTGGGTGGCGTCAGTGCCACCTTCTCCTTAACTTCATCTTCGCTCATCTTTAAAGTGATGGCGCTCACATTTTCCCTTGGGTTCACAATTGGCTGTGATGGTAGTCCATTTGACAAGCTCGTTTCAAGCTTTTCGAGCGAAGTCGCCAATTGTCCCATTTGCGTATTCAAACTCTGGATGATCGCCCTCGTCTCCTGTTGAAATTGTAAGCTATTTTCAGCAATAACTTTAATAATATTTTCTAACCTGTCAGAAGGAGGGTGCACTGGAGGTGGTGGAGGTCTCTGATATGGCGGTCTATAGGGTGGAGGTTGGTGCATCTATGGGTTCCAATATCCTTGGTTTGGATGGTCCCTCCACCCTTGATTGTAATTGCTCGAGGGATTGTCATAGCCCCTTTGTGGTGGCCCTGGGAATCCTTCCACTGTATTCACGTGCTCAGTGGATGTCTCGTGTAGTGAGGGACATGCATCAGTGGGATGGTTCACAGCTAGACAGATTCCACATGGCTTCATCTTCCCCACGTTGCCTCCTGCAAGATTACGCACAAGAAAAGTTAGATCAATCAGTTGTTGTTCCGAATTGGATACATTTACCTCTTTTCTTGGCTGTTGTCCATGGCGAACATGTCCAAATTGTTGGGAGTTGGCCGCATGTTAGCTATTAAGTTCCATGCCTCCTCCGCTGTCTTGTCAATGAAAGCTCCTCCGCTTGCCACATCCACTAAGTTCCTGTCACCAGAAAGCAAACTTTCATAGAAATATTGATTTAACAAGTGTTCACTTATCTGATGTTGTGGGCAGCTTGCACACAACTTCTTAAATCGTTCCCAGTATTCGTGCAACGACTCCTCTTGGTATTGCTTCACCCCATAGATCTCCTTCCTTATGTTAGTTGCCATAGAAGCTGGAAAGTACTTCTCTAGGAAGACTCTTTGCAAGTCCATCTACGTCGTGATAGATCCGGAGGGTAAGTAAAATAGCAGATCTTTAGCAGCATCCTTTAGAGAGAATGGAAAGGCTCTCAGTTTGATTTGCTCCTCCGTTACTCCACTCGGCTTCATCGTAGTGCATACCATGTGGAATTCCATCAAGTGTTTGTGTGGGTTCTCACCTGCAAGACCATGAAAAGATAGCAATAAGTGAATTAGTCCAGATTTAAGTTTGAAACTTACGTTTCGCAAGAGCAGGGAAAGTGATGCAGAGAGGTTGTTGATCCAAGTTAGGATTCGCCAACTGCCTCAAACTTTGATTCGCAGCCATCATGTTCCTCTCTTTTTCTTCCTCAAGTAACCTTGCTTCTCTTCTTCTCCGATGTAGTGTCCTCTCGATCTCAGGATCGTAGTAAAAATTCTCTTCTTGATCAGAGGGTTCACCTGTACTCATCAACAAACCACAGTAGTATAAAATGAAATAAATAAAATAAAGTGACGTTAACACAAAAGTAATTGCATTCCCCGGCAACGATGCCAAATTTGATAACGTTTATCACGTACGCCCAAATTAACCCTCTCAAGTTAATAACAGTAAATATGTAGTAGCGTGAGTAGGGATCGATCCCATAGGGAAGTGAATACTTTTATGCTAACAAGTATCAAAATAGGGGATTATTTTATTTATTTCATTTAACTATAACTAAATTAAACGAAAGCAAACAAATAACTAGTTTATCAAGATTAAGAAGCAATTTCTGGTTTTCGGTCAACTTTACATTTGGAAATCATTCACTTGATCATCAAATTACTAAACATATGAATTCATTCAATTATTCATCAATTGAAAACATAATCCCTTACTTACCTTAATCGTAGTCGAAAAGAATACAGCATTCAATTCGACTCTTATCAAATCTTTAACCAAAACTACAGTCGTTAGGATCAAATCAATGACAGTTTAAAAACGAGTAAGTTTGATGAATCTAATCAATAAAAAACTACAGCCGTTAAAATTAATTATCCAATCGTTTTTCCTAAGAATTTAATAAAACCAACAGCGGGTAATTATCAATCTTAGTTGCTTCTCAATTAGCATTAGATATTGTATGTGATTACTAGGTGATCAATCTATCAATCAAACACAATACTCATAAGAATCATAATCTGAAAAACAAATTGAAATTGAATTGAAAATTCAAAAATCAAATCAAAATTTTCACAAGTTTTTCTATTCCAAAGGCAAGTATCCCTCAACCAAGAATCAAAGTGTTTAGCCTTGCATAACTAAATCTAAACCTAACAAAAATTGTATTAAAACCTCAACAATCAATAGAAAAGAAATTTACTTATGTTTAGGTTTAGTAACTTTCTTTTCTATTGATTGTTTGATGTTTTTAATACAATTTTTGTTAGTTTTAGATTTAGTTATGCAAGGCTAAATACTTTGATCCTTGGTTGATGGATACTTGCCTTTGGAATAGAAAAACTTGTGAAAATTTTGGTTTGTTTGTTGAAATTTTAATTCAATTTCAATTTGTTTTTCAGATGATGATTCTTACGATTGTTGTGTTTGATTGATAGATTGATCACCTAGTAATCACATACACTATCTAATGCTAATTGAGAAGCAACTAAGATTGATAATTACCTATTGTTGGTGTTATTAAATTCTTAGGAAAAACGATTGGATAATTAATTCTAACTGCTGTAGCTCTTATTGATTTGATTCATCAAACTTACTAGTTTTGAAATTATTATTGATTTAATCTTAACGGCTGTAGTTTTGGTTAAAGATTTGATAAGAGTCGAATTGAATGCTGTTTTCTTTTTTACCACGATTAAGGTAAGTGAGGAATTAAGTTTTCAATTGATGAATAATTGAATGAATTCATATGTTTAGTAATTTGATGATCAAGTGAATGATTTCCAAATGTGACCGAAAACCAAGAATTGCTTTTTAATCATGATAAACTAGTTAATTGTTTACTTTTGTTTAATTTAGTTATAGTTAAAGAAATTTGAAAACCCCTATTTTGATACTTGTTAGCATTAAAGTATTCACTTCCCTGTGAGATCGATCCCTACTCACGCTACTACATATTTACTGCTATTAACTTGAGAGGGTTAATTTGGGCGTACACGATAAACGCTACCAAATTTTGGCGCTGTTGCCGGGGAAGGCAATTACTTTTGTGTTAACGTCACTTTATTTTATTTGTTTCGTTTTATACTACTGTGGTTTGTTGATGAGTACAGGTGAACCCTCTGATCACGAAGAGAATTTTTACTACGATCCTGAGATCGAGAGGACACTACATCGGAGAAGAAGAGAAGCAAGGTTACTTGAGGAAGAAGAAGAGAGGAACATGATGGCCGCGAATCAAAGTTTGAGGCAGTTGACGAATCCTAACTTGGATCAACAACCTCTCTGCGTCACTTTCCCTGCTCTTGCGAATAACATAAGTTTCGAACTTAAATCTGGACTAATTCACTTATTGCCATCTTTTCATAGTCTTGCAGGTGAGAACCCACACAAACACTTGATGGAATTCCACGTGGTATGCACTACGATGAAGCCGAGTGGAGTAACGGAGGAGCAAATCAAACTGAGAGCCTTTCCATTCTCTCTAAAGGATGCTGCTAAAGATTGGCTATTTTACTTACCCTCCGGATCTATCACCACGTGGATGGACTTGCAAAGAGTCTTCTTAGAGAAGTACTTTCCAGCTTAAAGGGCAACTAACATAAGGAAGGAGATCTATGGGGTGAAGCAATACCAAGAGGAGTCGTTGCACGAATACTGGGAACGATTTAAGAAGTTGTGTGTAAGCTGCCCACAACATCAGATAAGTGAACACTTGTTAATTCAATATTTCTATGAAGGTTCGCTTTCTGGTGACAGGAACTTAGTGGCCGCAGCAAGCGGAGGAGCTTTCATTGACAAGACAGCGGAAGAGGCAAGGAACTTAATAGCTAACATGGCGGCCAACTCCTAACAATTTGGACATGTTCCCCATGGACAACCGCCAAGAAAAGAGGTAAATGTATCCAATTTGGAACAACAACTGCTTGATCTAACTTTTCTTGTTCGTAATCTTGCAGGAGGCAACGTGGGGAAGATGAAGCCGTGTGGAATCTGTCTAGCTGTGAACCATCCCACTGATGCATGTCCCTCACTACAGGAGACAGCCACTGAGCACGTGAATGCAGTGGGAGGATTCCCAGGGCCACCACAAAGGGGCTATGGCAATCCCTCAAGCAATTACAATCAAGGGTGGAGGGACCATCCGAACCAAGGATATGGGAACCCACAGATGCACCAACCTCCACCCTATAGACCGCCATATCAGAGACCTCCACCACCTCCAGTGCACCCTCCTTCTGACAGGTTAGAAAATATTATTACAGTTATTGCTGAAAATAGCTTACAATTTCAACAGGAGACGAGGGCGAGCATCCAGAGTTTGACTACGCAAATGGGACAATTGGCGACTTCGCTCAACAAGCTTGGAACGAGCATGTCAAATGGACTACCGTCACAGCCAATTGTGAACCCAAGGGAGAATATGAGCGCCATCACTTTGAAGATTAGCGAAGGTGGAGATGAGGAGAAAGTGGTACTGACACCACCCGGAAGAGAAAAACTGAAAGAGATGAAGGACGTTGAGGAGCTTATACAAGAGGATGAACTGCGAGGTAAGTCCCCTCCACTCCTTGAGTACAAAAATGAACCCCGATTCCCCCTTGCATTGAATGTAAACTAGAAGGACAAGGGTACCAAGGGACTCTACGAAACGTTCCGACGCTGCGAGGAGAATGGCCCACTACATGATGCCATAATGAAGGTGCCACGATATGCAAGATTTTTGAAAGAAATTTGGAAAGCGGATAAGAGCAAGAAACGCAAAGGGTGCCCCAAGATCGAGCTAGGTGAGAATGTTTCCGCGGACATCAATGGATGCATTCCCACAAAGTGTAAGGACCCTGGTATCTTTTCTATCATTTGTGTGAATGGAACCACTAGAATTGAGAAGGCAATGCTAGATTTAGGATCGTCCATTAATGTCATGCCTTACTCAATCTACACTCAACTGAAACCTGGCCCTTTAAAACGAGACAACACTGTGATTCAATTAGCTGATAGGTCCACGTTTATTCCTAGGGGGATAGTAGAGGACATGCTTGTTCATATAGAGAATTTGGTTTTTCCCGTCGATTTCTATGTCTTTGACATGGAAAATGGTGATCCATCTAGCCCCATTCTTTTAGGGAGACCATTCTTGAAAACATCAAAATCTGTGATCGACGTGAATAGCGGCCTGTTAACAATAGAGTCTAATGGTGAAATTGCAAAATTTAATATCTATGAACCCATTAAAACTCATGAGCATTCTAGTTACGCTATCGATATAAATGATGAATTTGATGATGATTTTGATAATGATGATTTATGGGAGATGGGAAAGGCCATTGATGGCCTTGATGACAAAGGAGGTGTGTATTCGAGCCCTGTGCATACTGTTCATACTATTGCTGCTTTATATACTCATGATACTGATGATCCTCTCTCTTCTCACTTGCAGGATCATACCATTAAAAAGACACACACTCCGGATCGACCACAAAAAGCCACAGATGTTGAAGGAGGAACAAAGACTGAAAACGCCCACTCAAAGGCGAACAAACCAAATTTTAGAGGAGTTAAGAAGATATTGAGGTGGAAGAGGAAAGATAGAGCGACATCGCATCACCCACCTTGATAGAGGACTGACGTCGGGCCACCGACGTTAAACAGAGGCGCTGCTTGGGAGGCAACCCAAGGGGAGTTAGTTTCCTTCCTCCCTTTTATTTTTTTATTGTTTTTTTTAGCTAAGACTTTTCTCTTTTCTTGTATTTTTGCTTACATTGGGGACAATGTAAGATTTAACTATGGGGGAGGGATTAGTGGTGTGTTATTGTTTTTCTTATTTCAAAAATAAAAAAAATCGAAAAATTTGAAAATTTTGAGCTCATAGTTAAGTAACGAACGCTTGCTTAGAATCACTAGCCCATGATGAAACCGAATTGATATCATGCATGCTTTTGAACATAGGTAAATTGTTAACCTTGGTACACTTTGAACTCTAATGCAAATTTTACTTTAACTTAGTAGTTGAATATTTTGAGCACATTATTGTCATGACTTTTGAAGTGTGCATAGCTTAGTGAAGATTATGTAAATTTTGTGATAGTCTTAAGAATACATGCTAGAACTTAACTACATGCTCTTTGAGGCGTATGTCTAGACTACTTGCAAACATGAAAGTGATATAGGCAATCTTTGATGCTTTTGAGCCTTTCAAGCCTACCATGTAAAGAAAATAAATCACTAGTACCCTTTTTGAGCTTTAATGCAAAAGAATAGTTGTATGCTAAGCATATAAACAACCCTCATTCGACGTTCTTTGACTAGCTTATCATCCTTCCCTAATAAGACTAAATATGAATTCTAACCATACCTTTGAAGGGAGTATGATGTGTTTCATTCAAATGCACTTATGTTATCAATGATTCAAATGTTTTGTGAGCTTTATTGTCAAAAGAATGGAATCCATGAAAGAAAAGGGTTTCCTTGAAAAAATAGATAAAAATATGACTCCAAGGGGAGCCAAGGGACAAAAGAAAAAAAATGTTGAAATAAAAGTTGAAAAATTCAAGCAAGAAGAGAAGTTTAAATTGTGCATAATATTATACTCTCTTGTTTGATATGTCTTTTTTCCTTTCTTTCATAAGCCAATACCTAGGCCAAGCTACAAGCTAATAAAGACCTACTTGATTTATGTTTGCAAAGTGGCTAAGATAGTGGAGAAGAGTGTGCAAGTAAGCTTATACTTTTGTTAGTGTATGACTTGAACTATTATGAATTTGCTTCTTTTGGATCTATAATTTGTACACAACACTTTTTTATGACCACACACACACATTCACTACTTTGTTAAGTATGAGATGTTTAGGGATTGAACTTGTTCCACTGTTAACTTTTCACCGCCTTTCATTACTATGCATGTTTAAAATTGTTGAGGCATTAAAGTGAGAACAAGTTAGTTTGTTATGATGCTATGAGCCAAGCAAAAATATTATAGTTTTGTCTGATTTACTCGAGGTCGAGTAAAGAGTAAGTATGGGGGAGTTTGATGTGACTAGAAATAGACACATCTATTGCGTTTAATTGTTTACGATTTGGTATGTTTTGATGGATAATTTGATACATATGCTACCTAATAGTATATTTATGTAATTGTAGGTGGAATCGAAGAAATCGAGCTAACTAAGGCGAATAAAGGTCAAGAAAAGCTTTGGAGCTAATAAGGACTCAATGTAGATCAAGAAAAATGCTCAAAATGTAATTTTAGTTGAAGCGATCGACCGCATGAAGGAGGCGATCGATCGCCTTTGGATAGAAAGTTGAGCAACAAAATTTAAGTTTCAGCGATCGATCGCGAGGATGAGGTGATTGATCGCCAAACCTTACTGGAGCAAAGCGATCGATCGCGAGAAAAGAGGCGATCAATCGCCTAAGGAATTATTAGCCGAAAAAAAAGAAGCTAGCGATCGATCGCTACCTTTTGGCGATCGGTCGCCAGCTGAGTTTCGGAAAGTGTGGAGACTTGATTTCTTTCCTTTCCACATGGATTATACCCTACTCCATCAGCCTCCCTAGCTTGATATACTCGAAAATCAGTCTCTTTGAGAGAGAATTCAGACCTTAGAACATAGTTTTAATTTTTAGAATAATTTTTCTTTCATTTTTGTGAAGAACGCTCGAAGAACGAAGACGGAATCAACAATCCGGAATCGTGCTTCGCTTTAGTAACTTTCTTTTCTATTGATTGTTTGATGTTTTTAATACAATTTTTGTTAGTTTTAGATTTAGTTATGCAATGCTAAATACTTTGATTCTTGGTTGAGGAATACTTGCCTTTGGAATAGAAAAACTTGTGAAAATTTTGGTTTGATTGTTGAATTTTTAATTCAATTTCAGTTTGTTTTTTAGATGATGATTCTTATAATTGTTGTGTTTGATTGATAGATTGGTCACCTAGTAATCACATACACTATCTAATGCTAATTGAGAAGCAACTAAGATTGATAATTACCTGCTGTTGGTGTTATTAAATTCTTAGGAAAAACGAATGGATACTAACGGCTGTAGTTCTTACTGAATAGATTCATCAAACTTACTAGTTTTGAAAGTATCATTGATTTAATCTTAACGGCTGTAGTTTTGGTTAAAGATTTGATAAGAGTCGAATTGAATGTTGTTTTCTTTTTGACCGCGATTAAGGTAAGTGAGGAATTAAGTTTTCAATTGATGAATAGTTGAATGAATTCATATGTTTAGTAATTTGATGATCAAGTGAATGATTTTCAAAGGTAAAGTTGACCAAAAATCAAGAATTGCTTTTTAATCTTGATAAACTAGTTAATTGTTTGCTTTTGTTCAATTTAGTTATAGTTAAAGAAATTTGAAAACCCCTATTTTGATACTTATTAGCATAAAAGTATTCACTTCCCTGTGGGATCTATCCCTACTCACGCTACTACATATTTACTGTTATTAACTTGAGAGGGTTAATTTGGGCGTATGCGATAAACGCTATCAAGCAGCACTGAACAAGTACGGAGCTCAACCTACTATTGAGGTGATTCTCATTTTTTTAAACAAAACTAGTAGTGATAGATTAATCCAAAAGTGCACAGTTGTCAAGTTTTAGTATAGTTTTAAAGAGTAAGGATGTCGTACCCACATGGACTAGTAGTAAGTACCAAACTTAATCAATTTAATTATATTTAGTCTAGATAGTTGGTTGATAATTATGCAATAATAAAAATAACAAAAAGAAATCATTATTCCCAATCAATAAGCATGCTGAAATGAAGAATTCAATAGAAAAGAGTTATCAAGACGTTGGTTCACCTATGCAATCCCTCTCATTAACATCGATTGATTTTTCATATGATTCTAAACTTAAAAGGAATTTTTTTTTCCTGATTTCTCGTCTTCTGATCGATCGTAAGAAGTAACGATTGATCGGTAATTCCTAGATTAAAATCCTTTTTGCTACGACATTCTACCGATCGATCGATAATGGGTGCTGATCGATCGGTAAATCTTCAACTTAAATCATTTATTATTCGGCATTGGTACCTATAGGTCGTTATGTTATACTGATCAATTGGTAAAACATGAATTCCAAACTCAACGCACGTTCTGACTCTTTTTCTCCATTTGTTGAATTTCACCATTTCATCAATCGGTTCGCCCGTTCGAGTCCATTTTCATTATTTTAAGCATAAATTCATCACTTTCATGAAGTTGACAATTGATTCCTGAAATGAACAAAAACAACACAAAAACGTATAATATCGTCCATGAATCAATATAAACAATAGTAAAATCCCCGAAAATATAAGTGTAAAAATCACACTTATCAGCTCCCCCAAATTTATCACTTGATCGTCTTCGAGCAAGAATGAGATTAAAAATGTAGAGTTCACCCTTAATACTTTAAGGGTCCATTTAAATTGATGGATGTGATAAGTAATGTAAAGATTATAAATTAGGAAATGATTGTAAAATAAATGTGTGATAAGTTATATGGTTTTGATTGGATGATAAGATGGTTGATAAATTTTATTGTTTGGTATAATAACTAAAATACCCTAATAATAATAATAATAGTATATATATAATGTACATAAATAATAATAATAATAATATATAATACAAAATATTATTATTATAATATAATAATACAAAATAATAATAATAATAATACTATTATTATTATTATAAAATAATAATATAATAATTATAAATAATAAAAATATATAATAGATATAACAAATTATAATAAAAATATTCAATATATATAATAATATAATAATAATAAAATACTAACAACAATAATAATATTATAATAATTACTATGAAATAAATAATAAAAATTAATAAAGAAATAAATAGTAATAATAATATATGATATATATAAATATATAATAATAATAAAATATAATAATAATAGTTTTATAATATAATATAATAATTATATTAATTATTATAAATGGTAAATAATTAAAATAATAAATAATATAAATATATAATATATAACAAAAATAATAATATAATAAATATTATAATAATATAAAGAAGAATAATCATATAATATAAATATATATAATAATTATTTTTATTATAAAACAATAATAATAATATATATGTAATATATATATATATATATATATATATAAATAATAATAATAATAATAATAATAATAATAATAAAATAATAATAATTCTTTGGCTACTTTAGCGATTTTAAAGTGATTATGCAAAAGTCGAGTTTGCGCTGCGAAAAACTTAGTCAATCGATCAATGAACAATAATAAATAATAAAGTAAATGAGTTATGTAAATAAAGCAATAAAGAACACAAGTATTTGTTATAGAAGTTTGGCGATGAATCGCCTACGTCTCCTTTCCCGGTTAGAAAACGTCCAACCGAGGTTCGACTAGAATTACTTCGATCTTGGCCTTGAGGGCTCCAAGTTAGCCACAAACAAACTCTTCCCGAGTCACACACACTTCAAGAGTCTTCTTGGCCTTAAGGGCTGAAAGAATAGCCACAAACAAACTATTCCCGAGTTCCACACTCTTCACAAGTCTTTTTGGCCTTAAGAGCTCCAAGGATAGCCACAAACAAGCTCTTCCTGAGTCCCACACTCTTCACGAGTCTTCTTGGCCTTAAGGGCTCCAAGGATAGCCACAAACATGCACCAACTTCACTTGTTGATGACTTATACATTTTCCAACTTGCGTCGGTGTTGGAGGACCTTACAATGATTCAAATAACATCTTCACGGTGTAACCAAATGAAGAACAAAAGCTCTCACACAAGAAATGAATTACAAACTCTCAATACAACACAAATGTATGAAGTTTGCAATGCTAGATTGAATTAATTGAATAAAGATTTCTTGTATTGTATCCTCTTGTTTCTTGTCGTAAACTTGAGCTCAATTGTCCATATTTATAGCGCGGGAGGCTCCCAAGGGTCAATCTAGCCGTTTAGAGCCGTTAGGAGCAACTTTTGACCAAACCCGCACCCCCATCGCCTCGGGCGTTCACCACATCGCCTCGGGCGACCTACGGATTGCCTTAGGCATTCTACCCATCGCCTGAGGTGATCCTCAATAAAAAACAAGGCCATGGGGCAAGATTGACATCGCCTGGGGTGAAGTCAGCATCACCTGGGGAGATCGGATCGCCTGGAACTATCTGCGCAGATTTCATCTTAAACTTTTCACTTTCGACCATCTTAAGCTCTTTTCTGGGAAAGTGGTAAACATCAAAGTTGTAGCCCTTCCTCTTGGCTATGTGTGGAAACCAAATCATTGAATTTCATTAAGATATGAAGACGTTATGGCCAAAATGCTACAGACGATCCAACCTTGCTTCAAGCTAAATGCAATCTGCACTTGTCATGACTTCCATGCCATTTTGCTCCATGATGCAATCTGAATTGGACTGAGGTGTTTAAATATGAAATCTAGAATTTTGAGTTGGTTTTTAAACCTATTTAGATTCACATCATTCGGATCATCGAGCCATGAGATATACTCAAAATAACACGATGTGCTAGAATTGGCTTTTATACGAATCTACCCACCAACGGACCATTGGTTCGTATGTCTTCATCACATCATAAGATATTGTTTTAACATCATTCCACACATGTTAAACACTTATTTTGGTTGTTCATAGATGCCATTCCTTCTCGTCCAAGCTCAATATCTTCCTTGATAAAACTCATCGATTGTCCTATGAACTCGCAGATGTTATTGTATAACTTGTGTCTACTTCCATTGGTCTTCCCAACCAATTTATCAATTTAACCCTATATACTAAGAAGACACATTAGTACAACAAATTCAAGTTTTGTTGATCATCAAAACCCATGAATAATTTGGAGATTAATTAAGCATTAAACACAACAATGTGTTTAAGGCTAAACAATCTCCCCCTTTTTGATTATCACAAAACTTGGTAAACTTGTAAATGAAATATGCATGAAATAAGACTAATCAAGGCTCCCCCTTAACAAATGCATAGAACATAAAAGTTTTACCAAATAAAGCATAATACTAAAACTCTCCCCCTCAAAACATGCATGTATTAAGCTTCAAGTTTACAATAAAATTCTCCCCCTTTTTGTGATAATAAAAAACACAATATTCAAATAAACAAATCAAGAGAACAAGGCATAAATATATGTTGACACATAACCATAGTCTAAAAGTAAGCACATGTTCCTCATCAAGCATTGTAATAGCCATAACAATCATGAGAGTAAATCATTGAGAGGAAGACAAACATGCGTTTAAGGCAATGAAACAACATGCAAATGTATTCTTAAATGTGCAAAGCGAGCATATGTTCAACCAAAAATTCGTGCATTCATGCTCAATAAACATTAAATTGCTCAATGCATCATCATAAAAAATTGATAAGTTAATAAGACACATGTGATGAGAGCAAAATCATTTAGGCCATAGAAACAATAAAGATATATGAAATTCTTAAGCCATAATCCTATGATCCAAGATTGAGCATCTAAACAAGTTATGTTTAACCATTCAACAACAATTCAATTTACAAAACTTAAGCATATAGGCACATAAGTATGATTATACAAGTTCTTACTCATATAACGATCATATAAATATGCATATGCTAAGGAGAAATGCAATACACTACAAATGAATATCGAGCCCCACAATTTCTTGATCACAATTACTTTGTGTCAATGAAATTTTGTAAATGCTCTATTAAATGCACAAGGAAAATAT
Organism: Haberlea rhodopensis; assembly: GCA_907163345.1. NCBI lineage: Eukaryota > Viridiplantae > Streptophyta > Magnoliopsida > Lamiales > Gesneriaceae > Haberlea > Haberlea rhodopensis. The sequence goes on from CAJQUN010000081.1 coordinate 1,887,357, forward strand.
AATTAGCTCCCCCTAAATATGATATCATAATAATGTACTCAAAACTCAATTTCACAAAGATCACCTTCAAAGTAATTAAATTTCACCACATAATCATGATATACAATTCAAGGAACATTAACCAAGCAAAGAGCTAATTATGCTACTATGAAACTTAAATAAATTTACCTTGGATGACAAGAGTAAGTTCTTATCATTGGTCCTATACCTCGAGCTTCCTCTATTGTTGTGCATTTGATAGTTTCCATTGAGGTGCTAGTTCCTTCATCCTCGATCAATTTGTAGTTCCTACTCAACAAGCTTATAATAGGAGGATCTTTGGTACCCATTTTATGTTTGGGTTCATGCGGGTTAGCTGACCGCTTTTATTTTAAACAGAAAATTCTCAGTGAAGCGATTCTTTACCGCAAGTGCACGGTGTCAAGTTTTAGTATAGTTAAATGAAAGTAAGGGTTGTCGAATCCACATGAACTAACGTATAAGTACCAAATAAGACTAGTAAAATTATATTTAGCCTACGATTAAAAAGAGGGTATATTAACTACTGCAAACTTATAACTAGAGGACCTAAATAAAAATAAGAATATATAAAATGAATGGGTTCCGGATATGCAAAGGAATTTCGCTCGAGAAATTTATCTCGCTCTTTGTTCAACTATGTTATCTTTAGAGATTCATATGAATAGGCAATTAACAAACAATCGATTCTTAAGGTGAAATGTTTTCGTTATTATTCAATACACTCTCTCGAGCTGTAAAGAAACTAATATCTAGAACAAGTAACTCTCGTTCACTTATTTACTAATCTGATATTGCATAAATCCTCAAAACCTTGTTACTCTAAATCTCTCGATTCAAAGCGCTCACGTATGTGATTTTATCTCTCGATCTCAATCTTAAACATGCATCATGAATTAATGTAGCATATTATAACGTATCTCTCGATCTCAGTTATAACTCACAAGATTAAATCAAAGTTAGCTAGGCTTTGATTTTATAAGCATTTAATTCATGAACAATAAGTAATCAATTCACTCAAACACAATCGAATCAATAAATCAAACACAACTATACTTGAACTTGATAAAATAAACTGGATTCAATTCAAAACAAATCAACAAGATCTTTTATTGTTTCTCAACCTCAAAAACATCCAAAGAAAATGAATATAAACTAAATCTGAGTTTAGAAATACGATAAATGCTGGAATGAATCCGTGCGTTGCACCGTAATCTCTTCTCTTGCTCCTTCCTTGCACTCCAGAATTGGCTCGCTCAAAGTTTGGACGAAGAACGGAGGAAGAAGATTTAGGGTTCTAAGGTGATTAATTTTCGTCTCTAACCCTCTCTGTTCTGATATGGCATGATATGGAAGGGATATCCTTTTTAAATCACTGAAGATCACGTTAAGAAAATCAGATTTGCAGAAAATCGTGTCTCGATCGATCGAAAAGATTCGATCGATCGGTGCACAGTTCGCTTCAGCGTTTAAAAGTTTCTGCCTCGATCGATCGATCGAGATTTTCTTCCGATCGATCGACACTTCGAAAAAAATTGGTGCTGAACTCTCTGCCCGGCTCGATCGATCGGTACATGTTCTCGATCGATCGAGATTTTGCAAAATCCAAATTTTCCACTTTTTCGCCTTGATTTCACCCGTTTCCTTCATTTTAGCTCATTTCTTCCATTTCCAACCTATTTTCCTGAAACAAGCAAATAAACACCAAAAAACATAATTTCATCCAGGAAAAAGTAGTAAAAATGGTAAGAAATTACAGCTAAAAACACTTAAAATCTAAGCCTATCAACTCCCCCAAACTTAGACTTGATCGTCCTCGAGCAAGCAATAAGCTCAAAAAGTAGAGTCAAACTTAATACTTTGAATGAATCATTTTTACAACTCAAGGTAAAAGCTCAGCAATCCTACACATCAATAAGAGTCATTCAAAGTTCAACAGGAAGCATTTTCTCCTAAGCTAAAACAATACATCGCAATATCGGAACGTGCGTGTGTGCTATTGTCAAACATGAGTTATATACATATCGTTTAAGATAAAAATGTGCCATAAAACTCAAAGTCAAGATTACTTAAGAATACTCTACAAATCTACTATCCAGCACTTCTCCACTAATGTAATTATTCCCTAGACTTGGATCAGAAGGTCTTTAAAAGCTTATAGCGTTAGGCCTTTTGGTGTCGGCTCCAAAGAAAAGGTAGGATAAATGCAAAGAAGAGAGTATAATAGAATCAGTTCAAAAATTTGTTCGCACAATATTGAGCTTCTCTTCAACTTTTTTCTAGCCTTGGCCACTTTGGGTCTTATTTGAATGTTTTCATTTTTTTCAAGGCTTTTCTCTACATCTTTTCTTATTGCTCATTCTTTTGTTCATTTTTTGTTTTTCACAATGAACTCATCTACATATAACAATTCAGTGCAATGAATGAGATTCATTATACTCCCTTAGGGACGGATAAAATTTTTCCTTTAGGCTCAATCCAAGGTAGGTATAACGAGTTAGCCAAAAATGTCGAATGGGGGTCTAATTATGTGCAACGCATATACCATTCTTTTCCAATAAGGTTCAAGAGGGGACACTAAGGAATGAGGTACACAAGGTAAGCTTGAAAGGCACAAATGGTCCAAAGATCGCCTAAATCATCTCCAAGTCAAGTTCCTAATTATAAAATTTCACCTCAAAGTGTTTTCAAATAAATTGTAGAGTTTTCTAAGATGCTCAAGACTAATCATAGATAACACAAGTTTTCACTTTATTCAATACATACTTCACTCAATCTGACTCAAAACGTGCTCAAATTATTCCTCAATTTTGACATAAGCTCAACAAAGGATATATACAAACAAGTTAAACATTTTCATGACTCCTATCTAGATGGGGATTAATTTCATCATGTATTACCCCCGAATGTCATGTTATTATGTGCTATGATGATGATATATGATGTGTTTAAGAGGGTTGTGGTGCATTTAAATTGGGGAATTATAATTATGATATGATGATATGATTTAGGGGGCATGTTGGGTGTTTTAAAGGATGTATTAATTAAATAAAGATGAAAAATATCGAGTGAGGATATTTTAATACATCGTACTAAATACCGGGACACAATTAAACACCACATGACCACCCTACCCACACCCCCCACCCACTCGGTCACCTCACCCCTCCCCCACTTGTTCAACCCATACCCCCCACTTGCCCAACCCATGCTATCACTCATTGCTTACAATCAGCTCTCCTCCACCTCCTTCTCCCTCTATTTCTCTCCCAAAATCGATGGAATGAGCTGCAGATAGGAGAAGGAAAGGCTTGTGATTTTGTGTGCAAAAGCTTACCAAGAAGAGGGGTAAAGTTTTAATACTCTGTTTTTCAGAGTTTTGTTTGGGTTTGGCTTTGGTGGTGATGATTCCATGCATGCTAGAATAGGTTTGGGTGAAACCTTGGTATGGGTGCTTACATGAAAGTATTATGTAGCTATTAGCATGTTTGCTTAAGCATATTACATGTTTTATGTGGTAGATTTCTAGTTATGAAAGCATATGCTCGAAAATCTGGGCAAAGAGATGCATGCTCTGTTTTCTGTAAAAGTTGGATGAGGTTGAAGATTTTGATGATGTTATGATGCATGTTAGCTTAGGTTTTGTTAAACCTTTTATTTAAGTACCTACATGGAAGTTTTATGAAGTTCATAGCATGTTTGTTTGAGCAAGTATGATGTGTTATGAAGTAAATTTGATGACATGAAATGAGGTCCTCGAAAATCTGGAAAAATCCCGATTTTCAGAGTACTCGATCGATCGAGATTCTTGTACCGATCGATTGAACGAGGCAGTAGCTCTTAAGCATGGTTTGAAATTCAGGCGTCGATCGATCGAAGGATTTTTCGATCAATCGGTGAAACGTTTCGATCGATCGATAATTCCTTCCGATCGATCGATCGAGGCAGAGTGCTTGGGCACTATTTTAGCTTGTTTTCTTGATCGATCGAGATTTTGGGCCGATCGATCGAGAGAGGCAGTATGTTGAAAACTGAGATGATGTTTTATTTTGTTAAGTTTATGATATGAGATTGTATTGAGGCATTTATATGGTATTATGTGGTTTTGTAGAACCATCTCAGGTACCAGCACAGTCAAGGAGATAAAGTCTGTTGACTCCTCCTCCTTTTGAAAAGGTACGGGCATCGGACGGTAAAACACATCTTTACACTACGACTATGTTTTTATCGCATGAGTATTCATGATGAAATGATGATGTTTATATATTCATACGATGTTATTATGTGGTAAGATGCCACGGGGTAAGATGCCCATATGGTAAGAGGCCATACGATGTTATTATGTGGTAAGATGCCACGGGGTAAGATGCCCATATGGTAAGAGGCCATACGATGTTATTATGTGGTAAGATACCACGGGGGTAAGATGCCCATATGGTAAGAGGCCATACGATGTTATTATGTGGTAAGATGCCACAGGGTAAGATGCCCATATGCATGAATATGAATCAGGGACAACAAAAAGAAGTTAATGAATAACCAGCATATTTACTTAACCAAGATTTCATGCATTCACTGTGATGTTTTTATGATGATAAGTAAGATTGTATATGCTCATGATGTGTTGTCCCTGTAGGTACACTTTTGGAATGTATAGGATTCAAGTCATGACTAGTATCTACTCTAGGAGTAGTGTAAATCTAAATGTTGACATTCTTTTGGGAATGTAACGAATTATTTTTGAAGTTTTGTATTTTGGCCTGTAATCCTGTTAGCTCATGTAACAACCGGAACCTTAAGATGTTATTTAATGCATGATTAGTCCTTCTTATGTCACTATAACACTGTTAGGGTAGCAAGGTCTTACATTAGTGGTATCAGAGCCAGGTTAGATAACCCGGGAATGAGTGAAGGGTAGCCTTAGCAATAAGTTAGCTAGGTGCTTACTTTTAAACATGTTTTATAAGTATGTTGCATATGAAGTAGAAGATGTTATACTAACATGTTTAATTATCTAACGATGTACTTTATGAACTGCTTTTGGTATTGTTGTTAACCCTTGTGTTGCAGCATGGCAGCAAACGCCGAAGTGGGTGATGCGATAAGCGTCAATGCAAGTGCTGGGCGTACGAATCCACTACCACCGCTAGCCTTGGGGGAAGAGCCCTCTGAACAGCAATTATTACCGGGGGAGTTGAGCTTGTCTCAGTTTTTGACATACCGACCTCCGATGTTCGAAGGAACAGAAACCGGGGAAGTGGCCGAGGAGTGGCTAGAGAGGATAGAACAGATATTTGTGGCAGCGCCTTGTGCAAAGACAGCATGGATCAGATTAGCAGAATTTCAGCTGGCTAAGAAGGCACTGATGTGGTGGAAGACCACAGTGATAGAGCAAGAGGCTCAGGGTCAGGAGATCAATTGGAAACTGTTCAGGACTCGGTTTCTGACCCGCTATTTCTCAGTTGCTGCGAGACAAGCTAAAGAGGATGAGTTTACCAACTTAAGGCAAGGTACCATGCCTGTATCGGATTATGCTCTACATTACTGTTCTTTACTCCGTTATGTACCCCATATTGCTGCGAACACTCAGGCCAAGATGAGAAATTTTATGAAAGGATTGAGGCCGGAACTGTATGACAGGGTCGTCACTTATGGCCCTGCCTGTTTCGATGATGCACTTGCAAGGGCTGAGCTAGCCGAACTAGGAGTTGGAGCATACTCTGAGGTTGTGCCACCTCCAGCACCCCTCAGAAATCCACTTCTGATAATTTGAAACCAAGGGGTGATCAGTTCAACCCCAGGGGGAACACTTCGGCTTCAAGGTTCAGTGGTAAGAGGCCCGAGAACCGTTGGAAAGGGAATCGTAGGAATGATGCCCCTACAGGAAGAGGACAACCTCAGGGAGGCAGATTTGGAAGGATCCAGTGCTCTATCTGTGGGCAACCACATTCGTCAAAGGATTGTTCAGGATGTTATGTTTGTGGCGTTAAGGGCCACTTTGCTCGCCAGTGTCCCAAACGGGAGGGACAACGGGATTCTACGGGGAGGCCTGTGGACAGAGCAGTACAGCACAGGCCACCATTTGTGCCAAGACAGTATGGAGGTCAGCCGACGGGGCAACCTCAGGGGCAAGTTTATGCTTTGACATGGGAGCAGGCTACAGCGGCTCCGGAGGAGGTGATAGCGGGTACGTGTCTTTTATTTATGCACCCTGCTCTTATATTGATAGACACAGGTGCGTCACACTCTTTTGTGCGACGAGTTTGTTGAAAGGCACCACATATGCACTTCTCCGTCACCCATGCCTCTTATAGTCTCGACACCCGCTAGAAGAAGTTTGACTACAAATCAGATTGTTTTTGATGGCCTCATTTATTTTGAGGATAACGAGTTAAGGTCAGATTTGATTGTTCTGGGGATGTCAGACTTTGACTGTATTGTAGGTATTGATGTTCTGAATAGGTATCAGGCAGTCGTGAACTACAGGCAGAGGACTGTCCGATTCAGGTCTGATATGGGAGTCCAGTGGACATTCTTTGGGGATGGTTCTCGTTCAAAGATTCCATTGATATCTGCTGTCAAGATGGCACAGTTGTTGGAACGAGGCCACATAGGATATCTGATATATGCTGTTAATATTACTGGAAAGAAGGAGTACTTGAAAGTCGAGGATGTGCCCGTAGTGGCGGAGTTTCCTGATGTCTTTCCGGAGGAGATTCCCGGATTCCCACCGACGAGAGAGGTCGAGTTTGGGATTGAATTACTACCAGGGACGTCTGCCATTTCTCGTGCCCCATATAGGATGGCACCAGCAGAGCTAAGGGAGTTAAAGACTCAGTTGCAAGAGCTCCTTGATAAGGGCTACATACGCCCTAGCGTATCACCCTGGGGTGCGCCTGTTTTGTTTGTTAAGAAGAAAGATGGATCGATGCGTCTATGCATTGACTATAGACAACTGAATAAGGCCACAGTAAAGAACAAGTATCCACTTCCGAGGATCGATGACTTGTTTGATCAGTTGTAGGGTACGAGGCTCTACAGTAAGATCGATCTGAGATCGGGGTATCATCAGATTCGAGTAAGGGAGGATGATGTTCAGAAGACGGCTTTCAGGACGAGATATGGGCACTATGAATTCCTGGTCATGCCTTTTGGGGTGACGAACGCCCCAGCTGTCTTCATGAGTTTGATTAACAAAGTATTCCAGCCGTATTTGGATCAGTTCGTCATTGTTTTCATTGACGATATACCTATTTACTCTCGGACTGAAGAAGAACATGTAAAGCACTTGAGGACAGTACTCCAGATCCTTAGGGATCATCAGTTATATGCAAAGCTTAGCAAGTGCGAGTTCTGGTTGAACAGTGTAGTGTTCTTGGGCCATGTTATATCTAGTAGCGGGATATCTGTAGATCTCAGGAAGATTGAGGTTGTGATGGAGTGGGCTGCACCCACTTCTGTACCTGAGATACGGAGCTTTCTCGGTTTGGCAGGATATTAACGACGTTTTGTCGAGGGTTTTTCAAAGATCGCCAAACCCCTGACACAGCTGACTCAGAAAGGAGTCCCCTTCTATTGGTCGGAGGCTTGTGAGGAAAGCTTCCAAGAGCTGAAGCGTCATTTGACTACAGCGCATGTGTTGGTAATTCCGTCTGAGAATAAAAGATTTGCCTTGTATACGGATGCATCACTGCAAGGTTTGGGCTGTGTGTTGATGCAAGATAAGCACATGGTGGCTTATGCTTCAAGGCAGTTGAAGCCTCATGAGACCAGATACCCAGTGCATGATTTGGAACTGGCGGCCATCATATTTGCCTTGAAGATTTGGAGACATTACTTGTATGGCACGTCTTTCACTATATATACGGACCATAAGAGCCTGAAGTTCTTATTCACTCAGGCAGAGTTGAATATGCGGCAAAGAAGGTGGATGGATTTACTCAAGGACTATGACTGTGAGATTGAGTACCATCTTGGTAAAGCAAACTTGATAGCAGACACCTTAATTCGTAAGGTGAAGAGTACTGCTGAGGATGCCATGAGTCTATCAGCTATGATGACTTCTTATTGCCATCTGGGCTATGATTTTGATGTAGACACGTCGCCTGTGCGAGTGTCGACCTTATTGGCGGAGCCAAATATATTTGAGGCAATCAGGAAGGCCCAGAGGTCGGATGATGAGGTTCAGAGATGGACGTCATTAGTACTTAAAGGTCAGCCATCCAAGTTCAGAGTGGCTGATGATGATTCCTTGAGACTGGGCAACCGATGGGTAGTCCCAGATACACCAGAGTTACGTAGAGGAATATTGGAGCGAGCTCACAGTAGCCGGTTCAGTATCCACCCAGGAGGAAGGAAAATGTACAAAGACCTATGCGGTCAATTTTGTTGGAGACGCATGAAGCACGATGTGATCGCTTTCGTTAAAAGATGTTTGATCTGCCAACAGGTAAAGGCAGAGAGACAAAGGCCTGGTGGCGAGCTGAAGAGCTTAGAGGTACCTGAATGGAAGTGTGAGCATATATCTATGGACTTCGTGACCCACTTGCCAAGGACGGCCTTAGGATTTGATGCGATCTGGGTGATCGTGGATAGGATGACGAAGGTGGCTCACTTCATCCCTTACAGCATGTCTTTTATATACTTGAAGATGGCCCAAATGTATATACGGGATGTGGTGAGGTTGCATGGCATTCCAGTCTCGATAGTGTCTGACAGAGACCCGAGGTTCACTTCACATTTCTGGGAGGGTCTCCAGACAGCTTTGGCACCGAGGTGAGACTGAGTACGGCCTATCACCCTCAGACAGACGGTCAGATAGAGCGTACCATTCAGACGCTCGAGGACATGTTGAGGGCATGTATTTTGGAGTTTGATACTCCATGGCAGGATTCACTGGCACTGGTGGAGTTCTCCTATAATGACAGTTATCAGGCGAGCATTCAAATGGCTCATTTTGAAGCTCTTTATGCACGACGATGTAGGTCACCGCTGTATTGGGAGGACTTGACTAGCAAAGCGATCGGAGGACCGGATATGATCAAGGACATGGAAGAAAAGATTAAGATGATACGCCAAAAGATGAAAGCGGCCCAGGATAGGCAAGCAGCCTATGCCAATAAGCGGCGACGACCGCTGGAATTCCAGTTAGGAGACAGGGTCTTCTTACAGATCTCGCCCTTCAGGGGTGTGGTTCGGTTTGGTTTGCGGGGAAAATTATCTCCGAGGTATGTTGGGCCATATGAAGTTTTGCAGCGTATTGGTACTTTGGCCTACCGTTTGGCACTACCCGCCATCCCTGTCTGGCATACACGATGTTTTTCATGTTTCTATGTTACGGAAGTATGAGCCAGACCCATCTCATGTCTTACAGCCTACTGAAGTACAGTTAGACTCAGATGTGTCCTACGTGGAACGACCAATCAGAATTATGGATCGAGAGGATCGCAGATTACGAAGCAAAGTTATACCGATGGTGAAAGTTCAGTGGGATCGTCGGGGTGTCGAGGAGGCTACGTGGGAGACGGAACAGCATATGGTGCAGCACTATCCGGAACTATTCTCTGGTATGTTTTTATGTTTAGTTTCGATATGGTGATGCATGTGGATTTCGAGGATGAAATCTTATAAGTAGGGGAGTAATGTAATACCCCCGAAATGTCATGTTATTATGTGCTATGATGATGATATATGATGTGTTTAAGAGGGTTGTGGTGCATTTAAATTGGGGAATTATAATTATGATATGATGATATGATTTAGGGGGCATGTTGGGTGTTTTAAAGGATGTATTAATTAAATAAAGATGAAAAATATCGAGTGAGGATATTTTAATACATCGTACTAAATACGGGGACACAATTAAACACCACATGACCACCCTACCCACACCCCCCCCACCCACTCGGTCACCTCACCCCTCCCCCACTTGTTCAACCCATACCCCAACTTGCCCAACCCATGCTATCACTCATTGCTTACAATCAGCTCTCCTCCACCTCCTTCTCCCTCTATTTCTCTCCCAAAATCGATGGAATGAGCTGCAAATAGGAGAAGGAAAGGCTTGTGATTTTGTGTGCAAAAGCTTACCAAGAAGAGGGGTAAAGTTTTAATACTCTGTTTTTCGGAGTTTTGTTTGGGTTTGGCTTTGGTGGTGATGATTCCATGCATGCTAGAATAGGTTTGGGTGAAACCTTGGTATGGGTGCTTACATGAAAGTATTATGTAGCTATTAGCATGTTTGCTTGAACATATTACATGTTTTATGTGGTAGATTTCTAGTTATGAAAGCATATGCTCGAAAATCTGGGCAAAGAGATGCATGCTCTGTTTTCTGTAAAAGTTGGATGAGGTTGAAGATTTTGATGATGTTATGATGCATGTTAGCTTAGGTTTTGTTAAACCTTTGATTTAAGTACCTACATGGAAGTTTTATGAAGTTCATAGCATGTTTGTTTGAGCAAGTATGATGTGTTATGAAGTAAATTTGATGATATGAAATGTGGTCCTCGAAAATCTGGAAAAATCCCGATTTTCAGAGTACTCGATCGATCGAGATTTTTGTACCGATCGATCGAGCGAGGCAGTAGCTCTTAAGCATGGTTTGAAATTCAGGCGTCGATCGATCGAAGGATTTTCCGATCGATCGGTGAAACGTTTCGATCGATCGATAATTCCTTCCGATCGATCGATCGAGGCAGAGTGCTTGGGCACTATTTTAGCTTGTTTTCTCTATCGATCGAGATTTTGGGCCGATCGATCGAGAGAGGCAGTATGTTGAAAAATGAGATGATGTTTTATTTTGTTAAGTTTATGATATGAGATTGTATTGAGGCATTTAATATGGTATTATGTGGTTTTGTAGAACCATCCCAGGTACCAGCACAGTCAAGGAGATAAAGTCTGTTGACTCCTCCTCCTTTTGAAAAGGTACGTAAGAGACGTACGGGCATCGGACGGTAAAACACATTTTTACACTACGACTATGTTTTTATCGCATGAGTATTCATGATGAAATGATGATGTTTATATATTTGTACGATGTTATTATGTGGTAAGATGCCACGGGGTAAGATGCCCATATGGTAAGAGGCCATACAATGTTATTATGTGGTAAGATGCCACGGGGTAAGATGCCCATATGGTAAGAGGCCATACGATGTTATTATGTGGTAAGATGCCACAGGGTAAGATGCCCATATGCATGAATATGAATCAGGGACAACAAAAAGAAGTTAATGAATAACCAGCATATTTACTTAACCAAGATTTCATGCATTCACTATGATGTTTTTATGATGATAAGTAAGATTGTATATGCTCATGATGTGTTGTCCCTGTAGGTACACTTTTGGACTAAAGGACTAAGGGTCGGGTTGAGGCAGTGAGCTACGAGGAACACAGGAATGTATAGGATTCAAGTCATGACTTGTATCTACTCTAGGAGTAGTGTAAATCTAAATGTTGACATTCTTTTGGGAATGTAACAAATTATTTTTGAAGTTTTGTATTTTGGCATGTAATCCTGTTAGCCCATGTAACAACCGGAACCTTAAGATGTTATTTAATGCATGATTAGTCCTTCTTATGTCACTATAACACTGTTAGGGTAGCAAGGTCCTACAAGTAGGGTCTCGCGATCGACCGGGGCTTATTGGCGATCGATCGCGAGACCCTAAAATGATGTTTTTTTGTTATTTTGTGGGATTTTGGCGATGGACTATTATACGGCTTCTAATATTGAGTTGTGCAATTGTGTAGAGCCTTCCCAGGTGGCAGCACAACACAAGGGATAAAGTCCTGCAACCAAGCCACATTTTGGAAGAAAGGTACGTAGAGAGACGTACGGGCATCAAACGGTAACATGTATTTTTATATACATATTGGATTATGCATTGTGGTTGCATATATATATTGGATGCTTGTTGCATATTATGGTGAGTCGTTGTTATATTTGAGTGATGATTTTAATGCTTGCCGCTGTTATTTCGAAGCGATGAATAGAATACTTGCTGCTGTCATATTGTAGCGATGAAAGAATATTTGCCGTTAATATGTTGAAGCGATGGTAAATGCCGCTGTCATGTTGAAGCTAGGGATATTAATGTCGCTGATGTGTCGAAGCGAGTATGAATTCCGCTGTCATGTCGAAGCAAGGTACATTAAAATACACAGTTATAACAAGACTGTGATTGGTTATGGGATTGATGGAATCGGATATATGTCATGACATTTTTGGAACTCTATTATAATCTATTGATTATGAATATGAGTTATGGAACAGGGACAACCAAAGGGAGCATGTTAAATGCATTGGAATACAGGAAGTATTTTGTATTAACGGTTTATGCATTTTTACGTTGTAATCATGTTGTTTTGAATATGGTTATTATATGCTCATGGTTGGGGTTGTTCCTGTAGGAGCTTTCGGCATGGAGGGCTAAGGCGAGGGTTGATGCGGTGAGCTGTGTGAGGAGTGCTACTGATATAGAAGGACATGAATTCTTTTGTATAGTTTCTACGCATGGTAGAGTAAATCTATAGCCTTTACATTCATTTTGTGCCAATGTAACTAATTCTTTTTTGGACATTTTATTTTGGCACTATAATCCTTAAGCTCAATGCATCAACATGAACCCTTATACTCTGATGAATGTAGGTTTAGCTCTCTTCATGTCATTAAATCCACAGTTAAGGTAGTGAGGCCTTACATTAGTGGTATCAGAGTAGTAGTTAGAGAACCAGGGTTGAGTGAAGTGTAGACTTAGTGAACAAGTTGGATAGATGTTCACGTACGAGCATGTTCATGCATGTGGTGCATATTTGAGTATATATGTGTTATACTAACATGCTTGAATTATTATTATTCATCTTTACTAACGGTGTATTACATGAATTGGTTCTGGTTTATTGTTGTTAACCCTGTATCACAACATGGAAGCCAGAAACTCTGAGCACCTCAATGAAGAGGTGAGGGGACGCAATAAGTGTGAATGCGAGTATTGCTCAGACTAACCCTCTACCGCCACCGGCTGTGGGCGTGGAACCTATCGCACAGTACTTATTGCCCGGGAACTGAGTCTGACGCAGTTCTTGACCTTCCATCCGCCTCGATTGAGGGAATTGAGACTGGGGAAGAAGTAGAGGAATGGTTAGAGAGGATTGAACAAATATTTGTATAGGAACCATGTGCCAAGACTGCCTGTCTGAGGTTGGCCGAGTTTCAGTTGGCCAAGAAGTCTTCTATGTGGTGGAAGACGACGATTATGGAATTGAGAGCTCAGGGTGCATTAGTGGACTGGAGCTTGTTTAGGACCTGTTTCTGAATTGGTACTTTTCAGCGGCTGCTAGACAGAAGAAGGAGGATGGGTTTACCAACTTGAAGCAGGGCATGATAAGTGCCATTTTTGCACTTATATTTATATGTTTTCTTGTTACGTTTCATAATGATTCTTGAACAATTTGACGCTTTTTGGTAATAATTTGCATGTTTCAGGAACCTTTGTGAAAATGCGAGGAAGTGAAGTAATGAGCCAAATAATGATGGAAAGCGTATATGAATGGAAAGGACCTAATATAAGGCAGTGCACCTAGCACTGCTGAAGAATCCAAATGTGAAATTTGAGCCAAGATTTTGGATACAGTTTCACAGAGGAAAAAGAGGTGGAATTCATGATAGACAAGGAAACAATTTTTGAGGAGTGTATTAAAAAAGATAATAAGAGGATGCTTTGACCAACGAGAATTGGGGTAGGTTATTGTATAGATTTTATTAATTATTTGGAGAAGAATATTTTAATAAAGAATGGAACTAAGTGGGTCGAGAATTGGGAGGAGATTTTATTAGATTTGTAAGGAGCAAATTTGATATTAAAAAAGAGAGGAAAGACACGCTCCGTGGGATCCCTTCACAAAATAACCTTACCTCCACCAATCACAACTCTCTCTCAACCAAATAAACTCACGCCTCCACCAATCACAATGGAACCATTCACCACTCTTCACTTTTATCACATGCCACCTTTCATCAGATAACCACACGTCCCCATCTTTTACCCAGCACGAAATCAACTAAAACCATACGTCCAGATACCAAAACCATCTCACGCCCCTTTCTCCATTTGGCCCTCTTCAACCATCCACCATCTATCATCTTCTAACCCTATGACTTTGGAAAAACTCCAACAAGGTGATTAAAGAGACGATCGAGAAGGAAGCAAGAGAGGAAGCAAGGATCTACGAACGAAGTCGACATCGGGAGTTTTCTTTGTCTTTAATTCTTAGTCTTGTTTGTTTTGCTTTATATTATGTTGAACTAAGTTCATTTATCAATATTAGGCGATCCTTTGTTTTGAACCTATGATTTGATGATTAGTTATTTGATTGAATCCTTATAATTCTTTGTGCATGTTTGATGATTTTAATGCTTTTGAGGGATTGATCACCTTTGAATGATGTTAGTATCGTAATTGAGATCGAGAGATGATTTTATGATACGGAATTAATAACTCATACCGTGGATTTCAGACTGAGATTGAGAGATGAAGTCAAATACACGTGTGATAGCTATAGATATCTAGTAATCGAAAGCTAGTAGTTTTCACGAATCTTAATTCAATATTGAGTTGTTAAATAAGTACACAAGAGTGACTTACTGCAATTTGATATTCGGTTTAATATAGCTCCAGAAAGTATATTAGATAACTTCGGATAACTCGTTACCTTAGAAATATTTGGAAATTCAATCGAGAATTGCAGGGGATTGCATTGGTGAGCCAAAGTCTCGATAATCTTCTCTAGTGAATTGTTCTCGTATACTTTACTGACTTTGTTTATTAGTAATTAATTAATATTTTATTAAATTCATTCTCGTAGGTTAAATATAGTATAAAGCATCTTATTTGGTACTTGCTTGTTAGTCCTTGTGGGTTTGACAATCCGTATTCTTCCCATCAATACAAAAACTTGACACCGTGTGGTAGCGTTTATCGCGTACGCCCAAATTAACCCTCTCAAGTTAATAACAGTAATGAATGTAGTAGCGTGAGTAGGGGTCGATCCCACGAGGAAGGTTATATCTTTGTGTTAACTTATGCAAACGAAAATAAAAATGGGTTTTTGAAATCAATTGAATAATACTACTACTATGATGCAACATTAAACTAGATGAATTAACTTATGAGAAAAGAGCGATTCTCGGTTTTCGGTTAACTTTACAATTGGTGTTTACTATCTTGGTCATCGATCTACACATATGATTCAATTTTCTTATGAATATTCATCGTGGACGTTTAATCCAATAATCAAAGTCCTATCTCACCTTAAGTTTAGTTAAGTAGCCCAAGCGTTCTAGTTTAACCCTTATCAAACAATCAATCAAAATACAAGCGTCTATGTTTAATCTAGTCAATTGTTTTTCCTAAGAATTTAACAAACTCACAAGCGGAATTTAATTAATCTTAGTTGCTTCGTAAATTAGAGGGATCAACGATTCCGTATTTGATATCTAATTTAGCTTAGATTGTATGAACGATAGCTAGGTGATAAATCCAACAATCATGCATAACAATTATGACAATTAAATAAAAAAAACAATTGATACTAAAAGAAAATCAACAATCAAAACTTATCTCACAAGAATCTAAACATCCAATGTATCGTTTTCCTAAACCGAGAATCACAAAAGTATTTAGCTAGTCATAACTAGATTAAAAACAATCAAAATTAATCTAGAAAGCATTAAACTAATAGGAAAAGAAAAAGTTACTAAAAGGAAGCACGATTCCGGCTTGTCGATTACGTCCTCGTTCTTCAAGCGTTCTTCACAAAAATTCAAAGAAGAAATATCTAAAATCTAAAAAATATTCTAAGGTATGAACTTATTTAATATGAGGTAAAAATCGTGTATATGAGGTATGGAGGCTGATGGAGTAGGGTAAAATCCATGTGGAAAGGAAAGAAATCAAGAGTTTTAACTTTCCAAAATCATATTGGCGTAATTACTCCTAACATGGCGTAACTACGCCTAAATTCCCGTAGCACTGGCATAGGTACGCCTAGAAATGGCGTCTTTACGCCTGATTTTCCATTTTTCTGGCGAGTTTCGTATGTTGGCCATAACTTTAACATACGAACTCTGAATTTGACGAGTCACCTGTCCACGCGAAGATAACTCAAAGTTCTACAACTTTTATATGGACCACATTTCCAAAACATGGCTGGAACATATAGAAATTTGAGGAGAAAGGAGCAACATGTGTCTTGGATTCCAGTTTTTTCCTCTTTTCTTCAACTTTATTGCTTCTTTCATCATTTTAGCTTGATTTCTTCACCTTTCCCTACATTTACACAAATATACGATAAGGTAGCATATGTATCAGTTTATCCATCAAAATATACCAAATCGTAGACAATTAAGCGTAATAGATGTGTCTATTTCTAGTCACATCAAACACCTCCATACTTACTCTTTACTCGACCTCGAGTAAACAAATAAAAACTACAATATTTTTGGTTAGCTCATAGGTTCATAACAAAGCAATTTATCCTCACTTTAATGCCTCAACAATTTTAACATGCACAGTAATGAAAGGCGGTGAAAAGTTAACAGTGGAACAAGTTCAATCCCTATACATTTCATACTCAACAAAATAGTGAACGTGTGTGTGTGGTCATAAACAAGTGTTGTGTACAAATTATAGTTCCAAAATATGTAAATCCACAATAGTTCAAGTCATACACTAACACAAGTATAAGCTCACTTGCACACTCTTCTCCACTATTTTAGCTACTTTGCAAACATAAATCAAGTAGGTCTTTATTAGCTTGTAGCTTGGCCTAGGTATTGGCTTATGAAAGAAAGGATAAAGATATATCAAACAAGAGAGTATGATGAAATGCACACTAAAACTTCTCTTCTTGCATGAATTTTTCAAACCTTGTTCATTTTTTTTTTCAAGGTTTATTTCAACAATTTTTTTCTTTTGTGCCTTGGCTCCCCTTGGAGTCATATTTTTATCAAATTTCTCAAGGCATTCATTTTCTTTCATGTATTTCATTCTTTTGACAATAACGTTCACAAATATAATTCAATGAATTTCCTAGTGCATTTGAATGAATTACATCATACTCCCTTAAAAGGTATGGATTAAAAGCATATTTAGGCTAAAAGGGTAGGATGATAAGCTAGTCAAGGAATGTTGAATGAGGGTCTTTAGTATGCTTAGCATACTACCATTCTTTTACATTAAAGCTCAAAAAGGGTACTAGAGATTGATTTTGTTTACATGGTAGGCTTGAAAGGCTCAAACGCATCAAAGATCGCCTATATCACTTTCATGTTTGCAAGTAGTCTAGACATACGCCTCAAAGAGCATGTAGTTAAGTTCTAGCATGTATTAGAGACTTTTTAAGACTATCACAAAGTTCACATAATCTTCACTAAGTTATGCACACTTCACAAGTCATGACAAAATCGTGCTCAAAATATTCAACTACTAAGTTAAAGTAAAATCTGCATTAGAGTTCAAAGTGTTCCAAGGTTAACAATTCACCTATGTTCAAAGGCATGCATGATATCAATTAGGTTTCATCATGGGCTAGTGATTCTAAGCATGTGTTCATTACTAACTATGAGCTCAAAATTTTCAAATTTTCGATTTTTTTTTTTGTATTTTTGCAATAAGAAAAACAATAACACACCAATAATCCCTCCCCCATACTTAAATCTTACATTGTCCCCAATGTAAGGCAAAAATACAAGAAAAGAGAAAAGTCTAATTACTAAAGCAATAAAAATAAAAGGGAGAAAGGAAACTAACTCCCCTTGGGTTGCCTCCCAAGCAGCGCCTCTGTTTAACGTCGTGGCCCGACGCCAATTCTCTATCAAGGTGGGTGATGCGGTGTCACTCTGTCCTTCCTTAACCACCTCAATATCTTCTTCACTCCTCTGTATTTCGGCTTGTTGCTCTTTGAGTGGTCGTCCCCAGTCTTTGTTACTCCTCCAGCATTTGTTGCTTGCTTTGGTCGATCCGGATGGTGCTTCGTTTCAATGGCATGATCCTGCAAGTTAGAAAAGAGAGGGTCAGCAGTATCATAAGTAGATAAAGCGGCAACATTATGAACATTATGCACAAAATGAGAATCCATACCTCCGTTGTCATCAAGGCCATCAGTAGCCTTTCCCATCTCCCACAATTCATCATTATCAAAATCAGAATCATATGCATCATTTATATCAATAGCGTAACTAGAATGCTTGTGAGTTTTAATGGGTTCATAGATTAAATTTTGCAATTTCACCATTAGACTCTATTGTAAACAGGCCGCTATTCACGTCGATCACAGATTTTGATGTTTTCAAGAATGGTCTCCCTAAATAGATGGGGCTGGATGGATCACCATTTTCCATGTCTAAGACATAGAAATCGGCGGGGAAGACCAAGTTCTCTACATGCATAAGTACATCTTCTACTATCACCCTAGGAATAACCGTGGACCTATCAGCTAATTGAATCACAGTATGGTCTTGTTTCAAAGGGCCGGGTTTCAGTTGAGTGTAGATTGAGTAAGGCATGACATTAATGGACGATCCTAAATCTAGCATTGCCTTATCAATTCTAGTGGTTCCAATCACACAAGGGATAGAAAACATACCAGGGTCCTTACACTTTGTGGGAATGCTTCTTTGGATGTCCGCGGAAACATTCTCACCTAACTCAATCTTGGGGTACCCTTTGCCTACCTTGTTCTTACCCACTTTCCATACCTCCTTCAAAAATCTCGCACATCGAGGTATCTTCATCATGGCTTCATGTAGTGGAGCGTTTGCATCACATCGTCGGAAAGTCTCGTAGAGTTCCTTGATATCCTCATCTTTCCTATTTTCCTTAAAAGCAAGGGGGAATGGGGGTTCAATTTTATATTCAGAAAATTTAGGGAACTTACCCCGTGGTTCCTCCTCTTGTATGGGCTCTTCAACGTCCTTCTCCATCTCCTTCATCTCTTTCGCTTCTTCTCTTCCGGGTGGTGTCAGTACCACTTTCCCATCATCTTTTTCTTCGCTCATCTTCAAAGTGATGGCGCTCACATTCTCCCTTGGGTTCACCTCCGGCTGTGACGGTAGTCCATTTGACATGCTCGTTTCAAGCTTGTTGAGCGAAGTCGCCAATTGTCCCATTTGCGTAGTCAAACTTTGGATGCTCGCCCTCGTCTCCTGTTGAAATTGTAAGCTATTTTCAGCAATAACTTTAATAATATTTTCTAACCTGTCAGAAGGAGGTTGCACTGGAGGTGGTGGAGGTCTCTGATATGGCGGTCTGTAGGGTGGAGGTTGGTGCATCTGTGGGTTCCCATATTCTTGGTTTGGATGGTCCCTCCACCCTTGATTGTAATTGCTCGAGGGATTGTCATAGCCCCTTTGTGGTGGCCCTGGGAATCCTCCCGCTGCATTCACATGCTCAGTGGCTGTCTCTTGTAGTGAGGGACATGCATCAGTGGGATGGTTAACAGCTAGATAGATTCCACACGGCTTCATCTTCCCCACGTTTCCTCCTGCAAGATTACGCACAAGAAAAGTTAGATCAATCAGTTGTTGGTCCAAATTGGATACATTTACCTCTTTTCTTGGCGGTTGTCCATGGTGAACATGTCCAAATTATTGGGAGTTGGCCGCCATGTTAGCTATTAAGTTCCTTGCCTCCTCCGCTGTCTTGTCAATGAAAGCTCCTCCGCTCGCCGCATCCACTAAGTTCCTGTCACCAGAAAGCAAACCTTCATAGAAATATTGAATTAACAAGTGTTCACTTATCTGATGTTGTGGGCAGCTTGCACACAACTTCTTAAATCGTTCCCAGTATTCGTGCAGCGACTCCTCTTGGTATTGCTTCACCCCATAGATCTCCTTCCTTATGTTAGTTGCCCTTGAAGCTGGAAAGTACTTCTCTAGGAAGACTCTTTGCAAGTCCGTCCACGTGGTGATAGATCCAGAGGGTAAGTAAAATAGCCAATCTTTAGCAGCATCCTTTAGAGAGAATGGAAAGGCTCTTAGTTTGATTTGCTCCTCCGTTACTCCACTCGGCTTCATTGTAGTGCATACCACGTGGAATTCCATCAAGTGTTTGTGTGGGTTCTCACCTGCAAGACCATGAAAAGATGGCAATAAATGAATCAAACCAGATTTGAGTTCGAAATTTACGTTATTGGCGAGAGCAGGGAAAGTGATGCAGAGAGGTTGTTGATCCAAGTTAGGATTTGCCGACTGCCTCAAACTTTGATTCGCATCCATCATGTTCCTCTCTTCTTCTTCCGTAAGTAACCTTGCTTCTCTTCTTCTCCGATGTAGTATCCTCTCGATCTCAGGATCGTAGTAAAAATTCTTTTCGTGATCAGAGGGTTCACCTGTACTCATCAACAAACTACAGTAGTATAAAACGAAATAAATAAAATAAAGTGACGTTAACACAAAAGTAATTGCCTTCCCCGGCAACGGCGCCAAAATTTGGTAGCGTTTATCGCGTATGCCCAAATTAACCCTCTCAAGTTAATAACAGTAATGAATGTAGTAGCGTGAGTAGGGATCGATCCCACGAGGAAGGTTATATCTTTGTGTTAACTTATGCAAACGAAAATAAAAAGGGGTTTTTGAAATCAATTGAATAATACTACTACTATGATGCAAAATTAAACTAGATGAATTAACTTATGAGAAAAGAGGGATTCTCGGTTTTCGGTTAACTTTACAATTGGTGTTTACTATCTTGGTCATCGATCTACACATATGATTCAATTTTCTTATGAATATTCATCGTGGACGTTTAATCCAATAATCAAAGTCCTATCTCAACTTAAGTTTAGTTAAGTAGCCCAAGCGTTCTAGTTTAACCCTTATCAAACAATCAATCAAAATACAAGCGTCTATGTTTAATCTAGTCAATTGTTTTTCCTAAGAATTTAACAAACTCACAAGCGGAATTTAATTAATCTTAGTTGCTTCGTAAATTAGAGGGATCAAACGATTCCGTATTTGATATCTAATTTAGCTTAAATTGTATGAACGATAGCTAGGTGATCAATCCAACAATCATGCATAACAATTATGACAATTAAATAAAAAAAAACAATTGATACTCAAAGAAAATCAACAATCAAAACTTATCTCACAAGAATCTAAAACATCCAATGTATCGTTTCCAAAACATGGCTGGAACATATAGAAATTTGAGGAGAAAGGAGCAACATGTGTCTTGGATTCTGGTTTTTTCCTCTTTTCTTCAACTTTATTGCTTCTTTCATCATTTTAGCTTGATTACTTCACATTTCCCCAAATTTACACAAATATACGATTAGGTAGCATATGTATCAGTTTATCCATCAAAATATATCAAATCGTAGACAATTAAGCGTAATAGATGTGTCATTTCTAGTCACATCACCGTGCACTTGCGGTATAATCACGCTACTTTGATATTTTATTGTTTAAATAAAAAGCGATCTGGGCAACATGACAATTTCAGACTATGATCTGCAATACTCATCACTCTTACGGTAGGTCCATCATATTGCTACAAACGGTCATGCCAAGATGAGGCACTTTCTGAAGGGATTAAGGCCGGAGCTGTTTGATAGGGTTCTCTCTAATAACCGTAGTTCTTTTGATGACGCACTTACAAGAGCGGAGCTAGAGGAAATTGGGTAAGTGCTTACAAGGATGTTGTACCCCCACATGTGCCATCACAGAGGCCGGTGTCTGATAGTCTGAGGCCACGAGGGGACCCGTTTAAATCTCGTGGAACTTCATCATCTCCCCGATTTAGTGGAAAGCGACCTGATAATCGACAGGTAGAGGGGTAATGCACCGACCAACCAGGGGCCAACACAAGTGAGTAGGACGGGGGAAACGAGATGTTATTATTGTGGAGGAAAGCACTTGATGCGTGATTGTTCGGCTTGTTATAGTTGTGGCAAGATGGGCCACATTGCTCGGTATTGTCCTAACCGTGGAGGACAGCTAGACCTCAGGGAGAACAGAGGGAGATTTACTGACTGGGCAGTACAACAGAGGCAACCGATTGTGCCTCGACCATTGGGATGTCAGACAACGGGACCACCTCAGGGGCAGGTGTATGCACTGATGAGGGAGCAGGCCGAGGAAGCCCAAGAAGAGGTGATTGTGGTTAAGTTTTATTTATTTACCTACCCCTCTTTTATTTTGATAGATACATGTGCCTCCCATTCTTTCGTGCCTGCTGATTTTGTGGAGAGACATCGTATGTGCCCGTCTCCATTGCCTACGCCTCTTCTGGTCTCGACACCCACTGGGAAGAATGTTATTGCTGATTGGTCTAACTGCCTCATTTATTTTGAGGGCAATGATCTGAAGGCAGATTTGATTGTGTTTGGGTATGACGAACTTTGATTGCATGTGGGTATTGATCTATTGAACAGATATCAAGCAGTGGTTGATTGCCGGCAGAGGACGGTCCGCTTCCGATCTGATCAGGGAATTCAGTGGATGTTTTATGGAAGTGGTTCTCCTCTGAAGATTACCTTGATATCGGCTATCAAAATGTCACATTTATTGGTATGTGGACATGCGTGTTATCTCATCTATACCATTGATGTTGTGAGGAAGAAGAAAGAGGTAAAGATTGAGGAATTACCCGTGGTTGCGGAATTTGCCTATGTGTTTCAGGAAGAAATTCTAGGTTTCCGCCAAGTAGGGAAGTTGAGTTTGGGATTGAGCTATTACCAGGCACGTCCGTCATTTCTCGTGCCCCTTATAGAATGGCACCGGCGGAATTGAGAGAACTGAAGGTTCAATTGCAGGAGCTTCTTGACAAGGGATAAATACGCCCCAGTGTGTCACCTTGGAGTGCACCAGTCTTGTTTGTGAAGAAGAAGGATGGTTCGATGCGGTTGTGCATTTATTATAGGCAGTTGAACAAAGTAACGTTGAAGAACAAGTACCCTCTTCCGCGGATATATGACATGTTTGATCAATTGCAGGGCACAACGATTTACTCCAAGATTGAATTGAGATTTGGGTACCATCAGATACGGGTTAGGGAGGAGGATGTTCAGAAGATATCATTTCGGAGTCGGTATGGGCACTATGAATTCTTGGTTATGCCGTTCGGAGTGCCGAACGCCCTGGTTGTCTTTATTAATCTGATGAATCGGGTGTTCCAGCCGTATCTGGATCAGTTTGTCATAGTCTTTATTGATGACATCCTTATCTATTCTAGAAGCGAAGAGGAGCACGTGAGGCATCTGCATACAGTACTTCAGATTCTCCGAGATAATCAGTTGTTTGCCAAGCTCAGTAAGTGCAAGTTTTGGTTGGACAGTGTGGTGTTTCTGGGTCATGTGATCTCCAAGGATGGGATATCAGTCGACCCCAGGAAGGTAGAAGCAGTGATGGAATGGTCTGCACCTACCTCTGTACCCGAGATTCGTAGTTTTCTTGTTTTGGCCGGATATTATCGACGCTTTGTCAAGGGATTCTTTAAGATTGCTAAGCCATTGACGCAGTTGACTTAGAAGGGAGTACCGTTTTATTGGTCTGAGGCTTGTGAGCGGAGCTTTCAAGAGTTGAATCATCGATTGACGACTGCACCCGTGTTGGTGATTCCCACGGAGAACAAGAGGTTTGTTCTTTATACTAATGCGTCGCTACAGGGTTTGGGATGCGTATTGATGCAAGATAAGCATGTGGTGCTTATGGTTCGAGACAGCTGAAGCCGCATGAGACCAGATATCCAGTTCATGATTTGGAACTGGCGGCTATTGTGTTTTCCTTGAAGATTTGGCAACACTACTTGTATGGTACTTCATTTACCATCTACACGGACCACAAGAGCCTAAGTTTTTAAATATGAGGCATAGAAGATGGATGGACTTGCGGAACGACTATGATTGCGAGATAGAGTACCATCCTGGCAAGGCTAACTTGACGGTTGATGCTTTGAGTCGAAAAGTGAAGTGTACTACGAAGGACGTCATCCATTTGTCAGCTTTGTTGACTTCCTACTGTCAGTTGGGCTATGACTTTGATGTGTCTGCATCGCCGGTACGTGTGTCCACATTGCTAGCAGAGCCGTATATTTTTGAGAATATCAGGAGAGCTCAGAAGGCAGACGATGAGATACAGAGATGGATAGCATTGGTCCTTCAAGGACAACCATCGAGATTTAGGATTGCAGAGGACGGTTCATTGAGACTTGGTAACCGTTGGGTGGTTCCGAGCACGCCTGAGTTACGTCAAAGAATCTTACAACGGGCTCACAGTAGCAGGTTTAGTATCCACCCAGGCGGAAGGAAGATTTATAAGGACCTATGTGACCAGTTCTGGTGGAAGCGGATGAAACGAGATGTTATAGCATTCGTCAAGAGGTGCTTGATATGTCAACAGGTGAAGGCGGATAGGCAGAGGCCCAGTGGTGAGTTGAAGAGTTTGGAAGTACCTAAATGGAAGTGGGAACACATATCCATGGACTTCGTGACCCACTTACCGAGGAATGCTTAGGGATTTGATGCCATTGGGGTGATTGTGGACAGGTTGACTAAGGTTGCTCACTTTATTCCATACAGTATGACGTATTTGAGGATGGCTCAGCTGTATTTTTGTGATGTGGTAAGATTGCATGGGATTCAGGTTTCTATCGTGTCTGACCGAGATCAACGTTTTACATCTCACTTTTGGGAAGGTCTTCAGTTAGCGTTGGGAACTGAGGTGAGGTTGAGCACAACATAGCATCCCCAAATAGATGGCCAGACCGAGCATACTATACAGACGCTCAAAGATAAGTTACAGGCTTGTGTATTGGATTTAGATACTTCTTGGCAGGATTTTGTGGCCTTGGTAGAGTTCTCGTACAACAATAGCTACCAGACGAGCATTCAGATGGCTCCATTTGAAGCCCTTTATGGTCGATGTTGCAGATCACCATTGGGATGATTTGGATCGTAAATCGGTCGGAGGGCCAGAGTTGATCTGGGAGATGGAAGAGAAAGTGAAAGTGATCCGGCAGAAAATGAAAGCAGCTCATGATAGGCAGGCAGCCTATGCTAATAAACGGCGACGACCGTTGCAATTTCAATTGGGAGATAAGGTCTTCTTGAAGATCTCATATTTCAGAGGTGTTGTATGGTTTGGAATGCGTGGGAAACTATCTTCGAGATATGTGGGTCCGTATGCGATCTTGCAGCGCATTGGTACTTTGGCTTACCGTCTGGCTTGGCCATCGTCATTGTCTGAAATACATGACGTGTTTCATGTATCTATGTTGTGGAAGTATGAGTCGGATCCGTCTCATGTGTTGCATCCTTCAAAAGTTCAATTGGATTCTGATGTGTCATATGTTGAACGGCCGGTTAGAATTCTGGATTGAGCTGATCGCAGACTTTGGAACAAGGTTATACCGATGGTTAAAGTTCAGTGGGATTGCAGGGGTGTCGAGGAGGCCACGTGAGAGACGAAGCGACATATTATGCAGCAGTACCGGAACTGTTTTCTGGTATGTGAATTTATATTCTGTTTGGCATTGGTAAGTGCATGCAAATTTCGAGGACAGAATTTTCTAAGTAGGGGAGTATTGTGATATCCTTGAAATTAATCATGTTCTTTATGGTTTTAATGTTGATGTTGAGGATAATTTGGTATTATTATTTTTATTATGGTTGGGAAATATATGGTTATGCGGTGGGCATGAACTAGTAATACATTTCAGGGTGCATGTGATGCTGTGTGGGGAATGGTGTAGATTTGGCTTGGTACATGGGCTTTATTCCAGTGCTATAGAAAAAAGCATATCTAATATTTGTTATGGTGCATTTTATTGAGTAAATGCTTTAAAATATCATGTGGGGATATTTTTAAATACATTATGCTAAATGCTTGGACATCATTTAACTCAACCCACACTTAACCATCCCTTAACCTTTTATTCCTCTTTATTCCTCACCACTCACTCTTAACCCTTAAAATCTCCCCCCAACCCTCTCTTATCGCATAACACCAAAAGGAAGAGGAGGAACTTTGGGAAGCTTGTAATCTTTGTTTCTTGCTAGGAAATTGGAGCTAAGTGGTAAGGGAATCCTTCTTTGTATGTTTGAGAATGTTTTGGCAAGTTTTGGGTTAAGATTATTTGGGGGAAAAAGGAGTTTGTTATGATATATGTGTTTTACATGTTGATGTTTGGGATTTTGTTGATATTGATGTGTTTTATGATGTATATTGAAGTATTGGTGGTGTTCGAAAGTTGAGATTTGATGTTGTATGGGTTTTAGGGGTTTGAGGGGAGAAAATGTACAATGATTGCGAAAATCATGTTTACAGACATCCGCGATCGATCGGTGCGTTTCACCGATCGATCGCGAGCTATAGTGCGCGGGCAGAAGGATGTGGCGATCGATCGCTGAGTTCGAGCGATCGATCGGTGAGGCTCGCGATCGATCTCTCAGGACTCAGCGATCGATCGTCGATTGCCAAATTTTGTATATCACGGCACTAGGGTCTCGCAATCAATCGGGGCTTATTTGCGATCGATCGCGAGACACCAAATGATGTTTTTTTGGCTATTTTGTGGGATTTTGGTGATGGACTATTATATGGCTTCTAATATTGAGTTGTGCAATTGTGTAGAGCCTTCCCAAGTTATAGCACAACGCATGGGATAAAGTCCTGCAACCATCCCACATTTTGGAAGAAAGGTACGTAGAGAGATGTACGGTCATCAAACGATAACATGTATTTTTACATACATAATGGATTATGCATTATGGTTGCATATATATATTGGATGCTTGGTGCATATTATGGTGAGTCTTTGTTATATTCGAGTGATGATTTTAATGCTCGCCGCTGTCATTTCGAAGCGATGAATAGAATACTTGCCGTTGTCATATCGTAGCGATGAAAGAATATTTGCTGCTAATATGTAGAAGAGATGGTAAATGTCGCTGTCATATTGAAGCGATAATGTCGCTGATATGTCGAAGCAAGGGGTATTAATGCCGTTGTCATGTTGAAGCGACGTGCATTAAAATACACTGTTATAACAAGAATGTGATTGGTTATGGTATTGATGGAATCAGATATATGTCATGACATTTATTGAACTGTATTATAATCTATTGATTATGAATCTGAGTTATGGAATTGGGACAACCAAATGGAGCATGTTAAATGCATTGGAGTACATGAAGTATTTTGTATTAACGGTTTCATGCATTTTTACATTATAAGTGTTGTTGTGAATATGGTTATTAAATGCTCATGGCTTGGGGTTGTTCATGTAGGAGCTTTTGGCATGGAGGGCTAAGCCAGGGTTGATGTGGTGAGCTGTGTGAGGAGTGCTACTGACATAGAAGGACATGAATTCTTTTGTATAATTTCTACGTAGGGTAGAGTAAATCTATAGCCTTTACATTCATTTTTCTGGGAATGTAACTAATTCCGTTATGGCAATTTTATTTTGGCACTGTAATCCTTAAACTCAATGCATCACCATGAACCCTTACACTCTGATGAATGTATGTTTAACTCTCTTTATGTCATTAAATCCACACTTAAGATAGCGAGGCCTTACAATTCTCTACAGCCATATGAATCGTGGGAACGCTTCAAGGATCTACTCAGAAAATGCCCATAACATAACTATGAGAACTGGGTTCAGCTTCAGCTGTTTTCCAAGGGGTTGGATGGTCCCACACATATTATCTTGGATGCATGATGTGACTAGAAATAGACACATCTATTGTGCTTAATTATCTACGATTTGGTATGTTTTGATGGATAATGTGATACATATGCTACCTAATCGTATATTTGTGTAATTGTAGGGAAATCCAATAAATCGAGCTAACAAAGACGAATAAGGATCAAGCAATGCATTGGAGTTGACAAGGGATCAAAGTGGACCAAGAAAAATGTATAAAAAGTATTTGAGGAGCTCGATCAATCACCCAGAAGAGCTCGATCGATCGAGCAAAGTAGAAAAATTAACCAACAAAATTTACGAGTGCTCGATCGATCGGCTAAATGAGCTCGATCAATCGGGAGTGGCAGAAATTTGGCGATCGATCGAGAGAAGTGCTCGATCGATCGACTACCAAGTTTTGGAAATATTGGAGCCTTGATTTCTTTCCTTTTTGCTTGGACTCTAACCTACTAATCAACCTCCTAACCTCTATAAATCAAGAATATTAGCCTCTTAGACAGATACTCAGACTATTATTCATAGCTTAGACTTAGAATAAAAATTTACTTTGAAGTTTGAAGACGAATTGAAGAATCGAACCAAAGGCGGGATTGCAACCTCGACGAGTGGCGACTATTCTAGTTTGTCTTAGTTTTTGTTTATGATTTACATAGATTATTTTGTTATTTTTGCATTAATTATGAGTAGCTAAACTCATCCTCTTTGTTGAGCAAGACAAAAACCATTGGGATTTAATTTATTCAAGAGATTTTTGTTTTGAATTGGTGATTTTTATTGAATATCATAAGTTTTTCTTTTATTCATGCCATGATTGTGTTGTTGATTGTTAGATTAGCTACCTAATGATTTTTTATACAATCTAATGCTAAGTTTGATATCAAATCCGTAATTCTTTGATTAATTGAATTTGAGAAGCAACTAGGATTGATAATTCTCTGCTGTTGAGATTATTAAATTCCTAGGGTAAACTTTTGACTAGATTAAACATAAACTGCTGTTGTCGATGTTGTTTAGCTTCACCAATCCTACTTGTTCATATGCTATATGCTATTGTTAATTTAAATATTAACTGCTGTTGTTATGATTGATTAATCGATAATGGATAAATTTGGATGCTGTTTTCGATTTAACTAACTTAAGGTGGGATTTGAGTTCAATCTTCAATGGTGAATATTCATGCATAAAAATTGCATATGATAGAAAATCAATGATTGAATAAACGAATTCCAATGGTAGCGTCGACCGAAACCAAGATCTCTCTTTAATTGATTTATTCCCAATTTATTTCAATCTTGCATCCTACATAATTTTAGATAATTACTACTCTCAAAACCCCCCTATTTTGATACTTGTTAGCACATAGATACTCACTTCCCTGTGGGATCGATCCCTACTTACAATCCTATATTAATTTGTTGTTAACTGAGAAGGGTTAATTTGGGCGTATACGATAAGCGCTACCAAATTTTGGCGCCGTTGCCGGGGAAGGTATTGTTATTTTTGTGCTAATTTTTGTTTAACTACTAGATATTGCTATTTGTCTTCCTATACTACTCTTGTTTATTCATGCACACAAGATATCATTCAGCGGGAGACGAATATCAATATGATTCTGAGAATGAAAGAACCCTACATCGACGTAGGAGAGATACTCGTAGGAGACAAGAAGAAGAAGAACGAATTACTATGGCAGAGAACCAGAGTATGAGACAGCTAGCAAATCCTAACTTGGATAACAGCCCCTCTGCATTACTTTTTCTACTCTTGCTACTAATATCAATTTTGAATTAAAGTATGGTTTAATACATCTCTTACCCTCGTTTCATGGTCTTGCAGGTAAAGATCATCTGTGACATCCCCGAAATGGTTAATTGCTATTTGGCTCTAATTGTGTTTACATGATTAATTATGTGGTAATTAATTATGTGTTGGAATTTATTTACCTTATGGAAATGCATGGTCATGTGGATAGGGTGACCCGGGGTTGCATTTCAGGGTGCATGTGGTGCATGTTGGGTAAATTTGTGGGGAGCATGATTTATTTGCCATAGTTAGCAATTTATTAGAAATCATGTGTTTAATTGATATTTGGTGCATTATGAGTAAATGCTTTGAAAAATATCATATTGGGTGTTTTATACACCATGGAATTTTTGGTATGCATTTTAATTAAACCAACACCTTTTATTACCCCACACCTCATCCATCCATCACTTTTTAACTTTACCAAAACAACACCCAAACCCTTCCTTTCCCTTCCCATTTTCGAGCTTGAGCTCAAGGGTGAAGAGGAGTCTTTGCAAAATCTTGTTTTGTGGAGCTTGTTGGGTGATTTGAGATCCCCAAGAGGTATGGATACCTCATTGTAAATTTTGTAAGGTTTTGTTTAAGTTTGGGTTGATTTTGAAGGGTTTTTAAAATGGGTTTGTGTTGGGTTGTTGTGGTTTTGGTATTATTTTGGTTGGATGTTAAATATTTGAGTTTATGTAGATGTTTATTGTTGGTTTTGAGTAGTTGGGTGTGGTTATTGTTGAGTTATGTGGATTTGTTTGAGTTTGGGAAGGAGAAGGGTGAATAGTGCCCGATTCTCGCTTGCCCAGAGCTCGGCGATCGATCGGCGTTTTTCTCGCGATCGATCGCGAGGCACAGAGCTGAGGCAGAGAGCTTCAGCGATTGATCGCGAGTTGGGCGCGATCGATCAGCGAGGCCGCGATCGATCGGCGCTAGCTCCGCGATCGATCGCGGATTGTTTAATTTTGTGGCCCGAGACAGTGAGGTCTCGCGATCGATCGGGGCCTTATGGCGATCGATCGCGAGACACCAAAAATGGTGTTTTTGGTTATTTTTGTGGGATTTTTGGTATTGGACTATTATTGGATTCTAATATTGGTATTTGTGAATATGTAGAACCAACCCAGGTGGCAACACAGCCAAGGAATTGAAGTCCTACCATATTCCACTTTTGGAAAGGTACGTAGTGGACGTACGGGCACCCCAACGGTACATGTATCTTATATACTTATTGTTTATGCATTGTGGATGCAAGTATATATGTGGTATTGCATAGTGGATGCAAATACATGTTATGCATGATGTTTATAGATGCATATGATTATTGGTGCATATCCCATGAGTCGTGGTCATCCCTTGATGATTTTAATGCTTGCCGCTATTTGGTTTGGTTCCGCTAAATGGAAGCGAGGGGTGGGAGCACCGCATGTCACATTTGAGCGTGGTTATCATATAGGACGAGGAAAGGGTATTTGCCGCTCAATGAGAGGCGAGGGGTGGGAGTCCCGCAGTCCATTGAAGCGAGGTTATCCTATGCCGTCTATATGTAAATAAGCGAGGGGCATTAAAATACATTGTGATGGACAGACTAGGGATTGGTGATCAGTATTTGGTATTGATGAAATGGTATATGTTCATGACATGTTTAGACCATTTAAAATAATCTATTGATTATACTCATGACTTATGGTACAGGGACAACCAAACGGGAAGCGTTTGAAATGCATGGGGAAAACAGGAAGTGTTTTATTATGATTATGCATTTACGCTTTATCTTCATATTGTGTTGAATATGAATGATTATTATTGCTCATGTTTGGGGGTTGTCCTTGTAGGTACCTTTTTGGCATGATAGAAGGGCTTGAACGGGTTGAGGTGGTGAGCTTGATGAGCATTCTATTGAGGATGAAAGGACAGGATTATTTTGGATAGTATCTACTCTAGGAGTAGTATAAAACTATAGTTGCACACATTCTTTTGATTGGAATGTAATTAATCTATTTGGTAGTCCTTATTTTTGGCATGTAATGCTTAAGCTCATAGACTCAACACGTTCTTTTAGACTCTGATTTGTTTATATTAGCTCTATTATGCCTTAATTCCGCACTTAAGGATTAGGGTCCTTACATCATCATAAACACTTAATGGAGTTTCACGTGGTATGCACCACCTTGAAACCAACTGGGATCACTGAGGAACAAATCAAGCTGAGAGCCATTCATTTCTCACTAAAGGACGCTGCGAAGGATTGTCTATTCTATCTACCTTCCGGCTCGATCACTACATGGAACGATTTGAAGAGGATCTTTCTTGAAAACTATTTTCCAGCATCAAGAGCCGCCAACATAAGAAAGGAGATCTACAACATTAGGCAATTCCTTGGAGAAACACTTCACGAATATTGGGAACGTTTCAAAAAATTGTGTGCAAGCTGCCCACAACCTCAGATAAGTGAACATCTCCTCATTCAATACTATTATGAAGGTTTGTTGTCTAGTGACAGGAATCCAGTAGATGCTGCATGCGGTGGAGCTTTTGTAGATAAAACACCGGAAGAGGCGAGGAATCTGATAGCTAACATGGCAGCCAATTCACGGCAATTTGGCAACTTTAGGGCCGAACCACCTCAAAGGAAACAAAGTGAGGTAAACGTATCTAACCTTGAACAACAATTAATAAGTTTAACCTCTTGTTCGACAGATGTCAGGAGGGAATGGGCAAAATGTTAAGCCATGTGGGATTTGCTTAGAGATGAGCCATACAATTGACGCATGTCCTTCACTTCAAGAACCACCCAGTGAGCAAGCAACGAAGATATGACCCTTTTTCTAGCACTTACAACCCAGGATGGAGGGATCATCCAAACTTGAGATATGGGAACCAAGCAGAACCACAAATGCAGTCTAATCCGCCACCCTATCGACCACCATTCCAAAGGCCACAACAAAATTCTCAATTCCCTACTACTTTTGATAGACTTGAGAACATTGTTCAAGATCTTGCTCATAATGTTACTATTTCAACAGGTGACAAGGGCGAGCATTCAAAGTTTAAACACTCAAGTGGGACAACTTGCAACCAATCTTAATTGGTTGGAAGCTCAAGGATCCCATAAATTACCCTCCCAGCCAGTGATGAATCCACGAGAGAATGCAAGCGCCATTAAGCTAAGGAATGGTAAGGAATTGGAAGAACCTGAGAAGTTGAAAATCTAGCATACTATACAAGAGGAGGAACAAGAACTTGAGCGAAAGGGAAATGAATCTACACAAGAGGAGGAACCTCGAGGTAAGTCTCCTCCCCCTTTTGAATATAAAATGAACCCCCTTTTCCTCTTGCTTTGCAGGATAGTAGGAAAGATGAGAACATCAAGGATCTCTACAACACCTTCCGAAGATGCGAAGTGAATATTCCACTGTTGGACACTATTAAGCAAGTACCCGCTACGCAAAATGCTTGAAGGAATTATGCACTGCCAAGCGTAAGCAAAAGTTGAAGGGATGCCAAAAAGTTGAGTTAGGGGAGAACATCTCCGCTGTTATTCAAAGGAAGATCCCCACCAAGTGCAAGGACCCAGGTATGTTCACTATCTCATGCACAATTTGTAACACACGCCTAGAAAAAGCCATGCTAGATTTAGGAGCATCGATAAATGTCATGTCATATTCTCTTTATGCTTCATTAAATATAGGACCTTTAAGTGAAACTAGAGTGGTTGTCCAATTAGCGGATATGTCTAATGCATACCCCAAAGGAATTCTAGAGGATATATTGGTGAAAGTAAATGATTTGATCTTCCCAGCAGTTTTTTATGTGCTTGATATGGCCAATGGTGACAATAGTAGCACCATTATGTTGGGAAGACCATTTTTGAAGACTTCTAAGACTAAGATAGATGTTCATAGTGGCACACTCACTATGGAATTTGATGGTGAGGTCGTTAAATTTAATATACATGACGCCATGAAATATCCTTATGACGATGTTGATACTGTTTATTCTATTGATATTTTTGATTACTTGTCCCAAGGTTTCTTTGAGCTTGCAGGTAAAGAGGAATTGGAGATAGCCCTAACAACACCACTCACCCATCATGAGGAAGAGTTGTCACTTGGTGAGGAAGTAGAAAAAGCAGTCATCACCTTGGATACTAGCCCTGAGATACAAGGTAACGTTTCATTTATTTCATTACCCATTTCTAACACTAGGCCACTACCTTCTGTATTACAGGCACCCACTATTGAGTTGAAGCAGCTACCAGGCCACCTAAAGTATTATTCCTTGGAGAAGGAGATACACTACCGTGATCATATCTAGCAAGTTGGGAGATGACCAAGAGGAGGAACTTATTCAAGTGCTCAAAGATCACAAAATTTATGAGTGCTCGATCGATCGAGCAAAGCAGAAAAATTAACCAACAAAATTTATGAGTGCTCGATCGATCGGCTAGATGAGCTCGATCGATCGGGAGTGGAAGAAATTTGGCGATCGATCGAGAGAAGTGCTCGATCGATCGATAACCGAGTTTTGGAAATATTGGCGTCTTGATTTCTTTCCTTTTTGCTTGGACTCTAACCTACTAAACAGCCTCCTAACATCTATAAATCGAGAATATCAGCCTCTTGGACAGATATTCAGACTATTATTCATAGCTTAGACTTAGAATAAAAATTTACTTTGAAGTTTTGAAGACGGATTGAAGAATCGACACAAAGGAGGGATTGCAACCTCGACGAGTGGCGACTATTCTAGTTTGTCTTAGTTTCAGTTTATGATTTACATACATTATTTTGTTATTTTTGCATTAATTATGAGTAGCTAAACTCATCCTCTTGGTTGAGGAAGACAAAACCATTGGGATTTAATTTATTCAAGAGATTATTGTTTTGAATTGGTGATTTTTATTGAATATCATAAGTTTTTCTTTTATTCATGCCATTATTTGTGTTGTTGATTGTGAGATTAGCTACCTAATGATTTTCATACAATCTAATGCTATGTTTGATATCAAATCCGTAATTGTTTGATTAATTGAATTTGAGAAGCAACTAGGATTGATAATTCTCTGCTGTTGAGATTTTTAAATTCCTAGGGAAAACTTTTGACTAGATTAAACATAAACTGTTGTTGTTGATGTTGTTTAGCTTCACCAATCCTACTTGTTCATATGCTATCGTTAATTTAAATATTAACTGCTGTTGTTATGATTTATTAATCGATAAGGGTTAAATTTGGATACTGTTTTTGATTTAACTAAACTTAAGGTGGGATAGGAGTTCAATCTTCAATGGTGAATATTCATGCATAAAAATTACATATGTGAGAAAATCGATGAATGAATAAACGAATTCCAATAGTAGTGTCGACCGAAACCAAGATCTCTCTTTAATTGATTTATTCCCAATTTATTTCAATCTTGCATCCTACATAATTTAGATAATTACTACTCTCAAAACCCCCATATTTTGATACTTGCTAGCACAGAGATACTCACTTCCCTGTGGGATCGATCCCTACTTACAGTGCTACAGGGTTAATTTGGGTGGTAGCGTTTATCGCGTACGCCCAAATTAACCCTCTCAAGTTAATTACAGTAAATATGTAGTAGCGCGAGTAGGGATCGATCCCACAGGGAAGTGAATACTTTTATGCTAACAAGTATCAAAATATGGGATTATCAAATTTCTTTAACTATAACTAAATTAAACGAAAGCAAACAATTAACTAGTTTATCAAGATTAAGAAGCAATTCTTGGTTTTCGGTCAACTTTACCTTTGGAAATCATTTACTTGATCATCAAATTACTAAACATATGAATTCATTCAATTATTCATCAATTGAAAACTTAATCCCTTACTTACCTTAATCGTAGTTGAAAAGAAAACAACATTCAATTCGATTCTTATCAAATCTTTAACCAAAACTACAGCCGTTAGGATCAAATCAATGACAGTTTCAAAAAGAGTAAGTTTGATGAATCTAATCAACAAAACATTACAGCCGTTAGAATTAATTATCCAATCGTTTTTCCTAAGAATTTAATAAAACCAACAGCAGGTAATTATCAATCTTACTTGCTTCTCAATTAGCATTAGATATTGTATGTGATTACTAGGTGATCAATCTATCAATAAAACACAATACTCATAAGAATCATAATCTGAAAAATAAATTGAATTGAATTGAAAATTCAACAATCAAATCAAAATTTTCACAAGTTTTTCTATTCCAAAGGCAAGTATCCCTCAACCAAGAATCAAAGTGTTTAGCCTTGCATAACTAAATCCAAAACAAACAACAATTGTATTAAAAACATCAAACAATCAATAGAAAAGAAATTTACTAAAGTGAAGCGCGATTCCAGCTTGTTGATTCCGTCTTCGTTCTTCGAGCGTCTTTACAAAAATTGAAAGAAAATTATTCTAAAAATTAAAAATATTTTCCAAGGTCTGAATTCTCTCCTCAAGAGACTAGTCCCCGGCAACGGCGCCAAAAACTTGATCGCTTTTATTTTAAACAGTTATTTCCAGTGTAGCGATTTATGTACCGCAAGTGTACGGTGCCAAGTTTTAGTATAATGATATGAAAAGTACGGATTGTCGAACCCACGAGGACTAGAAAATAAGTACCAAACTCCACTAGTTTAACTATATTTAGCCTACGAAAATTGGTTATAATTAATTAACTAAAGTGACTAATTAATTCAATAATTAAACCCAAACAATCAATAGAGAGTAAGAATAAAATCAATAGAGACAACTATCAAGACTTTTGGTTCACCTATGTAATCCCCCACAATTCGCCTATTAGTTAAGAATTAATTCAAACAATCTAAGGTGACGAGTTTTCCTAATTCACTTGTTATACCTTGGTCCGGCTATAACAAGTCTAATACTAACGTAACAATAAGCCACTCTCGTACCCTTATTGAACAATTAATAATGTAAGTTGATCTATGAAAACTTCTAGCCTTCGATTTTGGTAAATCAATTGCTATCACACATGTATTTGACCTTATCTCTCAATATCAGTCTGAAATCCACGGCATAAATCACTATATCGAATTCCAATTTTATCTCTTGATCTCAATTGTAATTTAATATCATTCAAGGATGGCCAAACCCTTAAAAGCATGAAGAACAATGATCTATGCACTTAGATAAATAAGAATCAATCAAAACATTCAATTTAAATCATGGGTTCATACAAAGGATCCCCTAAGTCTTGACAACAAACCTAGCCAACAATCTCCATCAAATAATAATGCATAAACTTGTTTTGCAACATTCTAAACATTAAAATCTAATGAAAATATAGAACTAATGTTAGAAATACAGAAATAACGATAGGCGTTGACTCATTGCGTTGCTCAGTTGTCCCGTCTCTTCCGATGCGTCTTCTCTTCAATGGTTATGGTGTATAGAAGGTTGGAGCGGATGATGAGTGATGGAGGCTGTGTATTGTAGGTCAATTATGAGCCAAAAAGTCCCAAAAACGTCCATGATAATCCATATTTATGATAGGAAGAGTTTCACCAAGTTTGGACACCAAATAACCAAGATGGAAACAAAATCCTGAATTTTTCGAGTCCTGGCGATCGATCGGCAGTAATTGGCGATCGATCTCCATAACATTCTGCCTCGAGGCGATCGGTCTCTTCCTCTATTTTCAGCAAATTACGATTTTGCCCCTCCTTTTCCAGGTTTGCTCAGTTTGGTCCTTTTTCATCATTTTAAGCTATTTCCTCCAGTATTATGCATTTGGCCCTTGATTCCTGAAATATACAAATATAAACAAAAAAGAGTAATATTTTTGGTAGCGTTTATCGTGTACGCCCAAATTAACCCTTCTTCAGTTAATAATAAAAATATGTAGTAGTGGAAGTAGGGATCGATCTCACAGGGAAGGTAAATTTATTTCGTGCCAAAAACGAATAGTAACAAGGGGGGTTTTAGGATGAATGATTACTACTAAACAAATTCTATAATTAAACTAATTAACGAGATTAACTAAGATGATTTAAACTTATGAGAGTGAAGCGATTCTTGGTTTCCAGGTAACCGTACTTTTGGAAAATTATCTTTTAGTCATCAAATCAAAACATTTGAATTCTTTCAATTATCTATCGATTGGAAATTCAATTCCTACTCATCTTATTCATGGTCGAAGAGAAAACAGCATTCAATTCAACCCTTACCAAATCTCTAATCACCACTACAGCCGTTAATGATTAAATCAATGATAGTTTTCAAAACTAATGAGTTCGATAAATCTAATCAATTAAAACTACAGCCGTTAAAATTGATTACTCAACCGTTTCTCCTAAGAATTCAATAACACCTACAGCCGGTTAATTATTGATCTTAGTTGTTTCTTAACAAACTTTTGATTATGTTATTTAATATTAGGTGATCGGTCTAATACACAAACACAACAATCATGGAATTCGAAATCTAAGAAACAAATTGAAATCGAATTCTAATTCAACAATCAAACCAAATTCTCATAAAAGATTTAAATCCAAAAGTAGGTATCCCTTCAACCAAGAATCAAAGGGTTTTAGCCTAGCATAATTAAATCTAAAAGCAATAAAAATTCAATGGAAAACATTAAATAAATAAAGGAAAAGAAATTACTAATATAAATCACGATTCCGGCTTGTCGATTTCGGTTCCGTTCGTTGTTCTTGAAGAAAACTTGAAAGAAAATTAATCTAAATCTCTAAATATTCTAAGAGTATGAAAAACTATCAAAAATTCAATAATCAATCGAGTTATGGGGGTTGGTGGCTGATAAAATAGGTTACAATCTTTTAAACATGGTAAAAGACCTAATTTCCTAATTTTCGGACTCTTCGGCGATCGATCGCCTTGAATGTGGCGATCGATCGCTGCATTATTTTTTTTCGGAAAACCCTTGAAGCGATCGATCGCTATAAAGTGGCGATCAATCGCCGAGCTCCAGTAGACTTTGGCGATCGATCGCCACTTCTTCACGATCGATCGCTGACCCGTAAATTTTGATGCAAAAGTTTCTGTCCATAGGCGATCGATTTCCTCTTCCGGGCGATCGATTACCACCTCCAAAATTACATTTGTGCCCTTTTCTTGATCAACTTTGAGTCCTTGTCATGTCCATGTCTCTCCTTGGTCTTTACACATCGTTTTTAGCTTGTTTTCTTCGATTGTACCTATAATTACATAAATATACGATTAGGTAGCATACGTATCAAATTATCTATCAAAACCTACCAAATCGTAGATAATTAAGCACTAAAGATGTGTCTATTTCTAGTCACATCAAACTCCCCCATACTTAATCTTTACTCAACCTCGAGTAAACAAATAAAACTACAATATTTTTGGTTGGCTCATAGGTTCATAACAAACTAACTTGTCCTCACTTTAATGCCTCAACAATTTTAACATGCATAATAATGAACGGCGGTAAAATTAACAGTGGAACAAGTTCAATCCCTAAACATTTCGTACCCAACGAAGTAGTGAACGTGTGTGTGTGGTCATAAACAAGTGTTGTGTACAAATTATAGATCCAAATATGCAAAGCCATAATAGTTCAGGTTATACACTAACACAAGTATAAGCTCACTTGCACACTCTTCTCCACTATCTTAGCTACTTTGCAAACACAAATCAAGTAGGTCTTTATTAGCTTGTAGCTTGGCTTAGGTATTGGCTTATGAAAGAAAGGGTAAGGATATTCAAACAAGAGAGTATGATGAAATGCACACTAAAAGCTTCTCTTCTTGTATGAATTTTTCAACTTTGTTCTTTTTCACAAGGTCTATTTCAACACTTTGCTTCTTTTGTGCCTTGGTTCCCCTTGGAGTCATATTTGTCATCTATTTTTTCAAGGCATCCCTTTTTCTTTCATGCATTCCATTCTTTTGACAATTAAGCTCACAAATATACTTCAATGATTCCCAAGTGCATTTGAATGAAATACATCATACTCCCTTAAAAGGTATGGATTAAAATTACAGTTAGGCTTAAAGTGTAGGATGATAAGCTAGTCAAGAAATGTTGAATGGGGGTCTTTAGTATGCTTAGCATACTACCATTCTTTTACATTTAAGGCTCGAAATAGGTACTAGAGAATGATTTTGTTTACATGGTAGGCTTGAAAGGCTCAAACGCATCAAAGATTGCCTACATCACTTTCATGTTTGCAAGTAGTCTAGACATACGCCTCAAAGAGCATGTAGTTAAGTTCTAGCATGTATTAGAGACTTCTTAAGACTATCACAAAGTTTACACAATCTTCACTAAGTTATGCACACTTCACAAGTCATGACAATAATGTGCTCAAAATATTCAACTACTAAGTTAAAGTACACTTTGCATTAGAGTTCAAAGTGTTCCAAGGTTAACAATTCACCTATGTTCAAAAACATGCATGCCATTAATTAGGTTTCATCATGGGCTAGTGATTCTAAGCATGTGTTCATTACTAACTATGAGCTCAAAATTTTCAAATTTTTCGATTTTTTTGTATTTTTTTTTTTTGCAATAGGAAAAACAATAACACACTACTAATCCTCCCCCATACTTAAATCTTACATTGTCCCCAATGTAAGGCAAAAAGACAAGAGAAAAGAAAAGTCTAACTAATAAAGCAATAAAAAAAAAAAAAGAAAGGGAAACTAACTCCCCTTGGGTTGCCTCCCAAGCAGCGCCTCTGTTTAACGTCGGTGGCCTGACGCTATCCCTCTATCAAGGTGGTTGATGCAGTGTTGCTCTATCCTTCCTTAACCACCTCAATATCTTCACTCCTCTGTGTTTCGGCTTGTTGCTCTTTGAGTGGTCGTCCCCAGTCTTTGCTCCTTCGTCACTTAATTGACATGGTCGATTCGGAGGGTGCTTCTTTTCAACGGTACGATCCTGCAATTGAGAAATAAGATGGTCAGCAGTATCGTGAGTAGACAGAGTAGCAATCATATGAACAGTATGCACTAAGTGAGAATCCGTACCTTTCTTCTCGTCAAGGCCATCAGTAGCCTTTCCCATTTCCCACAACTCATCATTATCAAAATCAGAATCATAGTCATCATGTACATCAATAGCGTAACTAGAATGCTCAAGAGGTTTAATGGGTTCATACATGTTGAATTTTTCAATTTCACCATTAGACTCCATGGTTATCAAACCGCTATTCATATTGATTACTGAGTTTGATGATTTCAAGAATGGTCTTCCTAAAATAATTAGACTAGAAGGATCACCAATTCCCATGTCTAAGACGTAGAAATCGGCTGTGAAGACCAAGTTCTTTACATGCACAACTACGTCCTCTACTATCCCCTTAGGTATGACCGTGGATTTATCAGCTAAGTGAATAACTGCGCTATTTCTTTTTAAAGGTCCCATTTTCAGTTGAGAGTACATTGAGTAAGGCATGACATTTATGGACGATCCTAAATCGAGCATAGCCTTCTCAATCCTCATAGACCTAATCTCACATGGGATAAAGAACATACCTGGATCCTTGCATTTAATGGGGATGCTTCTTTGGTTATCTGCCGAAACATTGTCATTGAGCTCGACCCTGGGCTGCCCTTTGTGTTCCTTGCTTTGATCCTCTTTCACGGTCTCCTTTAAGGGGTTAGCATGTTGCGGTTTCTTCTTCATGGTCTCATGCAATGGGGCTTGCTCTTTGCAGCGTGGACTCATCTCGTAGAGGCCTTTGAGTCCGGAACCTTTCCTATTGTCCTTCAATGCTTG
Organism: Haberlea rhodopensis; assembly: GCA_907163345.1. Classification (NCBI taxonomy): domain Eukaryota; kingdom Viridiplantae; phylum Streptophyta; class Magnoliopsida; order Lamiales; family Gesneriaceae; genus Haberlea; species Haberlea rhodopensis. Next base: position 1,928,627 of record CAJQUN010000081.1, read on the forward strand.
GGGGAAAGGGGGTGGTTCTTTATATTCAGAAAGTTTGGGGTACTTGCGTCGTGGTTCCTCCCCTTGCATTGGCTCTTTAACGTCTGTCTCTGTCTCCGTCATCTTGTCTTTCTGGGGTGGCGTCAGTACCATCTTCTCTTCAGTTGCACATTCATTCACATTCATGGTGATAGCACTCACATTTTCACGGGGGTTCATCTCTGGTTGTGACGGCAGTCCATTTGAAATCCTTGCTTCGATCTTGCTGATTGAAGTTGCCAATTGTCCCATCTGTGTAGTCAGGCTCTGGATGCTTGCCCTCGTCTCCTGTTGAAATTGTAAGCTATTTTCAGCAATAATTTTAATGCTATGTTCTAACCTGTCAGAAGGAGGGTGCACTGGCGGTGGTGGAGGTCTCTGGTATGGCGGTCTGTAAGGTGGAGGTTGGTTCATCTGTTGGTTACCATAGCCTTGGTTCGGATGATCTCTCCACCCTTGATTGTAGTTGTTTGGTGGATGGTCATAACTCCTTGGTGGGGGGCCTGGGAATCCTCCCGCAGCATTCACGTTCTCCGTGGTTGTTTCTTGTAGAGAGGGGCATGCGTCTGTTGAATGGTTCGCAGCCAGACAGATTCCACACGGCTTTGTCCTTCCTACATTTCCACCTGCCATACCACGCACAAGAAAAGTGAGGTCTATCAGTTGTTGTTCTAAGTTTGATACGTTTACCTCTTTTCTTTGAGGTTGTCCATGGCGCACAGATCCGAATTGTTGGGAGTTGGCCGCCATGTTAGCTATCAACCTTCTAGCTTCCTCCGCTGTTTTATCTATAAATGCTCCTCCGCTTGCCGCATCCACTAAGTTTCTGTCAGAAGAAAGTAAACCTTCATAAAAGTATTGGATGAGAAGGTGTTCACTTATCTGGTGTTGTGGACAACTTGCGCACAACTTCTTGAATCTCTCCCAGTACTCGTGTAGTGATTCATCGTAGAGTTGCTTCACACCATATATCTCTTTCCTCAAGTTCGTTGCCCTTGAAGCTGGGAAGTACTTTTCTAGGAATACTCTTTGTAAGTCAGTCCACGTGGTGATCGATCCGGATGGTAAGTAGAAGAGCCAGTCTTTTGCAGCATCCTTTAGCGAGAATGGAAAGGCTCGCAGTTTTATTTGATCCTCAGTGATTCCGGTCGGCTTCATGGTAGTGCACACCACGTGGAACTCCATTAGATGCTTATGCGGGTTTTCACCTGCAAGACCATGAAAAGCTGGCAGTAAGTGAATTAAACCAGACTTAAGTTCGAAGTTTACGTTATTGGCCAGAGCAGGGAAACTAATGCAGAGCGGTTGTTGATCCAAGTTAGGATTTGCCAGCTGCCTCAAGCTTTGATTTGCAGCCATGTTGTTCCTTTCCTCCTCTTCTTGTTCAAAAATTCTTCGTGCTTCTCGTCTCCTCTGATGTAGCGTCCTCTCAATCTCAGGATCGTAGTGAAAGTTATCTTCGTGATTGAACGATTCACCTGTACTCATTAACAAACAAAAGTAGTAATGCGGGATAAAAAAATATAAAAAAAAAAATCGACACTAATAAACGTTGCCTTCCCCGGCAACGGCGCCAAAATTTGGTAGCGTTTATCGTGTACGCCCAAATTAACCCTTCTTCAGTTAATAATAAAAATATTTAGTAGTGGAAGTAGGGATCGATCTCACAGGGAAGGTATATTTATTTCGTGCCAAAAACGAATAGTAGCAAGGGGGGTTTTAGGATGAATGATTACTACTAAACAAATTCTATAATTAAACTAATTAACGAGATTAACTAAGATGATTTAAACTTATGAGAGTGAAGCGATTCTTGGTTTCCAGGTAACCGTACTTTTGGAAAATTATCTTTTAGTCATCAAATCAAAACATTCGAATTCTTTCAATTATCTATCGATTGGAAATTCAATTCCTACTCATCTTATTCATGGTCGAAGAGAAAACAGCATTCAATTCAACCCTTACCAAATTTCTAATCACCACTACAGCCGTTAATGATTAAATCAATGATAGTTTTCAAAACTAATGAGTTCGATAAATCTAATCAATGAAAACTACAGCCGTTAAAATTGATTACTCAACCGTTTCTCCTAAGAATTCAATAACACCTACAGCCGGTTAATTATTGATCTTAGTTGTTTCTTAACAAACTATTGATTATGTTATTGAATATTAGGTGATCGGTCTAATACACAAACACAACAATCATGGAATTCGAAATCTAAGAAACAAATTGAAATCGAAATCTAATTCAACAATCAAACCAAATTCTCATAAAAGATTTAAATCCAAAAGTAGGTATCCCTTCAACCAAGAATCAAAGGGTTTTAGCCTAGCATAATTAAATCTAAAAGCAATAAAAATTCAATGGAAAACATTAAATAAATAAAGGAAAAGAAATTACTAATATAAATCACGATTCCGGCTTGTCGATTCCGGTTCCGTTCTTCGTTGTTCTTGAAGAAAACTTGAAAGAAAATTAATCTAAAATCTCTAAATATTCTAAGAGTATGAAAAACTATCAAAAATTCAATAATCAATCGAGTTATGGGGGTTGGTGGCTGATAAAATAGGTTACAATCTTTTAAACATGGTAAAAGACCTAATTTCCTAATTTTCGGACTCTTCGGCGATCGATCGCCTTGAATGTGGCGATCGATCGCTGCATTATTTTTTTTCGGAAAAACCCTTGAAGCGATCGATCGCTATAAAGTGGCGATCGATCGCCGAGCTCCAGTAGACTTTGGCGATCGATCGCCACTTCTTCGCGATCGATCGCTGACCCGTAAATTTTGATGCAAAAGTTTTTGTCCATAGGCGATCGATTTCCTCTTCCGGGCGATCGATTGCCACCTCCAAAATTACATTTTTGCCCTTTTCTTGATCAACTTTGAGTCCTTGTCATGTCCATGTCTCTCCTTGGTCTTTACACATCGTTTTTAGCTTGTTTTCTTCGATTGTACCTATAATTACACAAATATACGATTAGGTAGCATACGTATCAAATTATCTATCAAAACCTACCAAATCGTAGATAATTAAGCACTAAAGATGTGTCTATTTCTAGTCACATCAATTTTCCAAGAATCAATGCCCTTCCAGTAGCTAGGAATGGTCTTCCTAATATCAATGGTATGTCAGCCTCCTCTTTTATGTCTAGCACCATGAAATCCACCGGAATGGTGAATTTGTCAACCTTGACCGATACATCCTCCACTATCCCATGAGGGTACTTGATGGACTTGTTTGCCATCTGCAATGAGACATTGATTGCCTTTAACTCTCCTAAGCCCAGCTTCCTGTACACATACAAAGGCATTAAATTAACACTTGACCCTAAATCACATAAAGATTTATTGAAAGATTTAGCATTTATTTTGCAAGGTATAGTGAAACTCCCTGCATCCTTTAACTTAGGAGGTGAATCATTTTAAATGACAGCAGAACACTCCTCGGTTAAAATTATCATCTCATGCTCTCCCAGTTTCCGCTTTTTTGTCAGAATCTCTTTTAAAAACTTAGCATAATTCGGCATGTGCCGAATATCATCTATGAAAGACATCTCAATATGAAGATTCTTAATCAATTCTAAAAATTTAGCATCAATCTTTGCTCTCTTGTACGCAACGGGGAATGGGGGTGGGATATCTACCTTAGCAGGTGTGATGGGCATAGAGGTCTTAGTAGACTTACCTTTGTCGCGTGTTTGTCCCTCTTCTTGTTTGATGTTCGCCTCGCCTCTTAACTCTATGTGCACATCCTTCTTCTCAGCGACCTCCTTTCCGCTCCTCAACGTGATTGCATGGACTTGCTCCCTAGGGTTAGTCTTAGTGTCACTAGGTAGTGATACTTGTGCTCGTCCGGCTAGGATTTTTGCTAGCTGTCCCACTTGGACTTCCAAGTTCTTAATCGACGCCTCGTGATTTTGGAATCTAGTTTCCGTCGCTGTGATGAACTTGGTCAACAGCTCCTCCATGCTTGGCTTTGGTACATACCCCGGTGGAGGTTGGGGATAGTTCCTCGGCCCAGTATTGTACGTATTTGGGTAGGGGTATGTGTGTTGTGGTCGGTTCCCTACAAAATTAACAGCTTCATTAGTAGTAATGAATAGGTTACCAACCTGGCATTCAGTGCTCGGATGCCCCCCTTGGCAAAGCTCGCATTGAACAATTTGAACTTGCATTGCATGCATGCTCAAACTATCCATCTTCTTGTTAAGCGCTTCCAATTGGGCAGCTGTGGAAGTGACTTCACTTACTTGATGCACTCCGACTTGCTTCTTTGGCACGTTCCTTTCAGACTGTCATTGACAGCTATTAGCAGCCATCTCCTCCAATAACGTATAAGCCTCCTCCGGCGTCTTCCTCATCACAGTTCCTCCTGACACTGCATCAATCATAGAACGGTTATCATAAAATAAACCATTATAAAACGTTTGTACCTGCAACCAGATAGGGAGGCCATGATGTGGGCATCTCCGCAGTAGATCTTTGAAGCGTTCCCAAGCCTCATATAGTGTCTCTGGATCACATTGGGCAAAAGTAGTGATGTCATTGCGCATCTTTGCCATCTTGGATGGTGGAAAGAATTTTGACAAGAACAACCGCGTCATTCCATCCCACGTGGTAGTAGATCCTGCAGGCAATGATTGTAACCAGGATTTAGCTTTATCTTTTAAAGAAAAGAGAAACAAACGTAACCTAATGGCATCGTGATTAATGCCATTATGCTTGAATGTATCACAAATCTCCACGAAGTTGGAGATGTGATAATTTGGATCATCTGTAGCAGCTCCCCCAAACTGGACCGAATGTTGGATCATTTGTATGATAACAGGCTTGATCTCGAAGTTGTTAGCCTGGATAGTCGGTCTCATGATACTCGACAATGATCCATGGAATGCAGGGTGGGCGTAGTCCATGAGTGATCTTGCAACTGGTGGTACCGGAATCTCCTCGGTATTAGCCATATGTGCTCTTGCTTGCCTTAGCCTCCTTTGACAAGTGCATTCAATCTCGGGATCAAAGGGCTCAAGTATAGGGTTGCTACTCCTTAGCATGCACCAAGAGATAGTACACTGTAAAAATCAACAAAACAAAAAGAAACAGTAGAAGAGAAAAAAAATAAAAAAAATAAAAACAAAAACAAATGACTAAACTACAGTCAACTAATCTCATTTGATATTATTAAAACTAGTCCCCGGCAACGGTGCCAAAAACTTGATCGCTTTTATTTTAAACAGTTATTTCTAGTGTAGCGATTTATGTACAGCAAGTGTACGGTGTCAAGTTTTAGTATAATGATATGAAAAGTACGGATTGTCGAACCCACGAGGACGAGGAAATAAGTACCAAACTCCACTAGTTTAACTATATTTAGCCTACGAAAATTGTTTATAATTAATTAACTAAAGTGACTAAATAATTCAATAATAAAACCCAAATAATCAATAGAGAGTAAGAATAAAATCAATAGAGGCAACTATCAAGACTTTCGGTTCACCTATGTAATCCCCCACAATTCGCCTATTAGTTAAGAATTAATTCAAACAAGCTAAGGTGACGAGTTTCCTAATTCACTTGTTATACCTTGGTCCGGCTATAACAAGTCTAATACTAACATAACAATAAGCCACTCTCGTACCCTTATTGAACAATTAATAATGTAAGTTGATCTATGAAAACTTCTAGCCTTCGATTTTGGTAAATCTATTGCTATCACACATGTATTTGACTTTATCTCTCAATATCAGTCTGAAATCCACGGCATAAATCACTATATCGAATTCCAATTTTATCTCTTGATCTCAATTGTAATTTAATATCATTCAAGGATGGCCAAACCCTTAAAAGCATGAAGAACAATGATCTATGCACTTAGATAAATAAGAATCAATGAAAACATTCAATTTAAATCATAAGTTCATACAAAGGATCCCCTAATTCGTGACAACAAACCTAGCCAACAATCTCCATCAAATAATAATGCATAAACTTGTTTTGCAACATTCTAAACATTAAAATCTAATGAAAATATAGAACTAGAGTTAGAAATACAGAAATAATGATAGGCGTTGACTCCATGCGGTGCTCCGTCATCCTGTCTCTTCCGATGCGTCTTCTCTTCAATGGTTATGGTGTATAGATGGTTGGAGTGGATGGTGAGTGATGGAGGCTGTGTATTTTAGGTCAATTATAATCCAAAAGTCCCAAAAACGTCCATGATAATCCATATTTATGATAGGAAGAGTTTCACCAAGTTTGGACACCAAATAACCAAGATGGAAACAAAATCCCGAATTTTTCGAGTCCTGGCGATCGATCGGCAGTAATTGGCGATCGATCTCCATAACATTCCGCCTCGAGGCGATCGATCTCTTCCTCTATTTTCAGCAAATTATGATTTTGCCCGTCCTTTTCCAAGTTTGCTCAGTTTGGTCTTTTTTCATCATTTTAAGCCTATTTCCTCAACTTTTATGCATTTGGCCCTTGATTCCTGAAATATACAAATATAAACCAAAAAGAGTAATATTTTCCAAGAATCACTACAAAAACACCCCTAATCTTATATCAAATTAAGTGTGAAAATCACACTTATCAGTGCTTCTTTTCAATGGTACGATCCTGCAAGTGAGAAGAGAGAGGGTCAGCAGTATCATGAGTAGATAAAGCAGCAATAGTATGAACAGTATGCACAGGGCTCGAATCCATACCTCCTTTGTCAACAAGGCCATCAGTAGCCTTTCCCATCTCCCATAAATCATCATTATCAAAATCATCATCAAATTCATCATTTGTATCGATAGCGTAACTAGAATGCTTGTGAGTTTAATGGGTTCATAGATATTAAATTTTGCAATTTCACCATTAGACTCCATTGTTAACATGCCGCTATTCACATCGATAACAGATTTTGATGTTTTCAAGAATGGTCTCCCTAGAAGAATGGGGCTAGATGGATCACCATTTTCCATGTCTAAGACATAGAAATCGGCGGGGAAAACCAAATTCGCTATATGAACAAGTACGTCCTCTTCTATCCCCCTAGGACTAACCGTGGACCTATCAGCTAATTGAATCACATTATGGTCTTGTTTCAAAGGTCCAGGTTTTAGTTGAGCGTAGATTGAGTAAGGCACGACATTAATTGAAGATCCTAAATCTAGCATCGCCTTCTCAATTCTAGTGGTTCCTATCACACAAGGAATTAAGAAGATACCGGGGTCCTTGCAGTTTGTGGGAATGCTTCTTTGGATGTCCGCGGAAACATTATCACCTAACTCAATCTTGGGGCACCCTTTTCCTTCCTTGTTCTTACCCACTTTCCATACATCCTTCAAAAATCTAGCATATCGAGGCACTTTCATCATGGCATCTTGTAGTGGGCCATTTTCCTCACAACGTCGGAAAGTGTCATAGAGTCCCTTAAGTCCAGCTTCTCTCCTATTATCCTTCAATGCAAGGGGGAATGGAGGTTCAATTTTATATTCACGGAGGGGAGGGGACTTACCTCGTGGTTCAACCTCTTGCATGGGTTTTGCAATGTCCTTCTCTTCCTTCATCTCTCCGTTCTTTGGTGGCGTCAGTGCCACCTTCTCCTTAACTTCATCTTCGCTCATCTTTAAAGTAATGGCGCTCACATTTTCCCTTGGGTTCACAATTGGCTGTGATGGTAGTCCATTTGACATGCTCGTTTCAAGCTTTTTGAGCGAAGTCGCCAATTGTCCCATTTGCGTATTCAAACTCTGGATGCTCGCCCTCGTCTCCTGTTGAAATTGTAAGCTATTTTAAGCAATAACTTTAATAATATTTTGTAACCTGTCAGAAGGAGGGTGCACTGGAGGTGGTGGAGGTCTCTGATATGGCGGTCTATAGGGTGGAGGTTGGTGCATCTTGTTGGGATATGCCCTAAGACATATCATTAGATGATTGTTTATGACATACAATGTAATATGATTTTATGAATGGCAATTCATTATTATATATTATTCTTTTAACTGTGCAATGTGAATTAATATATATGTTAATGTCCTTAGAATAATATTGTATTATTCTTAAAGATGTCCCTAGTCAAGTATTATCATGAATAGGGATAATGATAATACGTAGAGACTAGTATGTGTTGATCGATGAATTGTTCATTGATATGAGATATCAAATCAACATATGGGTACATGTTAGAGAACGATGTACTGAACAGACCCACCATGAGATTGCAACATGGATAGTTGTATGATCGTCATATGCAGTTCTCATAGTGATAATAATGTATGTAATCCTTACGACTTGTGATCATCAGAGATCCCAACATAAGGAGTTATGTATCTTGATATCGTCAAACGTTACCCGTAACAGGGTAAACTATAAAGGCGACTATTGGATACACTACGAATTATGTAGAGGGATGTTGAATGGTCGAGATAGGATTTGTCCCTCCTATATAACAGGAGAAGTGTTTGGCCCTTGATCAAGTGAGAACTAAAATGCATGGCCATGCTCGAATGAGTCGATATGAGATATCGAGCTTATTCGTTTATTCTAGTTCTACTTGGGGATCAAGAAATAAAGATTGGATATACGAGTATGACTATTCCATGACTCATGTTCAATCTAAACACAAAGGACAAAGGGATTAAGTTACATGGTTAATATTATCACAAGTTCTAAAGGTTATGTCGAGTCATTGACATTCTTGTAATTTGGGTAGCATTGATGTGTTGCTAGATACCGCTCAATGCTTGCGACATAAAATGAGATTTTATGTCACTGCCAACATTACAAGATCCTATCGGGTCGCACAAAAGATTAAATTGAGAAGGGAAATTAAATTCATTGGATGAATTAATTAATTAAGAAGAGTCTTAATTAAAAGATTATGAAGATTTAATTAAATCATGGGTTTGGGCCCATGAGGCTTTAAGAAAGCCTTAAACCTTAATTAAATCTTATAATATAAATACAAGGTTATGATTTAATTGTAAGATATAACTTCATATCATTAAACCTACACCATAGAAGCTTTCGGCCGCCTCATTCACGCCTCTCTCTCTCGGTTTTGCTTGATAGCCGTAGGGAGCTTGGTGGTGTTCGTGCCATCATTCGATTGTGAATCGAGTGTGCTTCGTGTATTGGTTTAAGAACTTGTCTAGCAACTTGTTCTTAAACTTTACCTTCACCCGATTTGATCGTGTGGATACCGTTGAGGCAAAACTTGTTAAGTTTTGCTAGTGACTCGGAGGAGGCGTTGGACGTGGTGCTGCTCCGTGGAATCTGCTCAAACACGCTACAAGGGTGAGATTCTTATTATCCTTTATCCGATATGAAATCCTATGTATAGATCCGCTGGTTAGTAATCCATAAAAATTTTATTCCGCTGCGTTGTATGCTCTAAGGATTACTTACAGTGGTATCAGAGCCGTGTACAAGGCTCATATCGGATTTATGTGGTTAAATAGTTTAATCATATTAGAATTAATATTGCATGCTATTTAAAACTGTATGAACATATATGATATGTTAATATTTAGTTTGTGAAAATCATCGTAAAAATTGTAAATTGATATAATTGGCGAATAATCAACTTTATTGGGCAAGTTTTCGGCCATCACCATCACAAATGACACCACGGCTTGCCACATGAGGGCTAGGCTTTTCGAACCCTTGGCTCGAGATGGCTTAGTCGTTGTGGCTAATAATTGTGCATGGAAGTGTCGAAAATTGTTTAGGGTTTAGAACCCATTGGACGTGACGGCTAGCTCATGACGGCTAGGGTTTCGAACCCTAGTAGCCGTGCATGGCTCGGCCATCGTCGCCTCTTTTGCTAAAGTTTTGAGACGTGGATGAGTTTTGAACTCTTTGGATTGATAATGGTTCACGCATGCATGGATTAGTAGCTTTACCACATGAGAGCAAGGTTTTTCGAACCCTTAGCTCGAGATGGTTGAGCCAACCCCGTGCATGGCCTGACCGTGACTCGTGGCTAACAAATTCCAGCGTTTCAATTAAGATGGCTCGATAAAGTCGCATGAAAGTGCGAGGCGGCTAGGGTTTGGAACCCTAGCGCCGCCGCCGCTCGAGCCATGGCTCGGCCATGGGCTAGGGTTTCGAACCCTAGGCCCATTAATGGTCAAGCCGTGTGCTTTGTGGTTTGAACCATGGTGGTTCGTGTCTTAGTCGCTTTAGTTCGTGGCATGTGATGTCCCGAGCGTACGATAATTTTTCAAAAATTATTTTACAGTTTTAATTAGAATTAAATTTAAAATGTTTAGAATTTAATTAATTAAATGTTAATGCATGCTTTATGTGTTGTTTGAGCATGGTGCGTGGTTATAGCCCTTTGACCTATTAGATAGGATTTGTGGATGTTTGTAATTTATAATATGACCTGCGTGTCGTGCCTTCTCTATTTCATTCTAAATGTAATCCCTCCCCTATGTTCCCCTCGAATGTGAATCGAGAATTCTATATCTTGTAAATAGTGTAGTTTATTTTATTGATGGTGATCAATGAAGATGGAGCATCGTGCCGGGATGAGGAGGCATTCACAAATTGGAGCCAAAGGAAGGTGCTTGTGAAGTTACCTTAGGTTGACTCTTAGGATTTTCTCATTGGCTTGAGAAAATCATTAGTAGGGGCTATAACCATGTCACGTTTAATTATGTATGTTGATGCATGATTTATCTTATGTTTTAGTTTGATAATAGTATTACACATATATGTAGATATGTATACAACTATATGTAGTGGACATATTTTAAATTATCAAATTAATCATGAGATCAATAAATCCCTCTAAAAAATATTAAGTTTTAGATTCCTTCCAAAATTAAAAGTACTCGTCAATAACTTCGATTGTACATGTGTGGGTTTGCCAAAGCAAAGCACCGTGGCAATCTTAGTAAGGCGCGAATGGATAAAAGTGATATCCGTTATACTTTAAATTGGGTACGACTTAACTAAGTTATCTCAATAGGATTGGGAACTTAGAGGCATGGGTTGGATTATAATTCATTTTGATGAATTGAACAAAGTGTTGTTCGTCCAACTATCCAAGAATTATATGTGATGTAATTGACAAAGTGTTGTCTACCTAAATAACCGAGTCTTGGGCGATTAGCCAAAGCTAACTCAAGATTAGGCGAAATATGGATCTTGGCCCACTAAAAGGTTTCGAGGGTTGATATTTTTTAACAAAATAGTGGGAGTATCATTTAATATAAGACCATGTTAAATTATTAAATCATAAACATATTTTGCATATTTATATTGTAGATATCCATGGCAACTAACAACGTTACTAGCACTTTATCACTGCGATCGGTCCTTGAGAAGGACAAATTAAATGGGACGAATTTCCTAGACTGGCATAGGAACTTGAGGATAGTCCTCAAACAAGAAAAGAAACAATATGTCCTAGAGGAACCCTTGCCCGTTGAGGAACCTCCCCTAACGGCTACAAGAACCGAAAAAGATGGTTACAAGAAGCATCAGAGTGACGTACTTGATGTTGGGTGCCTTATGCTTGCCACCATGAACTCTGAGCTTCAAAAGCAACATGAGGAAATGGAGGCGTTCGATATGATCGAACACTTAAAGCAATTGTACCAACATCAAGCTAGACAAGAGAGGTATACGTCTCTAAAGCGTTATTTCAGTGCAGGATGGTAGAAGGAAGCCTAGTTGGAACTCATGTGCTCAAGATGATTGGGTACATTGAGAATCTGGACAAGCCGGGTTTTCCATTGGACCAAGAGTTGGCCACCGATGTTATCTTGCAATCGTTGCCTGAGAGCTTCAGTCAATTTGTAGTAAATTACAATATGACTGACATGGAAAAGACTCTACCACAATTGCTTGGTATGTTGAGAACATATGAAGCAAATACAAAGAAGACTAAGGCCACACATGTTCTTATTGTGAATAAGGGCAAAGGAAGGGCCAAAGCTAAAGGCAACAAGAAAGTAAAGAAAGTCTTTGTTAAATCTAAGCCAAAGTCTTCTGCACTAAAGCCAAAGGGGGGGATAGCGAAGGAAGGGAACTATTTCCATTGCGGTGAGACCGGCCATTGGAAAAGAAACTGCAAAGTATATCTGGAGGATCTAAAGAAAGGAAGTGTGACTTCCACTTCAGGTATTTTGTTATAGAAGTCAATTTATCTACTTCTTCATCATGGGTATTAGATACTGGATATGGATCTCACATTTGTGTAAATGTGCAGGATCTCAAAAAGAGTAGATTGTTGGCGAAAGGCGAAGTTGATCTCCGAGTTGGAAATGGAGCAAGAGTTGCTGCATTAGCTATAGGAGATTATCATTTAGCTTTACCTTCTGGTTTATCATTGATTTTGAAAGACTGTTATTTTGTGCCTTCTATTACTAAAAACATAATATCTATTTCTTGTTTAGACAAGTATGGTTTTTCATTTATAATAAAGGACAACTGTTGTTCTACTTATTTAAATGATATGTTTTATGCTAGTGCACAAATGGTGAATGGTCTTTATGTATTAAATCTTGATATGCATATCTATAACATAAATACTAAAAGGATTAAAAATAATGATTGTAATCCGACTTATCTCTGGCACTGTTGCTTGGGCCACATAAACGAGAACCGCATATCTAAACTTCATAAGGATGGAGTATTAGATTCATTTGATTTTGAATCATGTGAAACATGCGAATCTTGTTTAATGGGCAAGATGACTAAAGCTCCTTTAAGGGAAATGTTGAAAGGGCAAATGTTTTATTGGGACTAATACATAGTGATGTATGTGGTGCAATAAGTACACAAGCTAGAGGTGGTTTTCAATACTTCGTTACATTTACTGATGACCTCAGTAGATATGAGTATGTGTACCTAATGAAGCATAAGCATGAACCTTTGAAAAGTTCAAAGATTTCAAGAATGAAGTACAAAACCAACTTGGCAAGAGTATCAAAATCCTTCGATCAGATCGAGGAGGTGAATACTTATTCCCACAACTTACTCCACCGTATACTCCACAATGGAATGGTGTATCCGAGAGGAGAAATCGAACCTTGTTAGACATGGTTAGATCAATGATGAGTCATGCAGATCTTCCGATATCGTTTTGGGGACACGCTCTAGAAACAGCGATTTTCTTACTGAACCGTGTTCCATCTAAATCAGTGGAAAAGACACCATATGAGATATGGACTGGGAAGCGTCCTAGTATGTCTTTTATGAAGATTTGGGGTTGTGAGGCTTTCGTTAGACGTCACGCCACTAACAAACTTGGACCCAAATCTGATAAGTGTTTATTTGTGGGGCATTAAAGGAAACGAAAGGATACTATTTCTATTATCCCACCGAGAACAAAGTAGTTGTTGCTCGGACTGGTGTATTTCTTGAAAGAGAATTTATTTCTAGAAAAACCAGTGGGAGAAAAATAGAACTTAGCGAAGTTCAACCATAAGAAAACACTGAACCTGAGATTGAGAAGGAAACAGAGCAGGCACCGCAAGCTGTTGTGGAAGAAGCACCTGCTCAAGAGACACAAGCCCAGCGTAGGTCTGTAAGAGAACACCGGGAGCCACAGAGATATGGATTTCTTGTGACTCAACAAGGTGACTTACTACTTATTGATGAGGATGAGCCGTCATCTTATCAACAAGCTATAATGGGCAATGATTCTGAGAAATGGCAAGAGGCCATGAAATCTGAGATGGAATCCATGAATGCAAACCAAGTATGGACTTTGGTTGATCCACCTGAAGGGGTACGACCCACAGGGTGCAAATGGATTTTCAAGAAAAAGACCGATATGGATGGAAACGTACAAACCTATAAAGGTCGGCTGGTTGCAAAAGGATTCAAACAAATTCATGGTATTGACTATGATGAAACCTTTTCACCAGTGGCCATGGTTAAATCCATAAGGATCTTACTTGCAGTAGCTGCATTTCATGATTATGAAATCTGGCAGATGGATGTCAAAACAGTTTTCCTTAATGGAAATCTGCTCGAGGATGTGTACATGACACAGTTTTGTCGATCCAAAGAATGCTGGAAAGATATGCAAGCTACAACGATCCATTTATGGATTGAAGCAAGCTTCTCGGAGTTGGAATCTTTGTTTTGATGATGCAATCAAAGAGTTTGTTTTTATAAAAAATGAAGATGAACCTTGTGTCTACAAGAAGGTCAGTGGGAGCGTAATCATTTTCCTAGTGTTGTATGTAGATGACATACTTCTTATTAGAAATGATATCCCTGCCTTGCAATCTGTAAAGATTTGGCTAGGGAATTGCTTTTCGATGAAAGACTTGGGAGAAGCCACCTATGTATTAGGAATCAAGATCTATAGAGATAGATCGAGAAGGCTTCTTGGTCTAAGTCAAAGTACATACATAGACAAGGTGCTTAAAAGGTTTAGCATGCAAGAATCCAAGAAAGGATTCGTGCCTATGACACATGGTATTTATCTCTCGAAGGAACAGTGTCCTTCAACACCAGATGAGAGACAACGCATGAGTAAGATTCCATACGCGTCAGCTATTGGATCTATCATGTATGCCATGATATGTACTCGTCCCGATGTATCATATGCTTTGAGCATGACGAGCAGATATCAAGTTGATCCAAGTGAAGGCCACTGGATTGCTATCAAGAACATCCTGAAGTACTTGAGAAGGACTAAGGATACATTCTTGATTTATGGAGGTGAGGAAGAGCTCAATGTAATGGGTTACACTGAAGCAAGCTTCCAAACCGACAAAGATGATTTTCGATCGCAATCTGGATATGTGTATTGCCTAAATGGAGGTGCTGTGAGCTGGAAGAGTTCAAAGCAAGAAACAGTAGCCGATTCTACAACGGAAGCTGAGTATATTGCTGCCTCGGATGCAGCAAAGGAAGCTGTTTGGATGAGGAAGTTCATTTCTGAACTTGGAGTGGTGCCTAGCATTAAAGATCCGATAGAACTCTATTGTGACAACAATGGAGCGATCGCATTGGCTAAGGAACCAAGATCTCACCAAAGATCCAAGCACATACTTAAGCGTTTCCATTTCATTCGAGAAATCGTTGAAAGGGGAGATGTTAAAATATGCAAAGTACCAACAGATGATAATGTATCTGACCCATTGACGAAGCCACTGTCACAGCAGAAGCATGATCGTCATACTAGATCTCTAGGCATTAGATATATGTCTGAGTGGTCTTAGTGCAAGTGGGAGATTTGTTGGGATATGCTCTAAGACATATCATTAGATGATTGTTTATGACATACAATGTAATATGATTTTATGAATGGCAATTCATTATTATATATTATTCTTTTAACTGTGCAATGTGAATTAATATATATGTTAATGTCCTTAGAATAATATTGTATTATTCTTAAAGATGTCCCTAGTCAAGTATTATCATGAATAGGGATAATGATAATACGTAGAGACTAGTATGTGTTGATTGATGAATTGTTCATTGATATGAGATATCAAATCAACATATGGGTACATGTTAGAGAACGATGTACTGGACAGACCCACCATGAGATTCAACATATAGTTATATGATCGTCATATGCAATTCTCATAGTGATAATAATGTATGTAATCCTTACGACTTGTGATCATCAGAGATCCCAACATAAGGAGTTATGTATCTTGATATCGTCAAACGTTACCCGTAACAGGGTAAACTATAAAGGTGACTATTGGATACACTACGAATTATG
Organism: Haberlea rhodopensis; assembly: GCA_907163345.1. Taxonomy (NCBI): domain Eukaryota; kingdom Viridiplantae; phylum Streptophyta; class Magnoliopsida; order Lamiales; family Gesneriaceae; genus Haberlea; species Haberlea rhodopensis. Next base: position 1,944,347 of record CAJQUN010000081.1, read on the forward strand.
TAGAGGGATGTTGAATGGTCGAGATAGGATTTGTCCCTCCTATATAACAGGAGATGTGTTTGGCCCTTGATCAAGTGAGAACTAAAATGCATGGCCATGCTCGAATGAGTCGATATGAGATATCGAGCTTATTCGTTTATTCTAGTTCTACTTGGGGATCAAGAAATAAAGATTGGATATACGAGTATGACTATTCCATGACTCGTGTTCAATCTAAACACAAAGGACAAAGGGATTAAGTTACATGGTTAATATTATCACAAGTTCTAAAGGTTATGTCGAGTCATTGACATTCTTGTAATTTGGGTAGCATTGATGTGTTGCTAGATACCGCTCAATGCTTGCGACATAAAATGAGATTTTATGTCACTGCCAACATTACAAGATCCTATGGGGTCGCACAAAAGATTAAATCGAGAAGGGAAATTAAATTCATTGGATGAATTAATTAATTAAGAAGAGTCTTAATTAAAAGATTATGAAGATTTAATTAAATCATGGGTTTGGGCCCATGAGGCTTTAAGAAAGCCTTAAACCTTAATTAAATCTTATAATATAAATACAAGGTTATGATTTAATTGTAAGATATAACTTCATATCATTAAACCTACACCATAGAAGCTTTCGGCCGCCTCATTCACGCCTCTCTCTCTCGGTTTTGCTTGATAGCCGTAGGGAGCTTGGTGGTGTTCGTGCCATCATTCGATTGTGAATCGAGTGTGCTTCGTGTATTGGTTTAAGAACTTGTCTAGCAACTTGTTCTTAAACTTTCCCTTCACCCGATTTGATCGTGTGGATACCGTTGAGGCAAAACTTTTTAAGTTTTGCTAGTGACTCGGAGGAGGCGTTGGACGTGGTGCTCCGTGGAATCTGCTCAAACACGCTACAAGGGTGAGATTCTTATTATCCTTTATCCGATATGAAATCCTATGTATAGATCCGCTGGTTAGTAATCCATAAAAATTTTATTCCGCTGCGTTGTATGCTCTAAGGATTACTTACACATCTATGGGTTCCAATATCCTTGGTTTGGATGGTCCCTCCACCCTTGATTGTAATCGCTCGAGGGATTGTCATAGCCCCTTTGTGGTGGCCCTGGGAATCCTCCCGCTGCATTCACGTGCTCAGTGGTTGTCTCTTGTAGTGAGGGACATGCATCAGTGGATGGTTCACAGGTAGACAGATTCCACACAGCTTCATCTTCCCCACGTTGCCTCCTGCAAGATTACGCACATTGTTGTTCCAAATTGGATACATTTACCTCTTTTCTTTGTTGAGGGATACTTGCCTTTGGAATAGAAAAACTTGTGAAAATTTTGGTTTGTTTGTTGAATTTTTAATTCAATTTCAATTTGTTTTTCAGATGATGATTCTTACGATTGTTGTGTTTGATTGATAGATTGATCACCTAGTAATCACATATACTATCTAATGCTAATTTAGAAGCAACTAAGATTGATAATTATCTGTTGTTGGTGTTATTAAATTCTTAGGAAAAACGATTGGATAATTATTTCTAACTGCTGTAGCTCTTATTGATTAGATTCATCAAACTTACTAGTTTTGAAACTATCATTGATTTAATCTTAACGGCTGTGTTTTGGTTAAATATTTGATAAGAGTCGAATTGAATGCTGTTTTCTTTTTGACCACGATTAAGGTAAGTGAGGAATTAAGTTTTCGTTGATGAATAATTGAATGAATTCATATGTTTAGTAATTTGATGATCAAGTGAATGATTTCCAAATGTAAAGTTGACCGAAAACCAAGAATTGCTTTTTAATCATGATAAACTAGTTAATTGTTTGCTTTTGTTTGATTTAGTTATAGTTAAAGAAATTTGAAAACCCCTATTTTGATACTTGTTAGCTAAAAGTATTCACTTCCCTGTGAGATCGATCCCTACTTACGCTACTACATATTTACTGCTATTAACTTGAGAGGGTTAATTTGGGCGTACGCGATAAACGATACCAAATTTTGGCGTTGTTGCCGGGGAAGGCAATTACTTTTGTGTTAACGTCACTTTATTTTATTTATTTCGTTTTATACTACTGTGGTTTGTTGATGAGTACAGGTGAACCCTCTGATCACGAAGAGAATTTTTACTACGATCCTGAGATCGAGAGGACACTACATCGGAGAAGAAGAGAAGCAAGGTTACTTGAGGAAGAAGAAGAGAGGAACATGATGGCTGCGAATCAAAGTTTGAGGTAGTTGGCGAATCCTAACTTGGATCAACAACCTCTCTGCATCACTTTCCCTGCTCTTGCGAATAACGTAAGTTTCGAACTTAAATCTGGACTAATTCACTTATTGCCATCTTTTCATAGTCTTGCAGGTGAGAACCCACAGAAACACTTGATGGAATTCCACGTGGTATGCGCTACGATGAAGCCGAGTGGAGCAACGGAGGAGCAAATCAAACTGAGAGCCTTTCCATTCTCTCTAAAGGATGCTGCTAAAGATTGGCTATTTTACTTACCCTCCGGATCTATCACCACGTGGATGGACTTGCAAAGAGTCTTCCTAGAGAAGTACTTTCCAGCTTAAAAAGCAACTAACATAAGGAAGGAGATCTATGGGGTGAAGCAATACCAAGAGGAGTCGCTGCACGAATACTGAGAATGATTTAAGAAGTTGTGTGTAAGCTGCCCACAACATCAGATAAGTGAACACTTGTTAATTCAATATTTCTATGAAGGTTTGCTTTCTGGTGACAGGAACTTAGTGGCCGCGGCAAGCGGAGGAGCTTTCATTGACAAGACAGCGGAAGAGGCAAGGAACTTAATAGCTAACATGGCGGCCAACTCCTAACAATTTGGACATGTTCGCCATGGACAACCGCCAAGAAAAGAGGTAAATGTATCCAATTTGGAACAACAACTGCTTGATCTAACTTTTCTTGTGCGTAATCTTGCAGGAGGCAACATGGGGAAGATGAAGCCGTGTGGAATCTGTCTAGCTGTGAACCATCCCGCTGATGCATGTCCCTCACTACAAGAGACAGCAACTGAGCACGTGAATGCAGCGGGAGGATTCCCAGGGCCACCACAAAGGGGCTATGACAATCCCTCAAGCAATTACAATCAAGGGTGGAGGGACCATCCGAACCAAGGATATGGGAACCCACAGATGCACCAACCTCCACCCTATAGACCGCCATATCAGAGACCTCCACCACCTCCAGTGCACCCTCCTTATGACAGGTTAGAAAATATTATTAAAGTTATTGCTGAAAATAACTTACAATTTCAACAGGAGACGAGGGCGAGCATCCAGAGTTTGACTACGCAAATGGGACAATTGGCGACTTCGCTCAACAAGCTTGGAACGAGCATGTCAAATGGACTACCGTCACAGCCAATTGTGAACCCAAGGGAGAATGTGAGCGCCATCACTTTGAAGATTAGCGAAGGTGGAGATGAGGAGAAAGTGGTACTGACACCACCCGGAAGAGAAAACTGAAAGAGATGAAGGACGTTGAGGAGCTTATACAAGAGGATGAACCGCGAGGTAAGTCCCCTCCACTCCTTGAGTACAAAAATGAACCCCGATTCCCCCTTGCATTGAATGTAAACTAGAAGGACAAGGGTACCAAGGGACTCTACAAAACGTTCCGACGCTGCGAGGAGAATGCCCACTACATGATGCCATAATGAAGCTGCCACGATATGCAAGATTTTTGAAAGAAATTTGGAAAGCGGATAAGAGTAAGAAATGCAAAGGGTGCCCCAAGATCGAGCTAGGTGAGAATGTTTCCGCGGACATCAATGGATGCATTCCCACAAAGTGTAAGGACCCTGGTATGTTTTCTATCCCTTGTGTGATTGGAACCACTAGAATTGAGAAGGCAATGCTAGATTTAGGATCGTCCATTAATGTCATGCCTTACTCAATCTACACTCAACTGAAACCTGGCCCTTTAAAACGAGACAACACTGTGATTCAATTAGCTGATAGGTCCACGGTTATTCCTAGGGGGATAGTAGAGGACGTGCTTGTACATATAGAGAATTTGGTTTTTCCCGTCGATTTCTATGTCTTAGACATGGAAAATGGTGATCCGTCTAGCCCCATTCTTTTAGGGAGACCATTCTTGAAAACATCAAAATCTGTGATCGACGTGAATAGCTGCCTGTTAACAATAGAGTCTAATGGTGAAATTGCAAAATTTAATATCTATGAACCCATTAAAACTCCCGAGCATTCTAGTTATGCTATCGATATAAATGATGAATTTGATGATGATTTTGATAATGATGATTTATGGGAGATGGGAAAGGCTACTGATGGCCTTGATGACAAAGGAGGTATGTATTCGAGCCCTGTGCATACTGTTCATACTATTGCTGCTTTTATCTACTCATGATACTGATGACCCTCTCTCTTCTCACTTGCAGGATCATACCATTAAAAAGACACACACTCCGGATCGACCACAAAAAGCCACAGATGTTGAAGGAGGAACAAAGACTAAAAACGCCCACTCAAAGGCGAACAAACCACAATTTAGAGGAGTTAAGAAGATATTGAGGTGGAAGAGGAAAGATAGAGCGACATCGCATCACCCACCTTGATAGAGGACTGACGTCGGGCCACCGACGTTAAACAGATGCGCTGCTTGGGAGGCAACCCAAGGGGAGTTAGTTTCCTTCCTCCCTTTTATTTTTTTATTGTTTTTTTTTTAGTTAAGACTTTTCTCTTTTCTTGTATTTTTGCCTTACATTGGGGACAATGTAAGATTTAAGTATGGGGGAGGGATTAGTGGTGTGTTATTGTTTTTCTTATTTCAAAAATAAAAAAAATCGAAAAATTTGAAAATTTTGAGCTCATAGTTAAGTAACGAACGCTTGCTTAGAATCACTAGCCCATGATGAAACCGAATTGATATCATGCATGCTTTTGGACATAGGTAAATTGTTAACCTTGGTACACTTTGAACTCTAATGCAAATTTTACTTTAACTTAGTAGTTGAATATTTTGAGCACATTATTGTCATGACTTTTGAAGTGTGCATAGCTTAGTGAAGATTATGTAAATTTTGTGATAGTCTTAAGAAGTCTCTAATACATGCTAGAACTTAACTACATGCTCTTTGAGGCGTATGTCTAGACTACTTGCAAACATGAAAGTGATATAGGCAATCTTTGATGCGTTTGAGCCTTTCAAGCCTACCATGTAAAGAAAATAAATCACTAGTACCCTTTTTGAGCTTTAATGCAAAAGAATAGTTGTATGCTAAGCATATAAACAATCCTCATTCGACGTTCTTTGACTAGCTTATCATCCTTCCCTAATAAGACTAAATATGAATTCTAACCATACCTTTGAAGGGAGTATGATGTGTTTCATTCACATGAACTTATGTTATCAATGATTCAAATGTTTTGTGAGCTTTATTGTCAAAAGAATGGAATCCATGAAAGAAAGGGGATGCCTTGAAAAAATAGATAAAAATATGACTCCAAGGGGAGCCAAGGGACAAAAGAAAAAGAAATGTTGAAATAAAAGTTGAAAAATTCAAGCAAGAAGAGAAGTTTAAATTGTGCATAATATTATACTCTCTTGTTTGATATGTCTTTTTCCTTTCTTTCATAAGCCAATACCTAGGCCAAGCTACAAGCTAATAAAGTCCTACTTGATTTATGTTTGCAAAGTGGCTAAGATAGTGGAGAAGAGTGTGCAAGTAAGCTTATACTTGTGTTAGTGTATGACTTGAACTATTATGGATTTGCATCTTTTGGATCTATAATTTGCACACAACACTTTTTTATGACCACACACACACACATTCACTACTTTGTTAAGTATGAGATGTTTAGGGATTGAACTTGTTCCACTGTTAACTTTTCACCGCCTTTCATTACTATGCATGTTTAAAATTGTTGAGGCATTAAAGTGAGAACAAGTTAGTTTGTTATGATGCTATGAGCCAAGCAAAAATATTATAGTTTTGTCTGATTTACTCGAGGTCGAGTAAAGAGTAAGTATGGGGGAGTTTGATGTGACTAGAAATAGACACATCTATTGCGTTTAATTGTTTACCATTTGGTATGTTTTGATGGATAATTTGATACATATGCTACCTAATCGTATATTTGTGTAATTGTAGGTGGACTCGAAGAAATCAAGCTAACTAAGGCGAATAAAGGTCAAGAAAAGCTTTGGAGCTAATAAGGACTCAATGTAGATCAAGAAAAATGCTAAAAATGTAATTTTAGTTGAAGCGATCAACCGCATGAAGGAGGCGATCGATCGCCTTTGGACAGAAAGTTGAGCAACAAAATTTACGTTTCAGCGATCGATCGCGAGGATGATGTGATTGATCGCCAAACCTTAATGGAGCAAAGCGATCGATCGCGAGAAAAGAGGCGATCAATCACCTAAGGAATTATTAGCCGAAAGAAAATAAGCTAGCGATCGATCGCTACCTTTTGGCGATCGATCGCCAGCTGAGTTTTGGAAAGTGTGGAGACTTGATTTCTTTCCTTTCCACATGGATTCTACCCTACTCCATCAGCCTCCCAAGCTTGATATACTCGAAAATCAGTCTCTTTGAGAGGGAATTCAGACCTTAGAACATAGTTTTAATTTTTAGAATAATTTTTCTTTCATTTTTGTGAAGAACGCTCGAAGAACGAAGACGGAATCAACAATCCGGAATCGTGCTTCGCTTTAGTAACTTTCTTTTCTATTGATTGTTTGATGTTTTTAATACAATTTTTGTTAGTTTTAGATTTAGTTATGCAAGGATAAATACTTTGATTCTTGGTTGAGGGATACTTGCCATTGGAATAGAAAAACTTGTGAAAATTTTGGTTTGATTGTTGAATTTTTAATTCAATTTCAGTTTGTTTTTTAGATGATGATTCTTATGATTGTTGTGTTTGATTGATAGATTGGTCACCTAGTAATCACATACACTATCTAATGCTAATTGAGAAGCAACTAAGATTGATAATTACCTGCTGTTGGTGTTATTAAATTCTTAGGAAAAACGATTGGATAATTATTTCTAACTGCTGTAATGTTTTGTTGATTAGATTCATCAAACTTACTAGTTTTGAAATTATCATTGATTTAATCTTAACGGCTGTAGTTTTGGTTAAAGATTTGATAAGAGTCGAATTGAATGTTGTTTTCTTTTTGACCGCGATTAAGGTAAGTGGGGAATTAAGTTTTCAATTGATGAATAGTTGAATGAATTCATATGTTTAGTAATTTGATGATCAAGTGAATGATTTTCAAAGGTAAAGTTGACCAAAAACCAAGAATTGCTTTTTAATCTTGATAAACTAGTTAATTGTTTGCTTTCGTTTAATGTAGTTATAGTTAAAGAAATTTGAAAACCCCTATTTTGATACTTGTTAGCATAAAAGTATTCACTTCCCTGTGGGATCTATCCCTACTCACGCTACTACATATTTACTGTTATTAACTTGAGAGGGTTAATTTGGGCGTATGCGATAAACGCTACCAAGCAGCACTGAACAAGTACGGAGCTCAACCTACTATTGAGGTGATTGTCATTTTTTAAACAAAACTAGTAGTGATAGATTAATCCACAAGTGCACGGTTGTCAAGTTTTAGTATAGTTTTAAAGAGTAAGGATGTCGTACCCACATGGACTAGTAGTAAGTACCAAACTTAATCAATTTAATTATATTTAGTCTATATAGTTGGTTGATAATTATGCAATAATAAAAATAACCAAAAGAAATCACTATTCCCAATCAACAAGCATGCTGAAATGAAGAATTCAATAGAAAAGAATTATCAAGACGTTGGTTCACCTATGCAATCCCTCTCATTAACATCGATTGATTTTTCATATGATTCTAAGGTGACGAGTTCTCCTGGATTATCTAATATACTCTCTCAAGCTATATTGAACATAATACCAAATTGCAGTAAGTTGTCACGTACTTATATAACAATTCAATATTGCATAAAACTTGGTGAAAACCTAGCTTTTCGATTACCAGATATCTATGGCTATCATACACGTATTTGATCTCATTTCTCTAGATCTCAATTTGGAATCCTTGGCATAATTTACTAGGTCATATTATAACATCATCTCTCGATCTCAATTATAACACCCAATTCAATTCAATAGTGATCAATCCATGAAATCATTGAAATTATAAAGTATGCACAAAGATCATATGGTTTTAATAAAAAACTAACAATTACATCATAGGTTCCCACATAGGATCCCCAATTCTTGATAAAATCTAGCCTATAAATCATCTTCATAGAAAGATGATTATATAATTGTTCTAAGCAAACAACATCAAACTATGAATTAATTAAACAAAAAGGTTCAGGAATACTAATAGACGCGAAGAATTGACTCCGCGCGTTGTTCGTCTTCAGTCTCTTGGTTGAATCTTGCTTGGCGGCTAGGAATATGATGAAGAAGTGAGTTCTAGGGTAGAGTATGGTGCATAAACTTGTTTTGGCCGTCCATGTTGATGTATTTATAGAGAAGGAAAAATAATGTAGATTCCTTGTGTACTTCAAACTTAAAAGGAATTTTTTTTCCTGATTTCTCGTCTACTGATCGATCGTAAGAAGTAACAATTGATCGGTAATTCCTAGATTAAAATCCTTTTTGCTACGACATTCTACCGATCGATCGATAATGGGTACTAACCGATCGGTAAATCTTCAACTTAAATCATTTATTATTCGTCATTGGTACCTATCAGTCGTTATGTTATACTGATCAATTGGTAAAACATGAATTCCAAACTCAACGCACGTTCTGACTCTTTTTCTCCATTTGTTGAATTCACCATTTCATCAATCGGTTCGCCCGTTTGAGTCCCTTTTCATTATTTTAAGCATAAATTCTTCACTTTCATGAAGTTGGCAATTGATTCCTGAAATGAACAAAAACAACACAAAAACGTATAATATCGTCAATGAATCAATATAAACAATAGTAAAATCCCCGAAATATAAGTGTAAAAATCACACTTATCAGCTCCCCCAAATTTATCACTTGATCGTCTTCGAGCAAGAATGAGATTAAAAATGTAGAGTTCACCCTTAATACTTTAAGGGTCCATTTGAATTGATGGATGTGATAAGTAATGTAAAGATTATAAATTAGGAAATGATTGTAAAAAAATGTGTGATAAGTTATATGGTTTTGATTGGATGAAAAGATGTTGATAAATTTTATTGTTTGGTATAATAATTAAAATACCCTAATAATAATAATAGTATATATATAATGTACATAAATAATAATATTAATAATATATAATACAAAATATTATTATTATAATATAATAACACAAAATAATAATAATAATAATAATACTATTATTATTATAAAATAATTATAATTATAATTATAAATAATAAAAATATATAATAGATATAACAAAATTATAATAAAAATATTCAATATAATAATAATTCTAATAATATAATAATAAAATACTAACAACAATAATAATATTATAATAATTACTATAAAATAGATAATAAAAATTAATAAAGAAAATAAATAGTAATAATAATATAAATAATAATAAAATAATAATAATAATAAATATAATAATAATAGTTTTTATAATATAATATAATAATTATATTAATTATTATAAAATGGTAAATAATTAAAATAATAAATAATATAAATATATAATATATAACAAAAATAATAGTATAATAATTATTATAATAATATAAAGAAGAATAATCATATAATATAAATATATATAATAATTATTTTTATTATAAAACAATAATAATAATATATATGTAATATATATATATAATAAAATAATAATAATAATAATAATAATAATAATAAAATAATAATAATTATTTGGCTACTTTAGCGATTTTAAAGTGTTTATGCAAAAAGTCGAGTTTGCGCTGCGAAAAACTTCAAGTCAATCGATCAATGAACAATAATAAATAATAAAGTAAATGTGTTATGTAAACAAAAAAGAACACAAGTATTTGTTATAGAAGTTTGGCGATGAATCGCATACGTCTCCTTTCCCGGTTAGAAAACGTCCAACCGAGGTTCGACTAGAATTACTTCGATCTTGGCCTTGAGGGCTCCAAGTTAGCCACAAACAAACTATTCCCAAGTCACACACACTTCACGAGTCTTCTTGGCCTTAAGGGCTGAAAGGATAGCCACAAACAAACTATTACCGAGTCCCACACTCTTCACAAAGTCTTTTTGGCCTTAAGAGCTCCAAGGATAGCCACAAACAAGCTCTTCCTGAGTCCCGCACTCTTCACGAGTCTTCTTGGCCTTAAGGGCTCCAAGAATAGCCACAAACATGCACCAACTTCACTTGTTGATGACTTATACATTTTCCAACTTGTGTCGATGTTGGAGGACCTTACAATGATTCAAATAACATCTTCACGGTGTAACCAAATGAAGAACAAAAGCTCTCACACAAGAAATGAATTACAAACTCTCTATACAACACATATGTATGAAGTTTGCAATGCTAGATTGATTTAATTGAATAAAGCTTTCTTGTATTGTATCCTCTTATTTCTTGTCATAAACTTGAGCTCAATTGTCCATATTTATAGCGTGGGAGGCTCCCAAGGGTCAATCTAGCCGTTTAGAGCCGTTAGGAGCAATTTTTGACCAAACCCGCACCCCCATCGCCTCGGGCGTTCACCACATCGCCTCGGGCGACCTCCAGATTGCCTTAGGCGTTCTACCCATCGCCTGAGGTGATCCTCAATAAAAAACAAGGCCATGGGGCGAGATTGACATCGCTTGGGGCGAAGTCAGCATCACCTGGGGAGATCGGATCGCCCGAGGTGATGGATCGGATCGCCTGGAACTATCTGCGCAGATTTCATCTTAAACTTTTCAGTTTCGACCATCTTAAGCTCGTTTTTGGGAACGTGGTAAACATCAAAGTTGTAGCCCTTCCTCTTGGCTATGCGTGGACACCAAAATCATTGAATTTCATTAAGATATGAAGACGTTATGGCCAAAATGCTACAGACGCTCCAACCTTGCTTCAAGCTAAATGCAATCTGCACTTGTCATGACTTCCATGCCATTTTGCTCCATGATGCAATCTGAATTGGACTGAGGTGTTTGAATATGAAATCTAGAATTTTGAGTTTGTTTTTAAACCTATTTAGATTCACATCATTCGGATCATCGAGCCATGAGATATACTCAAAATAACACGATGTGCTAGAATTTGCTTTTATACGAATCTACCCACCAACGGACCATTGGTTCGTATGTCTTCATCACATCATAAGATATTGTTTTAACGTCATTCCACACATGTTGAAAACTTATTTAGGTTGTTCATAGATGCCATTCCTTCTCGTCCAAGCTCAATATCTTCCTTGATAAAATTCATCGATTGTCCTATGACTCGCAGATGTTATTGTATAACTTGTGTCTTCTTCCATTGGTCTTCCCAACCAATTTATCAATTTAACCCTATATACTAAGAAGACACATAGTACAACAAATTCAAGCTTTGTTGATCATCAAAACCCATGAATAATTTGGAGATTAATTAAGCATTAAACACAACAATGTGTTTAAGGCTAAACAATCTCCCCCTTTTTGATTATCACAAAACTTGGTAAACTTGTAAATGAAATATGCATGAAATAAGACTAATCAAGGCTCCCCCTTAACAAATGCATAGAACATACAAGTTTTACCAAATAAAGCATAATACTAAAACTCTCCCCCTCAAAACATGCATGTATTAAGCTTCAAGTTTACAACAAAATTCTCCCCCTTTTTGTGATAATAAAAAGCACAATATTCAAATAAACAAATCAAGAGAACATGGCAAAATATATGTTGACACATAACCATAGTCTAAAAGTAAGCAAATGTTCCTCATCAAGCATTGTAATAGCCATAACAATCATGAGAGTACATCATTGAGAGGAAGACAAACATGCGTTTAAGGCAATGAAACAACATGCGAATGTATTCTTAAATGTGCAAAGAGTGCATATGTTCCACCAAAAATTCGTGCATTCATGCTCAATAAACATTAAATTGCTCAATGCATCATCATAAACAATTGATAAGTTAATAAGACACATGTGATGAGAGCAAAATCATTTAGGCCATAGAAACAATAAAGATATATGAAATTCTTAAGCCATAATCCTATGATCCAAGATTGAGCATCTAAACAAGTTATGTTTAACCATTCAACAACAATTCAATTTACAAAACTTAAGCTATAGGCACATAAGTATGATTATACAAGTTCTTACTCATATAACGATCATATAAATATGCATATGCTAAGGAGAAATGCAATACACTACAAATGAATATCGAGCCCCACAATTTCTTGATCACAATTACTTTGTGTCAATGAAATTTTGTAAATGCTCTATTAAATGCACAAGGAAAATATAATTAGCTCCCACTAAATATGATATCATAATAATGTACTCAAAACTCAATTTCACAAAGATCACCTTCAAAGTAATTAAATTTCACCACATAATCATGATATACAATTCAAGGAACATTAACCAAGCAAAGAGCTAATTATGATACTATGAAACTTAAATAAATTTACCTTGGATGACAAGAGTAAGTTCTTATCATTGGTCCTATACCTCGAGCTTCCTCTATTGTTGTGCATTTGATAGTTTCCATTGAGGTGCTAGTTCCTTCATCCTCGATCAATTTGTAGTTCCTACTCAACAAGCTTATAATAGGAGGATCTTTGGTACCCATTTTATGTTTGGGTTCATGCGGGTTAGCTTTCATCGATGCCTTTGGAATCCATTTCCACCTCTTATTTGGTTGATATTGATTTTTAACAAATCTACATTTGTTTCTTGCATGTCCGACCTTACAACAATAAGTGCAAGTGGGGAGGGGATTATGCTTAGCTTTAGCAAATAAGCTTGAAAATGTTTTTGATTTACTTGAAAAGCCTAGTCCGGCTCTATCGAAGCTATATCGTTGCAAGCCAAGCAATTCTTCCAACTTTAAAATACTATTACTAAACTTGGCAAATGATGTCTTTACATCATGTACTTGATTTTTTAAAGTGATATTTTCTTCTTCCTTCTTAGGCAAGTCTAGTTTGAGCTTTTTGTTGCTCTTCTTACTTCTACCAAGACAATCAATAAGCTCATTATATGCATTAAGTAAATCATCATAAGAGGGTACCTCATCATCATCCTCTTCATCTTCATCTCCAAGTGCCATTAGACAAAGATTAGCTATATCTTCATCATCGGAGTCACTATCACTCCATGTAGCCATTCAATATTTCTTCTTCCCCTTATCCACATTCTTCTTTCTAGTATATTCATTAGCATAATGACCTTTATATTGGCAATTGAAACAAGTTACCTCTAGTTTGGAAGCATCGTTGGTGGCACCAGACGTCTTTGGCTTGTTGTATTTATTATAGTACTTCTTGAACTTTCTTGTGAACAAGGCCATCTCCTCATCATCTTCATCGTCGGTTTGTTCATGTGTTCCAACCAAGACAATCCCCTTTCCTTTAGTTTTAGCTTCCTCCTTCTTTATTTCCTTCCGGGTTGACACTTCAAGCTCATGAGTCACCAAGGTTCCATGGAGTTCATCAAGATCATATGATTCACTATCTCCTTTGTTGGACTCAATGATTGTCGCCCTCTTGGCATCCCATTCATTAGCCAAAACTCTTAGTGCTCTTCTCCATACTTGCATGGAAGGATATTTTTCACCAAGTTGGGCAAGCTCATTGATTATTTGAGTGAACCTTCTAAACATCGAATCAACATTTTCTCTGGACTCCATCTCAAAGGTTTCATACTTGAGTTGCAAGAGATCGATCTTTGTCTCCTTCACTTGGTTTGTGACCTCATGACAAATTTGTAGTTTGTCCCAAATTTCCTTTGTTGTTGAGCACATGGAGATGCAATTGTATTCTTTCATATCTAAAGCACAATGCAAATATTAATTGCTTTAGCATTTTGAGAGATTATGATCATATCCGCCTTTGTGAAATCGTCCATTTATTTGGGAACTCTATTTCACTCAACTTCCTTTAAATGAATATATGGACCTTTTACAATAATTTTCCATAGGTTATAATCTACAGATTGGATATATAGAGAAATTTGATTTTTCCAATATCCGTAGTTATTACCCGTGAAAAAAAGAGGTCGATTGGTCGATTGACCTTGAGCAAACTCACTTGCTAAATTAACCATAAAAATTTTGGTTTAAAAACAAAAACCAAGTGGCTGTAATACCACTTGTTGGAACCAAAGATGGGGGGTGAATGAGGTCCCTTGGCTACTTTAGCGATTTTAAAGTAATTTTGCAAAGTCGAGTTTGCACTGCGGAAGGCTTCAAGTCAATCGATCAATGAACAATAAGAAATAATAAAGTAAATCCATAATGTAAATAAATCAATAAAGAACGCTAGTATTTTATAGAAGTTCGGCGATGAATCACCAACATATGCTCACCGGTTAGAAAACGTCCAGCCGAGGTTCCACTCGAATAACTTCGATCTTGGCCTTGAGGGCTCCAAAGTAGCCACAAACAAACTCTTCTCGAGTCACATACTCTTCACGAGTCTTCTTGTCCTTAATGGCTCCAAGGCTAGCAACAAACAAACTCTTCCCGAGTCCTATAGTCTTCATGAGTCTTCTTGGCCTTAAGGGCTCCAAGGATAGCCACAAACATGCACCAACTTCACTTGTTGATGACTTATACAATTTCCGACTTGCGTCGGTGTTGGAGGACCTTACAATGATTCAAATAACACCTTCACGATGTAACCAAATGAATAACAAAAGCTCTCACACAAGAAATGAATTACAAACTCTCAATACAACACAAATGTATGAAGTTTGCAATGCTAGATTGAATTTAATTGAATAAAGCTTTCTTGTATTGTATCCTCTTTCTTGTCATACGTAAACCGCGGGTCTCGATCAGACACAATAGAAACTGGGATCCCGTGTAATCTCAACACATCCCGAATGTACAACTGAAACATCCTCAAGTATGTGAAGGTCATACTGCATGAAATAAACTGAGCCACCTTCATCACCCTGTCCACAATCACCCAAATGGCGTCAAATCCCGAAGCCGTCCTCGGCAAATGGGTCACAAAGTCCATGGATATGTGCTCCCACTTCCATTTAGGTATCTCCAAGCTCTTCAACTCACCATCAGGCATCTGCCTCTCTGCATTCACCTGTTGACAGATCAAACACCTCTTAACGAATGTTATAACATCTCGTTTCCACCAGAACTGATCACACAGATATTTATACATATACGAGTTTAAGGTTGTAACCTTTTTCAAAGAATGTACTCAAGATGAACTAATTAGCTTGAAGCTCATAAAATATGTATTGTATAATTTTGAGTTATCTAAATTCTCCAACTGGAATCATGTCATTTGGATGTTTTATGAATTAGTTATGAAGTTTTTACGAAAAGTGCTCACTTTAGAACTTAGAAATTCCCCTCTTTTGCTTAAGTGATGTTTGGAGCCAATTTGCCTTAGGTAAATGATCTAATTTTGGGAAGTGTCAAACATATGAAATGTCATATTTTGAGTTAGCTTTCAAGCTAAGTTGGACCAATGTAATTTGGTTAAGTATTGGAAAATTTATGAGCCAATTACTAATACCGTGTAAGCTGAAATTTTAAGAAATTCCCTAAATGGTCAATGTTTGGATTATAAGTTATTGGAAATAATTGAACACTTTGATGATATAATTGAGGTGTAAATGACCAGGTTAACAAATTGAGGTTTATTCGACGAGTACTCGGTAGATTTAGCGGTGGTCAGATGTATGTAGAAATTAGTTTATCATGACGTCTGGCGAAGACGTGTAATGATGCTATTATATGATTTTACAAGCCATTAATTGATTTATGTGATTTAATTGTCACTATGTGATTCTTATGTGACAATATGACATGTTGAGATACATTTTACTAAATGATATGTGAATTACATGATATGTATTGACTTTCACATGAGATTGCATGATATATTGAGTTGCATATATCATTGATACATAGATGATTCATGGGCATATCATATTGATCTATCCACTTCTTTGATATCCTTTATGATGACTGAGTTGATTTACTCTGAGTGTCGGGACGACGGGCATGACAATGACATGCAGTTTAGGTAGCAACTGTAGTCATGCGCGTTGTCACCGGACCTAGACACGAAGGATGACGAGCACAACACAGGATGAATCTCCTAGCACAAAGTGTGTGTGTTGTCACCCTCTGCTCGAGCTGATATTGATTGATGATACCTTCCTTTGGACTCCGATATTGATATCTTGAGATCAATTCTTTGTATCCATTCATATATCGCATTCATACATGGTATGCATTGCATGATACTTTGTCATTCTTGACATGATTTATTTATTTCTCGTACTGGGGTACTAACCTCCATTGTGGGGGTTGTCATGTATTTTGTTGTTCGGGCATGACAGGGTTTGCAGGAGGACAAGGTTATGATGCTTTCGGTGATCCATCTAGATTACCGAGCTCTGTGATGAACGAGCTCAGGTTTATGCATTGTTTTATTTTCCCAGTAGTATTACTCCACTTTTAAGAAAATAAATTTACCGGGGTATGCCCCGTGTTTGATTTATTTGACTTATAACATTTTCAAATACTTTAAGTGTTAAGTTGTCAAATGAATGATGTATTGCCTGTGAATGGAATACGTAACTATATATATATATATATATATTGTGGTATCATTATCTATGTATTACCTAAATGCGAAAAAAATTTAGGGTCATTTGACAAGATATTTGAAATAAAACTTTCGATGTTTACGTAAATTAATCATTATGTGATAATTAAACACCACATTAGGATCAGGCCCTCACATGCCACTTGAACCAACTAGTCACACCAGTCTTTAATCCAAATGAGTCTTGTTTAAAACATTTTCGACTCTAAAATTGATTAGTCTTGTTTCTGTCAATAATTGAATCAATTGGTCTTGTTCATATCAGTCTTGTATCCGGAACTTATCAGTTTTTGCTTATCTCTTTTCCCAAACTGACCAGTTTCGTTCTATTAGTTCTGAATCCAGAACCAATCAACCCTACCCATCAAGTTTGTATCTTAAATCAGTTCAATTTCCAATATAAGAATTGTGTTGTTTGTCGGCCAAACTTCAAATGGCCATAACTTTTGATCCAGAAAGAATTTTAATGATTATGGCATATGCACGGAAACGTCTTTTCGAGCCAAATCAAACCCAAAACCAATTTATTCGTTTTGAGTCAGCGATGAACCCAAAATTCCTTATTTTCATTAGGTTACTCTCAATTGTTTTTACAAAAAAATATTTTTGAGCTAACTTCGAGAAATTTTCATTTCCAAACTACTTGACACATTGAACTTAAATTTTGTTGGCTTCATGTTCTTGTATGGGAGAATTTTTAGAAACATTTTTACTCAATTACGAGACACTTTATTTTGAGTGAATTTCTAGGTTAACTTGAGAAGTCAAGGACATGTTATTTCTCCCTACCTTTACTTGTTATTCATTCACTTACATTTTTTGAGTTTCCTATATATGTTTAGACCGACCTCCCCATTTTTTTTTTTTTTTTTGTAAATATTGGTTACAATGACACATGCTCATTCCAGTTCTTACTCCTGAACTAATTAGTTCTTACCTGTCAGTTTTAACATAGAATCGATCAGTAATGTTTCTAGTACCGGTCAACTTCACACTTATTAATTTTGCACCTATCTTGAAAATCAAAATCGATTAGATCTGCTTCTATCATATTCGAATCCGGAACCGATCAGTTTAACTCCTGTCAGTCTTGAACCCGAACCGATCAATTTTGAATTTTACCAATTTTGAATAAAAACCGATCAATCATATAACCATCAGTTTTGTATCCTGAAATCAGCTCAAGTTTCCAAAGTATGATCACGTCATTTAATGATCAGACTTCAAACAACCCTAACTTTGATCTACTAAAATCGTATTGAAACCATCATTGAACCCATTCAACTTTTCGAATCTTCCCCATTTTGAGTAGATTTTTGTGGAATTTTAATTTCCAAACCACCCGATATAACAAGTCCATAACTTGTAGGCTTTGTAATCTTGCTTGAGAGAATCTTTTAGAAAAGTTTCGTTCAATTTTGAGATGACTTATTTAGGGTCGATTTTTGGATTAGTATACTCCCCTTACCTTATTCATTCTTGGAATTTAATTATATAACCTGTTATATACTGGGAGATATAAGATAAGAAATTTTGACATTAATTCCAGTACTTCTCCGTCCCCATGAAGAAGAGTTCTGGAAGCCTTGTTTGCGACTTATCCCCGTC
The DNA here is from genome assembly GCA_907163345.1 of Haberlea rhodopensis. Lineage (NCBI taxonomy): Eukaryota > Viridiplantae > Streptophyta > Magnoliopsida > Lamiales > Gesneriaceae > Haberlea > Haberlea rhodopensis. The sequence continues at coordinate 1,962,716 of CAJQUN010000081.1, forward strand.
GGACGAGATTTAAAACTAGCAATTCAGGATTGAAGGTTTTGACCTTTCCGAGAAAAATCCATTGTTGGTTGTGATGGTACAGTCAGTAAGAATGACATGATACATGAGCAAGTAGGCGTTGATTTTTTTCTTTCTTGCTGGCTCATAGACTTGATCGCCAGTTTCCGGCGGTGTCTAGTCCCATCGGTACGGGATTCCCTATGCCCCTCCTCTTTGGTGTAGTTGTAGTTAGTTTCTCACACAGGAAGTGCTACTCAAACTGAGCTAAACCCGGGACGGGATACTGACTAGCTCGTGATGCTCAACAAACTCAAAAACAGTCGTAAAGCCAATTGATTTAGGGCAAAAAGCCACCTTGGCCGACGTGGGTGGTGAAAAATACCCCCTTTCGTATCTCATTGTATAAAGAAAATAAGCATTATATTTTCATCATTTGACAATTAAGGGAACATAAGTAATAGTTATATGGTATGGATGCATAAGATATATTCATGATTTTGATAAATTGAGACTTAGATTAAACTTTTGGTTGACATAACATATAATATGATTTGGTTCTTAAGAGTGATAGAAATCATTATGATTTTATTTTAGACTTAGAATAATCCTTGTGTTGAAATAATAAATGATGAGATCATATTCTTAAGAATTTATCTTAAACTTACAAGGAGAGTAAGTATCGATTATTTTGGATATAGATGATACCAATTTTTTTTTTTTTGGTTCGTGAGAAAGGTAATTAACCAGTATTTTGGAAGCCATTATTATAATGACATTACTATCATGTTTTCATCATTATAGAAATTTCTTTTGAAATTCGAAGTGAATTTCTTTCAGCTTATTTTCTCCAAACAAACTTGTCTTCGATATTCTTTAAATAATTGTTCATCGATAAACCTACATGACGATCTTAGATCTTCGTGAATTTGTCTCTGGTTTTCTTAAACCAATATATTTTCTTTCGCTCGTTGTTTTGCTAGTTCAATACTCATTTGCTAAACCATTTGCTTATCATATTTCATTATAAGCTCAATTGTTAGATTTGTTCATTCTTATTGTTGACTTGACTTTACAAAGTTGGACAGACTAATTGTCATCGTTCACACCGTTTGTACGACTATCTATCCCTCCTCCAAATTGACTTAGTTGTTATATTATTCAATTCTACTTAGTTGATTTCTTGGATTAACCAATGAGTCTCAATTATTCAGAGATGTCATTTTCTAAGCCGATTTAGTCCATATAAAAAATCGATGTACTTCCAAACGCTTGTCCCGTTCAACCAATTTCACTCAATAGTTATATCAGTATCAATTTTACTTGATTGAAATTACTTTACTTAAATCAAGTAAATTCTTCATCTATCTTCTCAATCATTTTGATATGCTTGCTATGATCTATCAGACATTTATTCCAACAGTTTTTATGATGTAAATGCATTTTAATCTCATTCCATATTTTCACTTTTGAAGCTTGAACTAAATAATACTAATAATAATAATAATATTAATAATAATAAAGTTTTAATTTAGAACTATTAGAGAAGACTTTTGGGTATAGATTAGAAGAGTAAGAGACTTTCAAGCAATCAACTGATAGATAGGCCAAGAACACTATTCCAACTCTTGAAACCTATGCTGTTCGGGTGTGCCTTAGAAATTAGCACCGATTAAGCGAACTCTTGCCTTTGATCGAAGTTGAATACAACGACAGCATCAAGAGAACATTGTACAAAGCTCCTCATGGACCAAAACACCGATCATACTATGTTGGGACGAAGTAGAAGACCATCAACGGGAATAAACTCGTTCAAAACCCCGTGAATAAAGTGGCAACCGGCAAGGAACAACTCGAGGTAGCACAAGTTCGTCAAAAGAGCTGGACTGGCTTAATGAGAAGACCTGTTGAGTCTTAAGTCGGAAACAAAGTCTATAAAGGGAGTAATTCAATTCATCAAGACAAGGAAGTAGAGTCCAAGATACGAGGGATAGTTTGAAATTAGAGAGAATGCAGGAACGTTAGCTTATAAGATAGCTCAACCAACAAATTTATCAAGAATCATTAATGTCTTCCATTTATCTCAATTGAAAACATACATAGCCAATCCGAAACATGTATCCGAGACTGACATCCAACGTACGAATAGGAATTTAGCTCAAGCGATCTATTCCTAACCAGGAATCCATTAATGACCAGAAGGTCAAACGACCAAATTCGTTAGGTGGTCATTCCACACCCATTATCTGATTCAAGAAAGCCCTGAAATGTTCGTTTTGTAAATTAGCACACCTTGGTGACTGTCGAAGGTATCAGAGCTTTCTTCAGATTTGCAAAGTTTGTACATAGAATTGTGGATTGCTCTATAAATAAGAAACACGAGACTGGGCGAGAAATTGACAATCGTCCAAATAAGCCAAAGGAGAACCAACCCAATGCTCGTGTCTTCGCCATGACACTATAGGTAACGATCGATGCAAGTGATGTTGCACTAGCCTAGCATGGAGGAATTTTAAGATATTTTGGGGAAGTACCAGAAAAAATTATATGCACAAACAATTTTATTTGTGACTAGACTCAGTGTCCTAACTCTAGTTCGAGCATATCCGGTTATGGTCTGATACCATAATGTGAGGGCCCGATCCTAATGTGGTGTTTAATAATCACACAATGATTAATTACATAAACAGAGGAAGATTTGTTTCAAATATCTTGTCAAATGGCCCATAAATGTGTTTTGCTTTTAGGCCATACATATATAATGATATTGAAAATATGTCATTTCAGTATCCCAATTCATCACGTTACTCATCACATAAGCATCGAATATATAACCGACCAGTAATAGAATACTTAAAATACAGATACACGGGGCATACCCCGGTAATTTAAAATATAAATTAAAAAGTACTTCACGAGCATCCAACATCTGTCTACCTGTAACACCTGTCATGCCCGAACAACAAAAGACTTGACAGCCACTACTACGGGGGTCAAAACCCAGTACAAGAAATAAATAGATCTTGTCAAGAATGACAAAGTATCATGCAATGCATACCATGTATGAATGCGATGTATGAATGAGTACAAAGAATCGAATCTCAAGATACCAATATCAGAGTCCAAAGGAAGGTATCATCAATCAATATCAGCTCGAGCAGATGGTGACAACACACACTTTGCGCTAGGAAAATCATCATATGTTGTGCTCGTCATCCTTCGTGTCTAGGTAAGGTAGCAACGCGCGTGACTACAGTCACTACCTACACTGTTTGTCATCGTCGTGCCCGTCGTCCCCGACACTAAGAGTAAATCAACTCAGTCATCATCAAGGATATCAAAGAAGTGGATAGATCAATATGATATGCCTATAAATCATCTATGCATCATATGACATATGCAACTCAATATGTCATTTTCCGTAATTCCTAGCCAAAACTGCTCAGGAATTCGAAGAACACACTGCATGGGTATTTTCGCCCACATGCAGGGCTCATAATGAGCACTAATAGTATATCCACAACTTCTTCAAAATATGTCCAATTTAAGTCCTATTTTTTTTTTTTAAAATCGAAGATAATCTACAACTTTTGTTTGAAGACTAACATCAAATTTAAAGCACAATTTACCCAGAAACTCGAAAAACAGTCTGCATGTGACATGCAAGAACATGCAGAGTAAAAAATGAGCACTTAAAGTAAAATCAACATAACTTTATCATCTGAGCTGAAAACCATATGTTTCATTTTTTTGAAACCGCATAAAATTTGATTATCTACAACTTTCATTTACATAAAACTCAGATTCGAAGGTTAAAAATCTCGAAAACACGAAAAAACAGACTGATAGAAACATTTGTTCTACAGATTCTGTTTTATCAAATGAGATCAACATTATCATGCTTCTGCCTAGATTTTTGATTTTATACAACCAAGACCAACTAAAATTAGTTTAAAAGAGAGTTCATACCCTTGTAGTTCAGTTTGAATCCACCACCAATCCAACTCTAAACTCCTAATCTTCAAATTCTTGAAGGTTTATAGCTTCTCTACCCACATTCTTCTCAATTCTAGGATTGCATGTTGAATTGGACCAACATTTCTTATGAATTTTTGGGTGGTATTTTTTGAAATTTAGGGAGAGATATCAGATGGTTTATGAGGGAGAAGAGGATCTAATTTATGCATAAAAAATAAGGTAGTGGGCATTGGTAACTATGCCAAGGAATGGGATTTTTTTTAATCTTTTAAATGGCAACTTCCTCCATGTATCATAGTAGATGTTAGGTGATGTGTTTGGTAGTGTGATGGCCCAAAATTACATGTATTCATGTATAATTTGATGTATTTTTATCTCAATTAAAGATAAGTTGTTGTGACCCGGAACACCTTAATTCGAAATCTCAACTTTTAATCACCCGGGTTTGCTTAAACATCGTTAATCCGGATTAAACATATTTAATTTGTAACGGGGCCTTACACTTCTTCCCCTCTTAAAATGATTTCGTCCTCGAAATCGCGAAACTAAATATAACTCAACAATTTAGATCATATGGGATGTCTCAATCTCATTCATAGATACATAAGAATAATTATGTATCAGTGACAACTGCTGTGATAGTGTCAACGATATACCCTGAACAAGCTTTTCTATGACTCCACACGGTTCAAAATATCGAGGCAACACCGTACCTCACTCAACGAATCGTATCGATCATCGTAAAGGTAATATCATCAGATTTATCTGATTGTCAACTTGAAATTTCTAACAATATATTTATCTTCTTGGCATAGCAAACCTGCTTACTTTAAGCCAATTTCATTCATTTTCACAGAAAAATTTATCGTTTCTGGCATTTACTCAACAATCTCAAGTTTTGTCAAATATTTTCTTTTCAATTGCATCTCAGCATATCAGCGATCGTCAATTGGTTAATAGATCAGGCTATCCTAGAATATCCTTCCATAAAAGCCTGTAAGCTGGCCAAACTTATAAAACTTCACATCTCGAGTACACAGGTTACTCTTGGCCACATTATTACTATCTTTAATTTACTGGGATCAACTGGTATCCGGTGAGCTGGTATCACCTATCCCAAAATAACAGTCAATGCAACCAAGATTTACATTTATATAACTTGGTATATAATTTGAGCTTCACGAAGCATCTGAAGAACCAACCGTAAATGTTCTGTGTGGTTCCTTCTGCGTCTCGAATACACTAGTATACCACGGATAAATATTATTACACTTCTTCTACTGGTAACCAGATTTAAAATCATTCTTCTTATACTTTGACGTGTCTTACAATTGAGCAAATACTTTTCGATCTTAGGCAACGATTATTTTATTCTTGACAGTAGCCCGGCTGCCTTTAGTCGATACACATCTTCATAATACCATATTTCTTTTTCGCGAACAGTACTGATGTTTCCCCAAAGTGAGATACTCAGATGTATGTACCCTTATCGAGGTTATTCTGGAACTATTCTCAAAATCTGTCAACTCTGCAGATGCCATTCCGAATAGTGCTTTAGATATCGAATCTATTCATTGGCAGTAACAAACAGTTAAAATCGATTTCATTCTCTAGTGGAAATTCTATTATTCCTCAGGAAAATCTTGGTAAGTTTTCTTATCATTAGGATATCAGGCAACCTCGACTCTTCATGGTCAGCATTAACTGCTTATGATCAAATATCCTTCATTTATCAAAACCGCAATGTTTTCATAGCTGATATTATCTGTATCTTAGCTTGCTATTTGCGGCTATAAACATTTCATTTGGAGCCACAATATAGTCGAAAATTCACTACATCATAAAAATCATCTCTAATATTTCGAAACTTATGAGAGTATCTATGACCTTGATACAATCAAAATCCTATCTCAGCAACACCATTAAATTCAAATTCACAATATTATTATCAAACTGTAAGATGTAGTTCACTATTACATGTATGGATCGTATAATCATCTTGGCTGGTGTATTTTCCAAATCATCATTATCAATGCACATTTGATGCAATGTATGAACTCAATTCTTTTGTCTCAATAAAACTTTTGCAGTGCGATCAAATACATGACTTGTATCTGCGATCACCAGTACTGAAGCATCTCTAACCGTATCATCTATCAAGGTATACACTCTGGGCTTGGGAAACCAAAAATAACTATCAATTATGACCTCAGATCTACAGGTAACTCACTGCTGCTAAAACTGAGTGGTTGAAAAAAAACACTCTGATATTTACCCCTAGCTCAGGGTATTTGTTGTAATGGAAGCATCTGTTCCTGAGCACGTAACTGACATGCTTTGACTGGCCACAATTGATATCAGTTCTGCTTATTTTTTCACATGGATCAGTAGATACCTACATCCACAGTGACCTCGAAAAGATCTGGTATCCTACATCTTTTAGCACCTCTAGAATTCCTAGAGTTGGATGAACTGGAGTGATACTTCTTAAATTTTCTGGGACTACTTGGATTATTCCAAATGATAGTCACTTCATTAACATTAAATCCAGTTCTAGCTCATCGGTGTCTTATCCTTCAGTCGAAACACTTCTAATTCTAATCTCTTCGCTAGTGAAGAACTATCGAGATTAAACGCATACTTCCATTTCTCAAGTCCACGATAATCGATTAGCATTTTTCATGTAATCAACATGGCCTTCTCGTAAACATCTTTTCCCGTGTCAAAAAGAGGGAAACTCGTCTTCCATCACTACCATTACTCTAGATACTCTCATCTAGAAGAGTTCATATTTTAGTTTTTATTTGTAGTTCGTACATATAGACTGGAACTGAATTACGACAGTGTGATGTCCGGGAATTACTAGTGTTAATGGTGTAGTGATAATCCTTATTGGATTTTTAATTGTGGCAATTGGGAATTAATTGCGGTTTTGGGTCTCCCGAGGTTGTTGAATGGGGCATTTGTGATCGTTGGATCCAAATATCGAGATTGTATTCTCATTTTGGTGGAAAACCTATGAGTTGGGTTTTTGGTGGGACTTGGAGTTCGGGGTCGGGTACTCTATGTTGGGGCTGGTATAGGGATTTGATGTTGGAGAGAGAGTTTTTGAAAACAGATGATTTTTAATGAATCATGATGTATTTGTGGAGGTATTGGTATGTTGGGGCATTTTGCTATATATACCAGTTGGAATCGAGATTTCCGTCATTTGGCACGGAATCACTTCTCTCCCCCTCTTCTCCCCTTCTATCGAGCCAACCCTTCTTTCCCCTAACCCTTATCCTTTCTCTTTGGAGAAAAATGACCGGAGGCTCGATTTAGGAGCCGGATTCTTCGAAGATAAGTTGGTAATCTCCTCCCCTTGCTTTTATCTTCGTTTTGATTGTGTTTTGGTTGAGTTTTGGGTTTGGGTTGGTTTAGGTGATTTTGGTGAAAATCATAAATCTTTTGGGTTTGTTTTAAATTGATTTTAACACCTTTGTTGGGGTTCTTGTGTGTGGTTTTGTTGTGGATTTGAGTTGGGAGAAGTTGGTGTGATTTGTGGAGGTTTTAAGCTTTCAAAAATGGAGTTTTTCGAGTTGCAGGGCGTGGCGATTGATCGCCCGAAGCAGGCGATCGATCGCATGCGAGCAGTACGCTTTTCATCGAAGTAGCGATCGATCGCCTCGCGCCAGTAATGTCTGGCGATCGATCGCTATCCCGAGCGATCGATCGCCAAGGGGCTAGCGATCGATCGCCAGTAGGTGATTTTGGTTTTTCTTGGCTTTTTCGTGGGATTTTAGATTTGCGACTTAAATGGTCGACTCCCGAGGCAATGTTCACATTCCAATGGGAATGCTAGACTTTTAAAATGGTTTGGTTGAAACCAAGTTAATTTAAACGGAACTCTTGGTTGAGTTTTTGGCTATCTTTTAAACGTTTTAAATGGAATATTTTTGGGTATTATGCATGCCTATCCGGGGGCTTTTATTTTGGTAATCGTCATGGTTTGACGGTGGGTTTTGAGGTGTCAAACGTGCGTGGGCACGTGATTGCATGCTTATACTTGATTGTGAGTTGTTTATGTGTTTTAGCACATATTTCTCGAGGTATGGAACTCAACCAAGGTTTGGCTTGGACTACAGAAACTTAAGGTACGTATGAAGTACGAGTATAGCCCTTTATTATAATTGCAATTGTGAGTGCATGGTACGCTATATGGCAATAAATGTATATTGGATTGCATGGTTTATGGTAATCACTATGAATGGACATATATACATTGGGAAGTATATGGTGCCGCTTTTGAGCGAGCAATGTTTGGGATGTCGTCGCTTCCAAGCGAACATCAGTTATGACGCAACTGGTGTTGAGCATGCGTGAGAATGAAATGCCGCTATTGTAGAGCGAGCAATGAGATAGAACTATGGAACCATAAACGAGATAAATGGGATAATTGTAATTGTTGTTTAATGATTTGATATTATGGTTATGATATCGGTATATAGCACATGGATTCGTTAATCAATGTAATGATTAACTGGCATCTGGGAATTTGATGATTTCAGTTGTTTTAAGAACAAGGACAGTACAGAGAATTCCGGATGAGAATGATACATCCAGGGAGTATATTTTGTATTTCATAGCATTTACATTGTTGTAAATTATGAATTATATTATTATGATTGTTGGATTTGGGATGTTGGTATGCTAACCCCGTGTGGGGGCTGTCTTTGTTGGGGCAGGTTATTAGGTACATCGATGGCTTGGAGTTGAGCTCGAGCTGTGGATTTGAGGTGCTTCCAGGATCGAGGTACCGGCGACGGTATTGAGCATGAAACTTTATACATTTGATGCACATATACTTATTCGATGCTCGCATGTGAGCACTATTAAGTGTATATGGTATGTATAAAAAGGCAAGGGCCTTTCTCTCTTCATTTATGAGTAGCATGCAATTATTTATTGAATTGCTAAATGATCTGAGAGCATGTTAGTGTATTATATTGGTGCATGATGTATGTGGACTTGGTAGAGGGGAAGCTAGACATTATATGGAATAATGTAAAGAGATTTTATATGTGGCATGATTGGCTATAACGATTAGTGGGTTTTCCACTACATATATGATTACATGCATTAAATGCTTGGGTTAATACACTAATAACGGGTTAAGGGCATGGGGGTCCTTACATTAGTGGTATCAGAGCAGTGGTTAGCTCTTTGGGACTGTTGAGGGCCTGGAACATGCTGATAGGAATGGGTAGCACATATTTATGCATGATAGTAGTTAGTGTTGTGTGACACAACTACTTTGCCTATGTGCATTTATAATATGTGATCATAGTGGAACAATTATATGTCATGACTTCTATGGAATCATAATATAACCTGTTGATTATGATTGTGAGTTGTGGCACAGGAACAACCGAAGGGAACATTTTGAAATGCATTGGGATACAGGAAGTACTTTGTACTCATAGTTTATACATTTACTCGTTATAATCATATTGTGGTGATTATGGATTATTATATGCTCATGGTTTGGGATTGTTCATGTAGGGAAACTATGACACGAAGGGCTAAGGCCGGGGTCGAAAGACACGAAACGGTAACCTGTGTTTTATATACATCATGGATTATGCATTAATGTGCACAATGGAGTGATGATTTTAATGCTTTGCCACCAAATGTTGAAGTGAGGGCGTTGCCACATGTTGCATTTTAGCGAGGTGCATTAAAATACACTCATTGTGGTTGTGTATATATATTGGAGTAATGATTTTAATGCCTTGCCGCCAAATGTTGAAGCGAGGGTGTTGCCGCATGTCGCATTTGAGCGAGGTGCATGGTGATGTATATTGGATATGGTATATGCATTGTATTGCAGGTATGGATGGAATGCTTGGTGAATATCCCATGAGTCGTTGTTATGGATGAGTGATGATTTAAATGCTTGCCGATATTTATTTTGTGCCGCTAAATGTGAAGCGAGGGGTGGGAGTACCGCATGACACATTGAAGCCAGGTTATCATATGAAGCGAGGAAAGAATATTTGCCGCTAAAATGTGAAGCGAGGGGTGGGAGTACCGCATGTCCATTGAAGCGAGGTTATTCTATGCCGCTTATATGTGAAGCGAGATGCATTAAAATACACTACCTTAACAAGACTAGGGATCCGTTGTTCTATTGGCGATGGTTCATGCCGCCGGGTATCTATATAGCGATGGTTCATTCCACTATTCTATTGGCGATGGTTTATGCCTCCGGGTATCTATATAGCGATGGTTTATTCCGCTATTCTATTGGCGATGGTTCATACCGCCGAGTATCTATATGGCGATGGTTCATTCCGCTATTCTATTGGCGATGGTTCATGCCACCGGGTATCTATATAGCGATGGTCCATTCCGCTATTCTATTGGTGATGGTTCATGTCGTCGGGTATTCATAGCGATGGTTCATTCCACTATTCTATTGGCGATGGTTCATGCCGCCGGGTATTCATAGCGATGGTTCATTCCGCTATTCTATTGGCGATGGTTCATACCGCTGTATATTTATAGCGATGTTTTATGCCGCCGACTCTATGGCGAGGAATCATACAACTGATTCTATGGCGATGGGTTATACCGATATGTACGTAGCACTGGATTATGCCGCCTACAAGCGATGGGTGCTGATTGCGTACCACTGTTGGATGACGGAGACAGGTATGCCGCTATCTCATTAGCGATGAGGTATGGTTTATTACTGTTTTATTAGCATTATTGTGGATGATATGCGTGGATATACATATGCCGTCATGTGTTTGGCAATGAGACTATCGATGTCGTGTATCGACATATACCGACACGAGTTGACGATGTTATTTTGAATGTCATATGTTGACAGGTACCGTCACAGGATGACGATGATATAGTGGATGTCTATATAGACGTGTAGCGTCGTTTCGATGATTTATACATTTATATATTTAGTTGTATGATTTGAGTGCCGATGGCGAGCACATGATAGTGTCTGGGTCACTAGTTGACGAGACCATTATGCCGAGCAGGTTGCTCGATGAATTATTGGGTGCGCCGTACATGAAGTGTACCGCAACACATGTTTGAGGTAAATATTTTACGAGTAGTGGTACCTTTGAGTATACTCGTTGGAATGACTATGGCCAAGTAACTGGTAACAGGAGTAGTTGTTGAGGGAACTACTTGCTTGTGCCAAGGTGACATGTGGTAGACATGATCACACCCACCCCTGAGAGTGTGGGATAAATCCTATGGAATTGGGATCGTTTTGTGGTTGAGCACGAGCACCAGAATGTCCACTATGCTTTAGTGTTTTAGAGATATTGGGTGATGACCCACAACTCTAATGGTTTGTACGGTATGGTATACCGGGATGGGACGTGTGTCACATTGATAGGTTGGTATAAGCCTATGAAGCCAGCGGACCGCTAGCCAGGTATTGTTGTAGTGCTTTAGTGTGCTTGTGATAGCCATATTACTGCTCGTTGGATTCGAGCTGGGTGAATCGTATGGTGATGCGATGAGGGGTATGGTAGACTTTTGTAGTCTCCTTGTGGCATGATGATTGAGGCAGGGAGTACCTCACGGAGACGTTTATACGTCCAATGTCTCGAGGGACTTGTTTTGAGACAGCTCAATTTGGTTGGGAATACCAACATGAGTGTCAACGAGTCGTTGTTAACTCTGGTTGAGCATTCTTGCATATGGCATGCAATGAGGGTCAATGGTTTGTGAGATATAGTTAGTGGGGTGACACTACTATATTGTTTTTATCTCTTGGAGAGATTTGGATTGTACTGTCATGGAGACAGCTGGTATTGGTTGACGGTTGATTGTGAATCAACCAGGGTAAGCCCTACTAGTGTCGGACTATGTGATGGCTTCGTACTTCCGATGAGACGTTCGAGGGGACGTCTCTGGGGTAGTGCTCAAGGTTTGTAGTACTATGGCATTGGTATTGAGCATCTTTAGTTTGAGTATCCATGGCGTATATGGGTTTTGATTTGGTAATAGTGGCTTTGATACACTATTCTGAACCAGTTGCGTATTTTGGTTCTGAGATATGTTTTGGTATAAACATATCCAGAATTCCGAACGACGGTTCGAGGTTGGAGGGTCATGAGTCCATGACATTTTTCCCTGTGAGGAAGGTAGTATTGTTGTGTTGGTACTTAGGCATGTATACCCGTGTGTGTATACGAATGCCAACTTTATTTTGTTCCTTGTTGAATGTCAGGCTAGTATGCTTTGTTTGCCAAATCTCTGGTGAGAGATTGTGACACCTTGAGATTGGTAATCTCGATGATACGAGGTATTCCGAGGAATAATCGTGAGGTCCGGTTGACTTCCCCTGAGGAGGGCTGGTTGTGTTTTAGGACCGTGGAAATTCTTGCGGGTCAATTCGATAGCCTCCCTGTTTTAGGATTGTTGAATCCCAGGATAAATAAGGGATGGTCCGGATTCGGATTCGTTTAGTGTCGTGGTTGACACGTGTGGCAGGAATGCAAGTGATTGTCTTGCATGTCCTTTGTGGAACTTGAGACTTTGTGGAATCTCGATAGTGTGTTTGAACCAAGATGTGATTTCTTGGAACACAAGGATGTTGACATCTTTGGAGATGTGTTTCGTGTTGATCGGGGCCTTGTTGTTGCCCAATCCGCGTTGCAAAGTGATGCAACTACTCCTTTGAGGGAGATGGATCTGAAAAGTGGAAGCCGGATGTAGTTCAGGTACACCGTGGTGTACTAATGGTCACTTTGGTAACGATGTATGTTTAACATCGGTGACTATGTCGTGGAGATATCATCGGAGCGATATCTACTATAGAATCATAATGATTCGTTTGGTTAGCAATTATGATTGGCTGACTGCTTTGAACGGTTGGCATTAGGATATGCTGACGTTCTGTTGGGATCGTAACGGTTTGGTAGGTTATCCCATTCCAAGTTTCGGTGCGAGGTTCTGTCCTCGCGGTTGACGTGTCGTTCATGATGTGTTCATGATTCGACGATGTGAATCCATTTGGATTTTGTAATCTCGGCAATACGTGGAGTACGCCGTGCAAATTTTGAGGATGAAATTTTATTAGTGCGGGATAATTGTGATGTCCGGGAATTACTAGTGTTAATCCCGGTGTAGTGATAATCCTTATTGGATTTTTAATTGTGGCAATTAGGAATTAATTGCGGTTTTTGGTCTCCCGAGGTTGTTGAATCGGGCATTTGGGATCGTTGGATCCAAAGGTTGAGATTGTATTCTCATTTTGGTGGAAAACTTATGAGTTGGGTTTTTGGTGGGACTTGGAGTCCGGGGTACTTTATGTTGGGGCTGGTATATGGATTTGATGTTGGAGAGAGAGTTTTTGAAAACAGATGATTTTTAATGAATCATGATGTATGTTGGGGCATTTTGCTATATATACCAGTTGGACTCGAGATTTCCATCATTTGGCACGGAAACACTTCTCCCCCCCTCCTCTCCCCTTCTATCGAACCAACCCCTCTTTCCTCTAACCCTTATCCTTTCTCTTTGGAGAAAAATGATCGGAGGCTCTGTTTAGGAGCCGGATTCTTCGAAGACAAGTTGGTAATCTCCTCCCCCTCGCTTTTATCATCGTTTTGATTGTGTTTTGGTTGATTTTGGTTGAGTTTTGGGTTTGGGTTGGTTTAGGTGATTTTGGTGAAAATCATAAATCTTTTGGGTTTGTTTTAAATTGAGTTTAACACCCTTGTTGGGGTTCTTGTGTGTGGTTTTGTTGTGGATTTGAGTTGGGAGAAGTTGGGGTGTGATTTGTGGAGGTTTTAAGCTTTCAAAAATGGGTTTTTCGAGTTGCAGGGCGTGGCGATCGATCGCCCGAAGCAGGCGATCGATCGCATGCGAGCAGTAGGCTTTTCATCGGAGTAGCGATCGATCGCCACTTTTGAGCGATCGATCGACTCGCGCCAGTAATGTCTGGCGATCGATCGCTATGTCGAGCGATCGATCGCCAAGCGGGTAGCGATCGACCGCCAGCAGGTGATTTTGGTTTTTCTTGGCTTTTTCGTGGGATTTTGGATTTGTGACTTAAATGGTCGACTCCCGGGGCAATGTTCACATTCCAATGGGAATGCTAGACTTTTAAAATGGTTTGGTTGAAACCATGTTAATTTAAACGGAACTCTCGGTTGAGTTTTGGCTATCTTTTAAATGTTTTAAATGGAATATTTTTGGGTATTATGCATGCCTAGCCGGGGGCTTTTATTTTGGTAATCGTCATGGTTTGACGATGGGTTTTGAGGTTGCAAACGTGCGTGGGCACGTGATTGCATGCTTATACTTGATTGTGAGTTGTTTATGTGTTTTAGCACATATTTCTCGGGGCATGGAACTCAAGCAAGGTTTGGCTTAGACTACGGAAACTTAAGGTACGTATGACGTACGAGCATAGCCCTTTATTATAATTGCAATTGTGAGTGCATGGTACGCTATATGGCAATAAATGTATATTGGATTGCATGGTTTATGGTAATCGCTATGAATGAACATATATACATTGGGAAGTATATGGTGCCGCTTTTGAGCGAGCAATGATTGGGATGTCGTCGCTTCCGAGCGAACATCAGTTATGACGCCACTGGTGTTGAGCATGCGTGAGAATGAAATGCCGCTATTGTAGAGCGAGCAATGAGATAGAACTATGGAACCATAAACGAGATAAATGGGATAATTGTAATCGTTGTTTATGATTTGATATTATGGTTATGATATCGGTATATAGCACATGGATTCGTTAATCAATGTAATGATTAACTGGCACCTGGGAATTTGATGATTTCAGTTGTTTTAAGAACAAGGACAGTACAGAGAATTCCGGATGAGAATGATACTATCCAGGGAGTATATTTTGTATTTCATAGCATTTACATTGTTGTAAATTATGAATTGTATTATTATAATTGTTTGGTATGCTCACCCCGTGTGGGGGCTGTCTCTGTTGGGGCAGGTTATTAGGTACATCGATGGCTTGGAGTTGAGCTCGAGCTGTGGATTTGAGGTGCTTCCAGGATCGAGGTACCGGCGACGGTATTGAGCATGAAACTTTATACATTTGATGCACATATACTTATTCGATGCTCGCATGTGAGCACTATTAAGTGTATATGGTATGTATAAAAAGGCAAGGGCCTTTCTCTCTTCATTTATGAGTAGCATGCAATTATTTATTGAATTGCTAAATGAACTGAGAGCATGTTAGTTTATTATATTGGTGCATGATGTATGTGGACTTGGTAGAGGGGAAGCTAGACATTATATGGAATAATGTAAAGAGATTTTATATGTGGCATGATTGGCTATAACGATAAGTGGGTTTTCCACTACATATATGCTTACATGCACTAAATGCTTGGGTTAATACACTAATAACGGGTTAAGGGCATGGGGTCCTTACAGACAGTCCCCATATCCAATCCCTCATTCAAACCAATTCTCATTATTTCTCACAACAACTATACTCTATTCTTCAATTGAAATATCACTATTTTCAATATTCACAAGTTCTAAATTACCATCTCAACGTGCACAGGTTTTGACATAAACTCATACGTATTACCCTGGTCTTTCGAACTCAAATTCCCGATGTCAATCGACACAATGCGTTTTCACTAGTTCTAGGGTCATCCCACTAATCACAAAGGATTAAGTCCCAAAGTGATAAATAAAATTCCCCATAATGGATACATTATCACTAAGATATAATTCAATTAACAGTTTACAGTGCCTACAGGTTCGCTAGATAGCTGTTAAAGTTAATATCACTGCTACCTGTTCAAACAAAAATTGTCCATCATAAAATCAGAACATCATATATAAATCTCAAATCATAGATATTCTAATCGCTCACTCTACATCATCATCTGAATCAGTGCTAACAGATAAAATTCTCAAATTCTCTAGATTATATGCAACTCAGCATATTAAAATACACAGAGAGATTACATCTAACTGTCACTAATTAGTCATTCAATACATGTCTAAAATCTCATTATCTAACATGTAATCATAACAGGCAAGAGCATATAAAAATACGTAGTCAATTATATGCACAAACAATTTTATTTGTGACTAGACTGAGTGTCCTAACTATAGTTCGAGCATATCCCAGAATATGCTCTGATACCATAATGTGAGGGCCCGATCCTAATTTGATGTTTAATTATCATACAATGATTAATTTACGTAAACAGTGGAAGATTTGTTTCAAATATCTTGTCAAATGGCCCATAAAAGTTTTTTGCTTTTAGGTCACATATATAATAATACTTAAAATATGTAATTTCAGTTTCCCAATTCATCACGTTACTCATCACATAAGCATCGAATAAATAACCGACCAGTAATATAATATTTAAAATACAGATACTCGGGGCATACCCCGGTAATTAAAAATGTAATTAAAAAGTAGTCTAACTACTGGGACTCAGACTCAACATACCAAAGCTGAACTCAGGTATTCTAAGATGCTTCCTCATCAATCAATATCAGCTCGAGCAGAGGTGACAACACACACACTTTACGATAGGAGAATAATCATGTGATGTGCTCGTCATCCCTAGTGTCTAGGTCCGATAGCAACGCGCATGACTACAATCGTTACCTACACTGCCTGTCATCGCTGTGCCCGTCGTCCTCGACCTTCAGAGTAAATCAACTCAGTCATCATCAAGGATATCAATGAAGTGGATAGATCAATATGATATGCCCATGAATCATCTATGAATCATATGACATATGCAACTCAATATGTCATGCAATCTCATGTGAAAATCAATACATATCATGTAATTCACATATCATGTACTACAATGTATCTCAACATATCATATAGTCACATAAGAATCACATTGTGACAATTAAATCATACAAATCCATTAATGACATGTAAAATCATACAATAGCATCATTACACGTATTCGTCAGACGTCATGATAAAACTCATTTCTACGTACCTTAACCAAAGATAATCTACCGAGAACTTCTCGAGTCAACCCGTAATCTATTAACCTTGTCATGGATATTCCAAAATGACACTAAGTGTTCAAATAGTGCATTGAATCAAATCTAACTTATAAATATGACCCCTATCGATTTTCTTACATTTTCAGCCTGACCCAGTTTCGTAGAAATATCGCTATAATTTCAACGACATCAAAACGACTCGATTCCAGTTCTCAACGTTCAGAAATTCAAATTTTACATTTTATCTATTATGATGTCAAGCCGGTTCAACCATCTAAATGGGGTATGAACACTAAAACGTAGCATTTAAAAACCTATTTTCCAGCTTGAGCAGTGTTAGTAAATATACTATAAGGTTTTCGTTTCAAATCCGAATTGATTGACTCCAGTGGCAAATTACATCCAACTTGAAACACTACAATTCCTATTTCTAGACATTTTCGTAATTCCTAGCCAAAAATGCTCAGGAATTTGAAGAACACACTGCATGTGTATTTTTTGCCCACATGCAGGGCTCAGAATGAGCACTAATAGTATGAAATTCATAACTTCTTCAAAATAAGTACAAATTAAGTCCTATTTTTTTAAAAATCAAAGATAATCTACAACTTTTGTTTGATACCAACATCAAATTTAAAGCACAATTTACATAGAAACTCGAAAAACAGTCTGCATGTGACATTAAGAACATGCAGAGTAAAAAATGAGCACTTAAAGTAAAATCGACATAACTTTATCATCTGAGCTCAAAACCGTATGTTTCTTTTTTTTTTTTTACAGAAATATTTGTTCTACAGATTCTGTTTTATCAAAATGAGATAAACATTGTGATGACCAGGGATTATAGATGTTAATCCCGGAGTGGTAATAACCCCTAAAGTTGTTTTACGTGGCGACTTGGAGTTTAATCGCGGTGTTGGGCCTTCTGGGCTTGTTTGTTTGGGTAGTTGGGATCGTTGGATCCCGAGGTTGAGATTGTATTCTCATTATGGTGTAAAACCTAAGAGTTGGGTTGTTGAAGTGTCTCGGAATCTCGGGTGCTTTGTGTGGGCACCGGTAGGGGGTTTTGGAGTTAGAGAGAGAATTTTTGAAAACAGATGATTTTTAATGAATCATGATGTATTTGTGGGGCTATTAGTATTTCGGGGTATTTTTGCTATAAATACCAGTTGAACCCGAGATTTAATTATTGGAACCATTTTTCCCCACTTTTCCCGTCACTCTCTCTCCCCGCGTACGCCATTCCCGATCCCCTTTGACCCACGCAGCTTCAGGCCGTGCGCCCGCCGCCGTCCGGCCGCCATCCGCCGCGTCCAACCTACCGTTGGCTTCGTCTTGTCCAGGCGCACCTTCCCATACCAACAATTCGAATTTTCGTCGCGTTTTGGGGTCGGATTTTGCAGAAGACGTCGGCGCCCAAATTTTAGGGTTCTTCGATTTTGAACGTCTTCCTTCCGATTTTCGATTGGGTAACCTCCCTTGCCCCTTTTTCGTCGTTATTGTGTAATTCCCTGCCATTTTTGTGTTCAATTTGTTCGAATTCTTGCTGTTGGCGTGAGTTGGTTCGAATTTGTCCCTAAATTCGTGAGGGTTAGGGTTCGAAAATTGGGGTTTTTGGCAGGGGGTGGTAATTCTTGTTATGGATCGTTTATTACATGTTTTAGATGTATTATGGTGCTTAGTTTGGGTTCGATTTGTGTTGGGAAGGTTCGAAAATTTGTGGGGAGTTCTTGAGCAATTTTCGATAATGGTTAATTGTCGTGTGTTGACAATATTTTTGAGGGTTATGGGTGTGCTTGAGCATGGGTTGCATGTTCGTAAATAATTGTGAATTAATTTATCGTGTTAGCACATCGTTCCTTGGGACATGGAACTCGAGCAAGGTTTGGCTCGGACTTCGGAGATTTGAGGTACGTGCGACGTACGAGCATTACTTTATATGAGAGCATGTGTGAAATGCATAATGTATTTTGATTGCATTGATGGTTGTGCGTATGGTTATAAATATGTGTTGATATAGTTATGGAACGACCCAATCTTGACATCGCCGCCACAAGCGTGCGTGATACTAGAGTAGTATGACCTTATAAGATATATGGGGTACTGTATTTATATGACTATTGTAGGGCATTTGAGATGCCTGAGAATGATCGTGGAATCATGTATTCATTATAAGACATGTGAGATGTCTAAGTATAATGGAGAATCGGTAAAATAAATGCTAGGCATTTGAGCTATCTGTGATTGGTAGCAAAGTTGAAATCAGTATTAGATATCGAGATATCTATATTTGTATGTATAATGAATTTGGAATCATTAATTATTGATACTTGAGAATCAGGCATGCTATGAGTTAAATCAATGTGTTGATTTACTGATTTTTGAGATTTGATGAGTTTGATGATTGTGAGAACAGGGACAGTACACGGAATCCCGGATGAGGACGTTGCCATCCAGGGAGTATCATTTAAAATTCATTAGTATTTACTTTTGTTGTAAATTATGAATTTCATTATTGTGATTATGGGATTTTGTGTATTGGTATGCTCACCCCGTTGGGGGCTGTCTCTGTTGGGGCAGGTGAACAGGTACATCGATGGCTTTGAAGTTGAGCTCAAGCTGTTGATTGGATGTACTCCCAGGATCGTGGTACCAGGGCTTGATGGAGCACGGTATCGTATAGAGTACTTATATACACCGAGGGGTATATACATATTTATGATGCTCGCATGTGAGCACGATTATACTTGTATATGGGTTGTATATAAAGGCATGAGCCTTTCTCTCTTTCATTATATGTTGCATGCAATTAAGGGTAGAATTGCTAATGATATGAGAGTCGTTGGTGTATTATGTGGGTGTTGAAACCCACTTTTGTCGTCTTATGTGTGGTGTCTTCCCTGGCTGGGAATTTACTTTGTGTTCTGTATTCTGTTGAGTATTGTGTATTCCCTGGGCGGGAATTATATTATGTGATGTGTTTTTGTTTCGGGATAGCCCAATTTATGGGGAGACTCTGCCCAAATTTTTATAAAAGTCCACAATGTAAAAAGTGGTGTAAAGGGGATGGTAATGGGCGAACTCTATGAGTCTATTTGTTGTTAGGATGATGATCTCATAACATGGCATATTAAAGAAAATTTTGTGATTGCCAATCAATGGTAAATCATCATCTGAGTTTCCCGATTGATTTTTATCGAAAGCATGTGACACACATAGTGGTTAATACACTAATCAAGGGTTAAGGGCTTTGGGGTCCTTACAAACATTATCATGCTTCTTCCTAGCTTTTTGATTTTATACAACCAAGACCAACTAAAATTAGTTTAAAAGAGAGTTCATACCCTTGTAGTTCAGATTGAATCCACCACTAATCCAACTCCAAGCTCCTAGCTTCAAATTCTTGAAGGTTTCTAGCTTCTGTACCCACTTTCTTCTCAATTCTAGGATTGCATGTTGAATTGGACCAACATTTCTTATGAATTTTTGGGTGGTATTTTTTGAAATTTAGGGAGAGATATCAGATGCTTTATGAGGGAGAAGAGGATCTAATTTATGCATAAAAAAATAAGGTAGTGGGTATTGGTAACTATGCCAAGGAATGAGTTTTTTTTTTAATCTTTTAAATGCCAACTTCCTCCATGTCTCATAGTAGATGTTAGGTGATGTGTTGGTAGTATGATGGCCGAAAATGACATGTATTCATGTATAATTTGATGTATTTTATCTCAATTAAAGATAAGGTGTTGTGACCCGGAACAACTTAATTCAAAATCTCAACTTTTAATCACTTGGGTTTTCTTAAACATCGTTAATCCGGATTAATCATAATTAATTAGTAACGGGGCCTTACACTTCTTCCCCTCTTAAAAGATTTCGTCCTTGAAATCGCGAAACTGAATATAACTCAACAATTTAGATCATATGAGATGTCTCAATCTCATTCATAGATACATAAGAATCATCGTGTATCAGTGAGAATTGGTGTGATAGTGTCAACGATATACCACCGAACCAAGCTTCTCTATGACTCCACAAGGTTCAAAATATCGAGTCAACATCGTACCTCACTCAACTAATCATATCGATCATCGTAAAGGTAATATCATCAGATTTACCAGATTCTCAACTTGAAATTTCTAATGTTTCTATTGTTGACATAGCAAACCTGCTTATTTTAAGCCAATTTCATTCATTTTCACAGAAAAACTTATCGTTTCTGGCATTTCCTCAACAATCTCAAGTTGTGTAAAATATTCCTTATAAATTTCATCTCAGCATATAGCGATCGACAATTGTGGTTCTACAAAATCTCAACCGATGCCATCCCGATAGTTGCCTGGAACTTAAATTATAGGAAAATTCTACTAGTGACTAGTGATTTCTATCAAAAATGGGGTTCTATGATGTCATGTTGGTTCAACCATCTAAATAGGGTTTGAACACTAAAAACGTAGCGTTTAAAAACCTGTTTTCCATCCTGAGCAGTGTTAGTAAAAATACTATAACGTTTTTTGTTTAAAATCCGAATTGAGTGATTACAGTGGCAAATTACATCCAACTTGAAACATTACATTTCCTATTTCTAGACATTTTCCGTAATTCCTAGCCAAAAATTCTCAGGAATTCTAAGAACACACTACATGTGTATTTTCGTCCACATGCAGGGCTCAAAATGAATACTAATAGTATAAAATTCATAGCTTCTTCAAAATAAGTCCAAATTAAGTCCTTTGTTTTTTTAAATCGAAGATAATTCAAAGATTTACAACTTTTGTTTGAAGACCAACATCAAATTTAAAGCACAATTTACCCAGAAACCCGAAAAACAGTCTGCATGTGACATGCAAGAACATGCAGAGTCAAAAATGAGCACTTAAAGTAAAATCTTCATAACTTTATCATATGAGCTCAAAACTGTATGTTTTTTTTTAAACTGCATAAAATTTTATTATCTACAACTTTCATTTACAGATCAAAGTCAGATTCGAAGATTAAAAATCTCAAAAACACGAAATAACAGACTGACTGAATCATTTGTTCTACAGATTCTGTTTTATCAAAATGAGATCAACATGATCATGCTTCTTCCTAGCTTTTCGATTTTATACAACCAAGACCAACTAAAATTAGTTTAAAGGATATTTCATACCCTTGTAGTCATATTGAATCCACCACCAATCAACTCCAAGCTCCTAATCTTCAAATTCTTGAAGGTTTCTAGCTTCTCTACCCACTTTCTTCTCAATTCTAGGATTGCATGTTGAATTGGACCAACATTTCTCATGAATTTTTGGGTGGTATTTTTTGAAAATTAGGGAGAGATATCAGATGGTTTATGAGGGAGAAGAATCTAATTTATGCATCAAAAATAAGGTAGTGGGTATTAGTCACTATGCCAAGGAATGGGATTTTTTTTAATCTTTAAATGCCAATTTTGTCCATGTGTCATAATAGATGTTAGGTGATGTGTTTGGTAGTGTGATGGCCGAAAATTACATGTATTCATGTATAATTTGATGTATTTTATCTCAGTTAAAGATAAGGTGTTGTGACCAGTAACACTTTAATTCGAAATTTCAACTTTTAATCACCCGGTTTGCTTAAACATAGTTAATACGGATTAATCATAATTAATTAGTAACGGGGCCTTACAAAAATTCTTCCTTTTAAGAACGATGTATCCTCCACATGAGTTAGGTGACTTAGGTGATCCACTTTGTTCTCTGTTCCTCACTTGTCTTTAATTTCGACGTCGAATTCGCTCAAGAGAAAGATCCATCTTATTAGTTGTGATGTCCGGGAATTAATGGTGTTAATCCCGGTGTGGTAATAATCCTTAATGGATTTTTAATTGTGGCAATTATGAATTAATTGCGGTTTTGGGACTCCCGGGGATTTTAAATCCAATATTTGGTGTCATTGGATCCAAGGGATGAGATTGTATTCTCGTCGTGGTGATAACCTTGGAATTTGATCTTTGGTGGGATTTGGGGTCCGGAGTGCGTTGTACTGGGGCTGGTAATGGAAATAGAGATTGGGAGGTAATTATTGAAAACAAATGATTTCCCCTCATTATTGTCTTCGATTTGTTAGTGGTATTGTAGAGTTTGGTTGAGATTTTGGTTGGTTTTGGATTTAGGGATTTTTGGTTAAAAATCCAAAGTTGAATTTTTGGAGTTTTTATTGGATTTAAATGGTGTATTTGAGGTGTTGATGGTGTATGGGGTGTTGGTTTTGAGTTTGGGTGTGAAAAACACCATGGAAGCTCGAGTTTTCGGAAAATCACAGGTCGCGATCGATCGCGACGAGCAGCTGGATTTTTGGTGATGATGAACAGTGCTGGCGATCGATCGCGAGGTCTCGGCGACCGATCGCGGAGGCTCGCGATCGATCGCGACGAAGCACTGGTTGGCCACTGGTCAGTGGCGATCGATCGCGATAAAATCGGCGATCGATCGCCCCTCGCAGGTTGATGTTTTTCGAAAATTTTGGAAAATGTCGGGATTTTGGAATCGAGGTTTGAGTGGCCCATTTCCGGGACTATGTCCACATTCCAATGGGAATGCTATACTTTAAATGGATTGGTTGGAGCCAAAGTTTAATAAAACGGAATTCTCGGTTGTGTCCTTGGCTATCTGTTAAACTTATAGAATGGAATATTTTGGGTATTATGCATGCTTAACCCGGGGTCTCTTAAAATGGTAAATCGTTATGGATTGACGATAAGTTTGGGGATTATGAACGTGATGGGGCACGTGGTTGCATGCTTGTGTTTACTTGTGAGTTATTTATGTGTTAGCACATAATTCATCGGGTCGTGGGACTCAGGCAAGGTTGGACTGGAACTACGGAATTATAAGGTACGTATAACGTACGAGCATAGCCTGTTATAATGTTGCAACTGTGAAATGCATGGTATGTGGTATTTGCAATAAATGGATATCGAAATGCATGGTTTATGGTATTTTCAATAAATGGATATTGAAATGCATGGTATGTGGTATTTGCAATAAATGGATATTGAAACACATGGTATATGGTACTTGCAATAAATGAATAGTGCAATGTATGGTATATGGTCATTGCGATAAGTGGATATAGATTGGGAATTATATGGTGCCGCTTTTGAGCGAGCAATGATTGGGATGTTGTCGTCGTTGAGCGACCATCGGTTATGACACCGCTATTGTTGAGCGTGCGTGGGGTTAAAATGCCGCTATTGGAGAGCGAGCTATGAAATAGAACTATGTAATCATTGACTAGATACATGTGATATCTGTGGTACTCTAGTTGATGATTTAATCATATTTGATTATGGAACTGGTATAGTAGGAATGATTTTAGTTGATCAATGAGATGATCAACTTGCTTTTGAGAATTTAATGGTTTGGTTATTTTGAGAACATGGACAATACAGGGGATCCGAGATGAGGATGATACCATCCAGGGAGTATCATTTAAATTCATGACATTTACATTTTTGTAAATTATGAAACTGCAATATTATGATTATTGGATTGGTGGTATTTGTATGCTCACCCCATGTGGGGGTTGTCTCTGTTGGGGCAGGTAATACAGGTGCAGCGGTAGCTTTGGAGTCGAGCTCGGACTGTTGATTTGAGGTACTTCCAGGATTGAGGTACCAGAGCTGGTTGAATAAGTACGTAGATCCAGGGTTGAGATAGAACTATGCATTGGCAGGGCTTCCAGGGTCGAAGTACCAATAACCGCATTCGGTAGAGTATCTTATGTGTTAGATACACGTTTATTCATTGGGTGCTCTCATGTGAGTACGTTTTTACGTGTATATGGAATGTATAAATGGGCAATGGCTTTCCTCTCTTCGTCCAGGGTTGAGATAGAACTATGCATTGGCAGGGCTTCCAGGGTCGAAGTACCAATAACCGCATTCGGTAGAGTATCTTATGTGTTAGATACACGTTTATTCATTGGGTGCTCTCATGTGAGTACGTTTTTACGTGTATATGGAATGTATAAATGGGCAATGGCTTTCCTCTCTTCATTTATTGTTTGCATGCAATTAAATACGGAATTGCTAAATGAACTGAGAGCATGTTAGTGTATTATGAGGGTGCATGCTATGTAAGTGATCTTGGTTGGGGAATTTGAATATTATGTGGATCAAATGCAAGAAATGTTCTGGATAGTATATGATGTTATACTTGCATATGGCTTTTCCCCCATGATAATATGATTGTATGCACTAATGGTATGGATTAATACACTAATAACGGGTTAAGGGCACGGGGGTCCTTACATTAGCCTTGGCTTTGCCTCCTCCTTCGTCATCAAGTAGCGAAGAGCTGCATGGTCAGAATAAACAATAACTTTAGCACCTAGCAAATAAGAACGAATTTTTTCTGAAGCGAAAACAACAGCTAATAGCTCATTTTCAATAGTAAAATAATTTCGCTGGGCATCATTCAAGGTCATGGATGCGTAGTAGATGGCATGAGAAATCTTTCCAATCCTTTGGCACAAAACGGCGCCTACTGCATAGTCGCTTGCATCACACATGATTTCAAATGGCTTACTCCAGTCAGCTGGCTGGATGATTGGTGTGGATGTCAAGGATTCTATCAATATGTCAAATGCAGTCTTGTATGACTCATCAAACTCGAACACAACCTCCTTTTGCAACAATTTGCACAATGGTGATGCAATCTTCGCTAAATCCTTGATATCTCCTATAGAAACCTGCATGGCCAAGAAAATAACGCACATCCCGCACACAAATAGAGTAGGGTAAAGATTGAATGATGTCAATTTTAGCTTTATCTACCTCCATACCTTTGGATGAGACCACATTATCCAAACCAATGCCTCGTTCCACCATAAAGTGGAATTTTTTAGAATTTAGCACAATGTTAGTTTCTATGCAACGCTTAAGGACAAGTGTAAGGTTAGTTTGACAAGCATTGAATGAGTCACCATAAACAATAAAATCATCCATGAATACTCTAATATATGCTCAGTGTACTTAGAAAATATACTAACTATGCACCGTTGAAAAGTGGTTGGTGCGTTGCAAAGTCCAAAGGCATGCGTCTATAAGCGAAACTTCCAAAGGGGCAAGTGAACGTCATCTTTTCTTTATCTTCCAGAGCAATAGCAATCTGAAAATAACCATAATATATATCAAGAAAACAGTAATAAGAGTGACATGCTAACCTTTCAAGCATTTGATCAATGAAGGGCAAAGGGAAATGGTCTTTGCGAGTCACGGTGTTCAACTTGTGATAGTCAATGCAAACTCTCCATCAATTTTGAATGTGGGTGGTGACTAATTCATCATCTTTGTTCTTCACCACTGTGATGCCAGTCTTCTTTGGAACTACTTGGACAGGACTAACCTGCTGACTGTTGGAGATGGGGTATATCCATCCAACTGCAAGAAGCTTTAAGATCTCGTCTTTCACCACTTCCATCATCAGTGGATTGAGTTTTCTTTGCGGTTGACGTGTAGGTTTGACTCCTTCTTCAAGTAGAATCCTATGCTTGCATGTAGAGGGGCTTATTCCTATAATGTCAGCAATGGTCCATCCTATTGCGGTTTTGTACACCTCGACCACGTGACTGAGCTCATTCTCTTGTTCATCTCCCAACTTGCTAGATATGATCACTGGTAGTGTATCTCCATCTCCAAGGAACACATACTTTAGGTGGCTTGGTGATCGCTTTTATTTTAAACAATTAATTCCAGTATAGCGATTTAAGACCGCAAGTGCACAGTGTCAAGTTTTAGTACAGTGATATAAAAGAAAGGATATCGAACCCACAGGGACTAACGTATAAGTACCAAATAAAATTAGTAAAATTATATTTAGCCTACGAAATAAATGATAAATTATCTAATTTAAACTAAAAACTAAATCAACTCCTTTGATGATGCGAAGGAATTCCGCTCAAGAAATTTATCAAGTTGTTGGTTTAATTGTGTTATCGTCAATGATTTGTTTGCAAAAACAATTACTAATCAATCAATTCTTAAGGTGGCGGATTTCCTAATATAATCAATACACTTTCTCAAGCTATATTGAAACTAACATTAAATTGACGCAATTAACTCTCGTTCACTTAAACCAATTTAATATCGAATAAATCTCGATGAAAACCGTTAACTTTAAATCTTTCAATTCAAAGTGATCACGTATGTGATTTAATCTCTCGATCTAAATATTTAACATACAACACGAATTATTATAGCATATTATAATTTTATCTCTCGATCTCAATTATAATTCACAAATTCAATCAAAGTTAGCAAGGCTTTGATAGCATTAAGATTATAATTCATGCACAAAAGAATTAATCCACTCAAGCACATTCAAATCAATGATTCAACCACAATATTCCCTAACCTTGATAAAATAAACTTAATTATATTCAAATCAAATTAACAAGATGTATAATCGTTTCTCAACCTCATAAACATCAATAAATCTGAAAATCAAAAAAACTAGAGTTTAGAAATACGATAATGTAGGAGCTAATCCTTGCGTTGAACGATATTTCTTCTCTTGCTTCATTCTTTGCACTTCAAAGGATTCTCTAAACATGTATTGTTCTTGGAGGATGAAAGACGGCTGAAAAATATGATGTTCTCCTTGAATTCGTGCCCTAGTTCCCTTATTTATAGAAGAGGGGGTGGATGTAAGTGTTTCCAAAAATCAAACCAAATCAAGTCTTTAATTTTCTGAAAAAAACTGTGGCTCGATCGATCGGTGTATATGTCTCGATCGATCGAGAACTTTAAACCCTCGGCCCTGTTTCTGCCTCGCTCAATCGATCAAGCCTAAGCTGCCGAACGACCGAGATTTCTTCAATTTCGCTTGTCAAATCTATGCCATGCTCGATCGATCGAGCATATGTTTCCGATCGATCGAGCTCTTCATTTTCTCGTAGGCCAAAACTCTGTCTCCTTCGATCGATCGCGCTCATTGTCCGATTGATCGGTCATGCCAGAATCCAATTTCTTCATTTCTTGCCTCGGTTTGATCCTTTTTCTTCCTTCTAGCTCAATCTTCAACTTTCCACCTAAATTCCTGAAACAACCAAATAAATACCAAAAAGAGTAACATCTTCCCGGAATCTACACGAAAATACATACATATCAAAGCAAAAATACACGTAATATTCAACCCTATCAACTCCCCCAAACTTAGATTTGATCGTCCTTGAGCAAACATTAAAATCAAAATGCAAAGTTCATCATCAACACTTTAAATGAATTAACTTAGCAACTCAAATGTAAAAACTCAGAAATCCCACTAACACTTCAATCATAAGTCAATACAAAAATTAACAAGAAGTGTTTTCTTCTAAGCCAAGCAATATATCGCAAAATCGGAACTTGCGTGTGTGTTCATGTCAATCTTGAGTTTCATATTACTTTTAGGATCAAATAATGCTATTAGCTCAAAGTCAAGATTACTATTAAACACTCCATAAGCCTACTTTTCAAGCACTTCTCCACTAATGTAAGTATTCCCTAAACTTGGATTAATAGGTCTTTTAAAGCATGTAATGTTAGGCCTAGGTGTTTGGCTTCAAAGAAAAGATAGGGTAACACAAAGAAGAGAGTATAATCATGGAAAATTCAAATTTTAAGCACAACTTTGAACTTCTCTTCTTTTTTACTTTTATAGCCTTGGCCACTTTGGGTCTTATCTAGTCACTTTTTTCTCAAGGCTTTATCTATCTTTTTATTTTCTCATTCATCAATTTTTTTTCAACAATTAGCTCATCTAAATGTAGCAATTCAAGTGCATCTAATGAGAATCATTATACTCCCTTAGGGTTAAGATAAAAATATTCAATTTAGGCTCAAGTAGGCGGATACAATGAGTTTGCCAAAGAATGTTGAATGGGGGCTAATAGTATGTTAAACATACTCCATTCTTTTTTTTCAATTAGGCTCAAATTAGGGAACTAGAGATTGATATAAACATGGTAAGCTTGAAATGCTCAAACGTTTCAAATATCGCCTAAATCATTTCCAAGTCTAGTTCATAACTATAAAATTTCGCCTCAAAGTGCCCTCAAATAGGTTCTAGAGTGCTTTAAGATCCTCAAGACAAATCATAGTTTAACAAAAAATTTCCAATATATAATTCCCTCAATCATGACTCAAAAGTGCTCAAGATGTTCCTCAATTTTGAAATATTAACTCAACCAAAGATATTTATAAACAAGTAAAAAAAAATCTTCAAGACTTTAGTTGAAATGGGGATTAATATCATCATGTAATACCATTGCAAGTCTAAGCTGCCGATCGATCGAGATTTCTTAAATTTCACTTGTCAAATCTCTACCATGCTCGATCGATCGAGCATATGTTTCCGATCGATCGAGCTCTTCATTTTCTCGTTGGCCAAAACTCCATCTCCTTCGATCGATCGCGCTCATTGTCCGATCGACTGGTCATGCCAGAATCCAATTTCTTCATTTCTTGCCTCGGTGTGATCCTTTTTCTTCCTTCTAGCTCAATTCTTCCACTTTCCACCTAGATTCCTGAAACAACCAAATAAATACCAAAGCGTAACATATTCCCGGAATCTACACGAAAATATATACATATCAAAGCAAAACACACGTAATATTCAACCCTATCACTTGGTAATGGCTTCAACTCAACAATAGGTGCCTAGTGTTAGAAATGGGTAATGAAACAAATGAAACATTACCTTGTATCTCGGGTGTAGTATCCAAGGTGGTGATTGTTTGCCCACCTCGTCTCCAAGTGGCAAATCTTCCTCAAGATGGTCTAGGTGGGTGGTGAGGGTTACCTCCAATTCATCTTTATCTGCAATCTCAAAAACACCTTGGGGCAAGTAATCAATAATATCGGTAGAATAAACGGTATCATCATTGTCACAAGGATATTTCATGGCATCATGTATATCGAATTTAACGACCTTGCCATCAAATTTCATAGTGAGTGTGCCACTATGAACATCTATCTTAGTCTTGGAAGTTTTGAAGAAGGGTCTCCCTAACAAGATATGGCTACTATTGTCACCAATTTGCCATATCAAGCACATAAAAATCAGCAGGAAATACCAACTCATGTACTTGCACCAAACATCTTCTAGAGTTCCTATAGGGTATGCATTAGATCAATGCGCTAATTGAACAACCATCCTAGTTTCACTTAAAGGTCCTAGATTCAAGAAGCATAAAGAGAGTATGGCATGACATTTATCGATGCTCCTAAATCTAGCATAGCTTTTCCAAGACATGTCTAACCAATTGTGCATGGGATAATGAACATACATGGGTCCTTGCACTTGGTGGGATTGTGATGACCGGTTCCTAATCAAGTGTTTATAATCACACGATGATTATTTATTTGTAATCATTGAAGATTATTTAAAAATTTACCAACAAGAGGCTATAAAAATTTCGGCATGACTTTCCCGCACGAGGGACATACCAAAAGAATGAAAACACAATAATAATAATCCCAGTGCAGAAAGTAAATACATAATATCATATCATGCATCATAGGCATCCCGCACATAATCCGTACTAAAACAATTTACATCATACCATAGCATGCAAATAAGTCTCTAGCACACATTTCATACTCAAAATATTTGCATAATACCATCAGCTATCAGTTGTAAATAAACACAAGATAACCATAAATATTCCAGACTGTAGGATCGAGCATTTACCGCTTTACCAATAACTATAATTAAGGGTAATGGCGCAACATCAATCTTTTCAACCATACACTGGCACAAGCGTCACGTGTTCGACCGATCACAAAGCAGAGACAATTGTTGAACCCCAACAATCCCTCCACCAATAATTGCGCTCTCTGCAACTCATGGGAATCGAACACGTGACCTTGGCTCTGATACCAATTGTAGGATCGAGCGCTTACCGCTTTACCAATAACTATAGTTAAGGGTAATGGCGCAACATCAATCTTTTCAACCATACACTGGCACAAGCGCCACGTGTTCGACCGATCACAAAGCAGAGACAATTGTTGAACCCCAACACAGACCGAACTGAATAAACTCAATTTACATAATTATACGATCCAGAACACACCCTGGTATAATTTAACTATCCTATGACTGGGAAAAAGACAAAAAAAAACAACCTCAGGTAAGACTTCAACTAGTATTCCCTCTTTGGGAACCTTTTTGTCCCTTTAATACCTGACATTGTCCACACACAAAGACAACAACCTCCTTGGGGGTAAGGCAAATCCCAATATGAAACTATCAAGTAATTACAATATGTATCTATGAAATGTGGTATATGATGTGATGCAATGCAATGTAATGCAATGCATGAAAGGTACAAATCATCTCGGGATAGCAATCCAAGAAATAGCTATCAAATATCTCAAGCTCGAGCTAAGATGGCGACACACGTCGTCCCGTCAAGCCATCAAGGTCTCCAACCATCCTACAATGGGCGATGGCGACACACTCGGTGCTACAGGGTTTACTGTGCCCGATGCGTCCAAGCATACCCGTGTCTGAGCGACGTTGACACACTCGACGCTATAGTTACTAAACTAAGCCAACTAGCGATGTGCATATCATCCTCACAACACCATAACAAAGATCTCAACAAGACTCATATAGGTATCAAAGAAATCACGTAGTCATGTAATATCACGTAATTCACATAATTTCAGCTATTCATGCATCAAATAAGACAGATACATGTTGTATGTTACCGATCGCAACATACCTATTATTCCTTGTTCTGGAAGCTGGATATGGAGTTCTTAGTTCGTGGAACTCCCATGTCGTGTATTAATCTATCAAATTCATACAACACCATCATTTATATTCACCTATTATTTCCTTAATTCTCAATATAAGAAAATGAGGAATATTTTAGCTTTATTTATATATTGCTAGTAATCCTTATTCCTTTTATTTCACCGTCCGGATGTTTACTTTGCATTAGTTGATCTTAACAAATCATTTAATTGTTATTCTAATCTGAATTTTTTAAACTCCAATCATAATCATAATTGAGAGTGATGCATATGAATTTATATCTTATCTTTCAGATCTTTTTTACATCTTAAATAGGAGTCTTAATAAAACTAGTAAAAAGCTCTCAGTTAAACGTACAACCTTGATGACTCATAAATCTCATAATTTTAATACTTAATAGCGAATAAATTTAGGAATCTTAACAGAAGCTAGCAAAACAAGCTAAATCCAGCCACAATTTGAGCCAAAAATAGCAGGAAGAATCGAACTAGTTACAAAATGGGAATGAAAACTCATACAATCCTTCATAACCTGATTAATTGTAAGGACCCCAAGCCCTTAAACCTTGATTAGTGTATTAACCACTATGTGTGGTACATGCTTTCTATAAAATGTCAATCGGGAAGCTCTGATGATACTTAATCATTGCCTGTCAATGAAAGACTCATATGTTTGCCTTTTACCAACCCCTTGGTGCCACTTTTCACATTGTAAACTTTTATAAAAATTTGGGCAGAGCCTCCCCATAAATAGAGCTATCCCAAAAAAAAAGAGTACAACACATAACAAAATTCCCGGCCAGGGAAAGCATAATACTCAACAGAAAGCAGCAATACAAGTAAATTCCCAGCCAGGGAAGACACCACACATAATACACCAATGACTCTCATATCATTCTAGCAATTCAACCTCTAATTGCATGCAACCTTAAATGAAAGAGAGATAGGCTCATGCCTCTATATACAATCCATATACAAGTATAATCGTGCTCACATGCGAGCATCATGAATATGTATAAATCCTCAGGTGTATATATAGGTACTCTATACGATACCGTGCTCCATCAAGCCCTGGTACCACGATCCTGGGAGTACCTCAAATCAACAGCTCGAGCTCAGCTCCATAGCCATCGATGTACCTGTCCACCTGTCCCAACAGAGACAGCCCCCAACGGGGTGAGCATACCAATACACAAAATCCCATAATCATAATAATGAAATTCATAATTTACAACAAAGGTAAATGCTAATGAATTTAAATGATACTCCCTGGATGGCAACCTCATCCGGGATTCCGTGTACTGTCCCTGTTCTCACAATCATCAAACTCATCAAACCTCATAAATCAGTAAACCAACACATTGATTTACACATCGCATGCCTGATTCTCAAATATCAATAATGAATGATTCCAAGTTATATACATGCAAATATAGATATATCAATATGTAATATTGATTTCATAATCTCGCTTTCCATTATACCTAGACATCTCAAATGTCTCATAATGAATACATGATTCTACGAACCTATACATCTCAATGTCTCACGAAGAATACATGATTCTACAAACCTAGACATCTCAAATGTCTCATAATGAATACATGATTCTACGAACCTAGACATCTCAATGTCTCACGAAGAATACATGATTCTACAAACCTAGACATCTCAAATGTCTCATAATATAGTCATATAAACGCAGTACCCCTTATATCATGTAAGAGTCATCCTACTCTAGTGTCACGCACGCTACAAGCTGCGATATCAAGATTTGGGTCATTCCTTGGCCATATCAACATATATGTATAACCATACGCAAAACATTCAATGCAATCAAAAACACCTTATGCATTTCACATATATATAGTAATGCTCGTACGTCGCACGTACCTTAAATCTCCGAAGTCCGAGCCAAACCTTGCTCGAGTTCCATGCCCCGAGGAATGATGTGCCAAACGAAATCGGAAGAAATCGGACGAAAAATCGAAGAACCCTAGAAATTGGGGATCGGCGCATTCCAGCGAAATCCGACTTCCACACGCGATGAAACTTCGAATTGATGGAGGGGAAAGGAGCGCCTCGTCGAGACGAAGCCGGCGGCAGGTCGCACGCGCCGAACGGCGGCCGGACGGCGGCGGGCGCACCGCTTTTGCGCACGGCGGCTGTTGCAGACGGGGAAGGAGTCGCGGGAGAGGAGAGAGGAAATGAAGGGGTTGAAATGAATTTTTTTTAAAATTTTGGGTTCAATTGGTATTTATAGCAAAAATACCCCGAAATACTAATATCCCCACAAATACATCATGATTCATTAAAAATCATCTGTTTTCAAAAATTCTCTCTCTAACTCAAAAACCCCCTACCGGTGCCCACACCAAGCACCCGAGATTCTGAGTCACACTAAAAACACAACTCACAGGTTTTCACCGAAATGAGAATACGATCTCAACCTCGGGATCCAACGATCCCAACTACTCAATTAAACGAGCCCAGAAGGCCCAACACCTCGATTAAATTCCAAATCGCCACGTAAAACCACTTTAGGGATTATTAACACTACGGGATTAACACCTATAATCCCTGGTCATCACAATATCCCCCACTAAAAGAATTTCGTCCTCGAAATTAGCACCGGTGTATCACATAACACCCAGGCTACACAACAACATGAAGCCAGAACCTCGATTCTTGACCATAACAGAATCGTATTAATAAACGCGAGGATACTTACCTCACATCAAACTCTGAAACAGAGCGACATACCAAAACCAACTTATCACCCAAGAGGCAAGACGTACCTCAAAGCGGGTCATCCCAAAAGTCAGTCCCTCATGACTGCGAAACAACCGATACTTACGACTGTAGATCGGACAGTCATCCTTCGTTCTAATACAACTAGTAAGAACGCATCCTGAATGACACCTCAACCGTGAGAACGTTGACCTCGTGTCAAACTCTGGAGTGGAATAGACTTCCAAATCCATCATAACGTCAAAGAGCGTCAGCACAGCTCAACGCTAATAATCCAAAAGCAGTTAGTCAACTGAAACTGCAAGGATTCGAATCGCTCCCGATTCTATCGTAGATATCATTCCATGACATCTCTATCAAGACTCACGATGTCTAACATACATCGTTACGAGGGAAACACTAGTATACCACGGTGTACACATACCAAACCTGGTTTCCACTTTCAAACTTCCTCCATCGAAGGAGTAGTCGCCTCATTGCAACTTAATTTGGGCAACTCACGGCCACAAATTCAAACAAAAGACATCTCACAAGATGTCCACCTCCGGATGTTCCAAGAATCACGTCCTGATCATAAATAACAACCGAGACTCCGCAGAGTTTAAATTTCTTAAGGGGCATGCAATAAACCCATTGCATCCTCAACGCTTGTGTCGTCAGCGACACTCAACCAATCCGAAATCCTGCCATCCCTTGAAAATCCTCGGATTTAACAATCCAAACTTGGGAAGGCTGTCGCATAACTCGAAGGAAAACACCAACAAGGGAAATACCTTAACCCTCACAAGAAAATCCCTCTTCAAGGGAGTCAACTAACTTCACGATTATCCCTCATAATCATCGTGCCATGGAGATTCCCAATCTCAAGGTGTTCCATATCTCACATCAGAGATTTAACCATCCTAAAATAGCATAACTCTATGCTTAACAGAGAGGAAATCAATAACTGGCATCCGTATAATCGACGATTAACAATACACGGTGTGATTCCCAAAATCAACACCACTTGCACCAACTTACCGAATTTCAAAGATTCCCAAATAGGTATAATACTACCTCCTTCCTCGCAAGGGAAGCGCCATTGAACTCGAGATCCACAAGTCTCGAACCATCGTTCGGAAAAACTGGATATAATAACACCCATTGTATCCCTAATACACGGGTTCCCTTAGATTGAGTCAATAACGACCTGATGACTCTCTTGTTGGTACTCCAACATCCTGAGCTGTCCCAGACAAGTCTCCAAGATTAAACATAAACGTATACACGTTTCAGTGAGGCATGAACAACCTTAACCTCAATGACATGGTGACTACTAGAGTCCACCACAATCCACATCGTATCACCTTACGATTTGCCAAACTTGGTTCCAACGAGCAGTGTAACGGCTCTAGCAAGCCCATCATGGTGCTACACACACGCGGCAGACAACCTAGTCTCTGCCTCTTTAGGTTTACCTCAAACCTACCAATAAGACGGACGTTTCCACATGGTATAACATACTATGGGAGGAAAACTCAATAGAGTAGTGGGTCTTTATCCAACATTCCTCAATGCCGATACACCCTGGACACTCCAATGTCCCTATGTACTTAACATAACCTGATCCTACTCCCTTAGGACCCATCCTACACCCTCAAGGGTGGTGTGACCATGTCTACCACATGTCACATCGACAGAAAGCGAGTAATTTCCTCCATGATTACTCCTGTCGTCAAATCACATGGCCAAAAGCCATTCCAACGAGCATACCTCAAGGGTATCACCACTCGTAATATGATCACCCCAATCGTAAGCTGCGGTACAATCACATGTACAGCGCATCCATCCATTCCTCGAGCAACCCGCTCGGTATAAGGGTCACGTCAATCGGTGCCGCACACACCACCTTGTGCTCGGTACTAGCACCCAAGGCATACCACAGAATACGTATACTCAACGCATCGATCATCGTAACGATGATGCATGTCTAATAAGACATCTCCTACACCATCGTCATCGTCATCCTGTGACGACACATGCCAACTCATGGCATCTAAAACATTGCCAACTAGTGACGATACATGTACATCAGCGTATGTCAATCCACTATCATGCTAGTAAAATAGGCATAATAAAACATGTATATCAATGCATGCCAGCTAAAATAAAGCTAATAAAATAGCAATATCTCATACCTCATCGCTAGCAATATAGCGTCATACCTGTCTCCGTCGCTCAATAATAGTGCGTAATCAGCACCCATCGCTCGAAGGCGGCAAAATCCTGTGATGAGTACATAGCGGCAAAATCCCTCGCTATAGAATCGACGGCATGACACCTCGTCATATAATAAGTGGCATGAAACCTCGCTATACACCTGAGTATGAATCATCGTCCACATAGTAGCGGAAAGAGGCATCGCTATCAATACACCTGGCGGAATGAACCATCGCCAATCAATATAGCGGAATGAACCGTCGCTATAAATACACCTGGCGGAATGAACCATCGCCAATAGATATAGCGGAATGAACCATCGCTATAAATACACCTGGCGGAATGAACCATCGCCAATAGATATAGCGGAATGAACCATCGCTATAAATACACCTGGCGGAATGAACCATCGCCAATAGATATAGCGGAATGAACCATCGCTATAAATACACCTCGAATTGAGTCACTTATCAGTAGTGTATTTCAATGCTTCTCACTACTCCATATAAGCGGAATCCTTCCTCGCTTCATATGGACCTTAGTGCAAGCATTGAAATCCTCACTAGGATAACCTGGACTCGTGAAATATCAGTGCATTTCAATGCTTCTCACTACTCCATATAAGCGGAATCCTTCCTCGCTTCATATGGACCTTAGTGTAAGCATTGAAATCCTCACTTTATATTTCACAATATACATATGCAAAACGATGCGTATCAACATGTATCATATCATAATGCACTATCTTATGCATACCTTGATTTACCTTGTGTTAAATGACTAACCACATAATACATGTTGCCCTTGGGATGCCCGTGCATATGTATAATCATCATTCCTTTTCGTATTCCTTATTTCCTGTAACCTGCAACCATCAGGGTTAACAACAATAGCCATATACGCTATGCATCAACATTCAATACATAATAAAAACGCATTATAAGAATGTATGGTTTCATAAATAAATGTCATGACATCCTTCCTCTTTAAATCCATATTTCATCTTGAGCCCTTATCATTAGTACATTTTAATGCTTCTTGCTACTCCATGTAAGCGGGACTCTTCATCGCTTCCAATGGACTTTAGCGTTGCTACTCCATGTAAGCGGGATTCTTCATCGCTTCCAATGGACTTTAGCGTTGCTACTCCATATAAGCGGGATTCTTCATCGCTTCATATGGACTTTAGCGTTGCTACTCCATACAATGGACTTTAGCGTTGCTACTCCATGTAAGCGGGATTCTTCATCGCTTCCAATGGACTTTAGCGTTGCTACTCCATGCAATGGACTTTAGCATAAGCCATTAAAATCCTTACTAAGATAACTTTGACTCAAGAAATACACCTCTTATATTTCACAACTTGCATATGCAAAAACAATGCACAATAACATATATCATAACCTTAATGCACCACTTTGCATTCATCATGTGTCAACAAGACAACATAAAGTACATGTTACCTCGGAAATATCCCTATTAATGCCATCCTATCGTGTTCCACACGATTCCTGCAACCACAATGGTTAGCAATACCACTTTTCATATCATAATAGCACATAAACAATTTGTTATGTCATACAACATTGATGCCATCATGCATAAATATGTGCTATCAATAACTTCATAGGCCCTTAACAGCCCCAATGAGCAACCACTGCTCTGATACCACTAATGTAAGGACCCCAAGCCCTTAAACCTTGATTAGTGTATTAACCACTATGTGTGGTACATGCTTTCTATAAAATGTCAATCGGGAAGCTCTGATGATACTTAATCATTGCCTGTCAATGAAAGACTCATATGTTTGCCTTTTACCAACCCCTTGGTGCCACTTTTCACATTGTAAACTTTTATAAAAATTTGGGCAGAGTCTCCCCATAAATAGAGCTATCCCAAAAAAAAAAGAGTACAACACATAACAAAATTCCCGGCCAGGGAAAGCATAATACTCAACAGAAAGCAGCAATACAAGTAAATTCCCAGCCAGGGAAGACACCACACATAATACACCAATGACTCTCATATCATTCTAGCAATTCAACCTCTAATTGCATGCAACCTTAAATGAAAGAGAGATAGGCTCATGCCTCTATATACAATCCATATACAAGTATAATCGTGCTCACATGCGAGCATCATGAATATGTATAAATCCTCAGGTGTATATATAGGTACTCTATACGATACCGTACTCCATCAAGCCCTGGTACCACGATCCTGGGAGTACCTCAAATCAACAGCTCGAGCTCAGCTCCATAGCCATCGATGTACCTGTCCACCTGTCCCAACAGAGACAGCCCCCAACGGGGTGAGCATACCAATACACAAAATCCCATAATCATAATAATGAAATTCATAATTTACAACAAAGGTAAATGCTAATGAATTTAAATGATACTCCCTGGATGGCAACCTCATCCGGGATTCCGTGTACTGTCCCTGTTCTCACAATCATCAAACTCATCAAACCTCATAAATCAGTAAACCAACACATTGATTTACACATCGCATGCCTGATTCTCAAATATCAATAATGAATGATTCCAAGTTCATATACATGCAAATATAGATATATCAATATCTAATATTGATTTCATAATCTCGCTTTCCATTATACCTAGACATCTCAAATGTCTCATAATGAATACATGATTCTACGAACCTAGACATCTCAATGTCTCACGAAGAATACATGATTCTACAAACCTAGACATCTCAAATGTCTCATAATGAATACATGATTCTACGAACCTAGACATCTCAATGTCTCGCGAAGAATACATGATTCTACAAACCTAGACATCTCAAATGTCTCATAATATAGTCATATAAACCCAGTACCCCTTATATCATGTAAGAGTCATCCTACTCTAGTGTCACGCACGCTACAAGCTGCGATATCAAGATTTGGGTCATTCCTTGGCCATATCAACATATATGTATAACCATACGTAAAACATTCAATGCAATCAAAAACACCTTATGCATTTCACATATATATAGTAATGCTCGTACGTCGCACGTACCTTAAATCTCCGAAGTCCGAGCCAAACCTTGCTCGAGTTCCATGCCCCGAGGAATGATGTGCCAAACGAAATCGGAAGAAATCGGACGAAAAATCGAAGAACCCTAGAAATTGGGGATCGGCGCATTCCAGCGAAATCCGACTTCCACACGCGATGAAACTTCGAATTGATGGAGGGGAAAGGAGCGCCTCGTCGAGACGAAGCCGGCGGCAGGTCGCACGCGCCGAACGGCGGCCGGACGGCGGCGGGCGCACCGCTTTTGCGCGCGGCGGCTGTTGCAGACGGGGAAGGAGTCGCGGGAGAGGAGAGAGGAAATGAAGGGGTTGAAATGAAATTTTTTTTAAAATTTTGGGTTCAATTGGTATTTATAGCAAAAATACCCCGAAATACTAATATCCCCACAAATACATCATGATTCATTAAAAATCATCTGTTTTCAAAAATTCTCTCTCTAACTCAAAAACCCCCTACCGGTGCCCACACCAAGCACCCGAGATTCTGAGTCACACTAAAAACCCAACTCACAGGTTTTCACCGAAATGAGAATACGATCTCAACCTCGGGATCCAACGATCCCAACTACTCAATTAAACGAGCCCAGAAGGCCCAACACCTCGATTAAATTCCAAATCGCCACGTAAAACCACTTTAGGGATTATTAACACTACGGGATTAACACCTATAATCCCTGGTCATCACATTAATCATGCTAGAACATGGTTCAAATGAGTTAAAATCAACCAAGACATTATGTAAACATTTTCACCCTCAAAATTCATAAAACCCATCGGTAATTCCGAAACCATGCAGCAAGTTCTTGAACCCAAACAACAAGAAGGTCGAATAATCAACCATGGCATTGAAATTTAAATGCATTTCTATCAATTATCACGAATCACGCTAAAACATGGTTTAAGTGGGTTAAAATCGCTCAAAAACAGAATTAAGCATTTTCCATCCCCAAACGATGAAAATCAGTCGGCCAAAATTAAACATGCATCGGCTAAATCGACCAAACTCCACATGCAATGCAAGAACTAACATCAACACTTAAATTGAAAGCTACATTTCGAATTTAGAAGCTGAAAATTCGGAAGGGCGGAGAACGGAAGGTGTTAGATATACATAATCGAAACAATCTAAGATCAAAACGAAGAAATCGAACAAAAAGTCGAAGATCCCTAACTATCGCAACTCGTACCTTTCAGGATAAAATCTGACAAAATTAGCGACGTAAACTCCGATTCCTTAGTATGGAAATGACCGTCGGGGTTTGGTTCGTCGGTTTGTGGTCGGACGACGTCGTGCGCGGCGAGTTTATGGGCCAGGGTCGGAGTCGAGGAAATAGGGTGTTCGGGTTTTGTGCATGTTTTAAGTGTGTTTTGTAAATGACCAACATTACATATTAATAGTTGTATCTTAGCCCCGTGAATTATATCTACTATTATGACACAAAAATAAATTATTCATTTTTAATGAAATATTTTAAAAATATTATCGGAGTTTATTTTACCATTTAAAAAACATGACAT
This sequence comes from Haberlea rhodopensis, assembly GCA_907163345.1. Taxonomy (NCBI): domain Eukaryota; kingdom Viridiplantae; phylum Streptophyta; class Magnoliopsida; order Lamiales; family Gesneriaceae; genus Haberlea; species Haberlea rhodopensis. Next base: position 2,003,986 of record CAJQUN010000081.1, read on the forward strand.
GTTCCGATTTAACTATCAATTGACATTCATATTGTCAATTTCATATCTGATTAATTAATTTCAAATTAATTATTGATTAATTCCAAATTATATTTAATTAACATTAATAAAATCTTGGGGTCTTACATTTCTCCCTCACTTAAACAAATTCTTCCTCGAAATCTCAAACATAGATACGTATCAAAGCTGGAAACAACATATGGATCAGAATACACGAGAGGATATATTGAATACAATGACCAAGTATATATCGTTACGATCCAAATTGCGAACAAGATGTTTGACACAAGGATCAAGTCCAATCTCATCAGGTTGAAAGACGTAATAGATTCAATTGATATCTTAGCAACATAGCAACATGAAGAAAAATGCATTGCGAGCGACCGATACTCATATTCGGATCTTGCACAAACATATGATCTCCTATCTGAAAGTCTATGGGTCGTCTTTGTTTAAAAGCATAACTTGCTTGACGATCCTGTGCGACCATCATCCGCTATCTGAACAACTATATCTCATCATCGTTTCTCATAGTATATCATGTCCAGTTAACTAGTTTTTGACCGATTTCTTTCCAGATTAGAGGCAATTCTTCTAAGATGTTTCAAAAGTGTCAAACTTATGCTCCTTTGATAGGTATTAATATAGGAAATTCGATTAACGGCAAAGCTTCATGCCCTCCAACGTTAAAATCAATCGCCACCATACGTAACATATCCTCTATAAACAACAGTCATATTCGTAAAAAGATAAGTCCGCTTGTAAGGAACGAAAAGTGCAGAATTAGGAAGTAGATAAAAATGTTCAAAACAGTGATCGAGGATGATGGGTCACCAAATCCACAACAATATGTTTCCAATCTCCTTGAGGACTTTCAAGGCCATGAAGTAACCCTCCGAGTTCATTTCATTTGGTTTAAACCTGCTGACGACCTTGACATTTAAATAAAATCATACATTCCATCAAAATGGAAGTCTCAGAGCCATATGCATATTTCGTCTTCAGGGTAGATACTGTCTTTACAGTCATAAACATCACGATTAATGACAGATGTCAAATCAGAATTATCAGAAACAACTTATCAACTATTAAGTCGTAAAAATATCAGAAGATATTTGAAAGCTAAAAGGATGTCCTGAAGATACAAATTCTAAAGATTATGAGTTTGAATATCTATTCGTTAGGCTTTTCTGATGTTTAGAATAAATTTGACTCAACTTGAAATGTTGAGACAAGTTAGAATTTCTTGTATGAGTGAAAAGCTCAGTCAGATGTATGAGTGAAAAGCTTGTGGACTTTACAACTAAGGATAGCAGTAGCAACATTCATTCGTCTAGGATGATATTGAGCTTCACCATCGTAATCCTTCAAAAAATTTATCAACCTATGTTGCCTCGTATTTAGATCGGATTGAAAGAATAGATATTTTAAGTTCTTGTGGTCCGAATAAAAATAAGTTTTCCCCCATATAAATAAAAAAAAAACATTTGTTACCAGTTCAAAACTATATAGAGGGTCTCAAGAAAACAAATTTTTATACTCATCTGACCAAATACATTTTCAACTTTTCTGTGTCAGTTAGGTAATAGGTTAAGCCATTTTTCAAAAAACAAACCTTTCGATAAGTCGACATTTGGAATCCTGCTAAATCATAAAACATCGGACCTCATGAACATTGGTAGGTCTTAGCCAGTTTAACACTACTTCGACCTTAGTTGAATTAACAGAAATGCCATGTCGAAAAATGACGTGGCCCAAGAGTATCACTTCGATCATCCAACATTTCCATTTGGATAGCTTGGCATATAGAATTCCTGATAGGAAACTGAGATATCGATTACAGATATGTGATGCTTTCTTTGGTGTCAGAAGGAATGACAAACTCGGATTCGGTGGTTAATCAAAGAACAAAGTTACGCTCTTCAGATCAGAAAAATATTTGACTCGCTTGAGTTAATCGCATAAGAGGTGATATTTTGATATTCTTTGCTATCGATAAGAAAGATCAATATAAGTGTCCCGCTAAAATAACATGGTAGAAAGATTACAGATCGCTTTTAAACAGAAATTCCAGTGTAGCGATTAATTACCGCAAGTGCACGGTGTCAAATTTTAGTATAATGAAATTAGAAGTACGAGTGTCGAACCCACGAGGACTAGTAGCAATTACCAGAGTTAATTAGCCTATCTATATATATCCTACGAATATTGAGTGAAATTTACTTATTGCAAACCCAGAAATTTCGCCAATCCAAACAAACAAGCAATGAAAAGATACGAAAATTAATAGAGACGAATATCAAGACTTCGGTTCTATGGGGTCTTCCCACCTTAACAGTGATTAATAGACATAAGAAGGACTAATCATGCATTAATAACATCGTAAGGTTTTGGTTGTTACATGAGCTAATAGGATTTCAGGCCAAAATAAAAGACTTCAAAAAAAATAGTTCATTACATTTCCAAAAGAATGTTAATATTTAGATTTATACTACTCCTAGAGTAGATACTAATCGTGACTTGAATCCTATACATTCCTGTGTTCCTCGTGGCTCACTGCCTCAACCCGACCCCTTAGTCCTTTAGTCCAAAAGCGTACCTACAGGGACAACACATCATAAGCATATACAATCTTACTTAACATCATAAAAACATCATAATAAAGCATGAAATATTGGTTAAGTAAATATGCTGGTTATTCATTAACTTCTTATTGTTGTCCCTGATTCATAATCATGCATAAGGGCATCTTACCCTGTGGCATCTTACCACTTTATAAACATCGCATGGCCTCTTACCATGCCACAAATAACATCGCATGGCCTCTTACCATGTGGGGCATCTTACCCCGTGGCATCTTACCACAATTAACATCGCATGGCCTCTTACCATGTGGGGCATCTTACCCCGTGGCATCTTACCACAATTAACATCGTATGAATATATATAAACATCTTATCAACATCGTAAACATCTTATAAACATCGCAAACATCTTATAAACATCATCATTTCATCATCAATACTCATGCAATAAAAGCATAGTCGTAGTGTAAAGATGCGTTTTACCGTCCGATGCCCGTACGTCTCTTACGTACCTTTTCAAAAGGAGGAGGAGTCAACAGACTTATCTCCTTGATTGTGCTGGTACCTGGGATGGCTCTACACAACCACATAATATAATATTAGGCAGCGATACGAGAATCGAAATCAATTTTCAAAAAAAATGAACATAAAATTTTATAACATATGAACAATAACTACCGATCGATCGGTCTCTCTTACCGATCGATCGCTAACTGTTCATCGTTTTCTCCTTTTAGCTACGGCATTTGCCGATCGATCGGTGTTCATCACCGATCGATCGGTCGTTCTCATACATGCGAGATTTTCCAGAAATCTCGAACACCTCAATTCACACCCTTCAAACTACTTCATAACATACATATAATGCCTAAACAAGCATATCAATAGCTTCATCATACTTCCATGCATGTATTAAAATTAAAGGTTCACTCATAACTTAAACCGACATGCATTAAAATAACCCATCTTTATCAGTGCTCATCCACTTTTTCAGAAAAACAGGGCATCATAATTTCTACCCAGATTTTCGAGCACTACATTTTATAGCAAGAATTCTCACATATAAACCATGCAACATGTTCAAACATATATGCTAGGGGCTTCATAAAACTTCTATGTAAGCACTTAAATTCAAGGTTTCATAAAACCTAAGCTAGCATGCATCATAACATCCTCATAAACTTAGAGCTCAACCAAACTTACAGAAAAACAGGGCATCATGACATTACCCAGATTTTCGAACACCTAGTTTCAAGGCCAGCAATCTATCACATAAAACGTATAAAGTGTTCGATCTAACATGCTAGTAGTTACATAACACTAACATGTAAGCACCCAATACCAAGGTTTCGACCAACCCTTACACTAGCATGCTGAAAATCACTCAACCAACCCTAACTTAACCAAGCTTCCAGAAAACAGAGTCATGGATTACCTCACCCTTTTTGCTCCCCTTTTTTGGCAAGGATTTCACAACACATCTACAAGCCAAATCTCCTCTGTCTGCAGCTCTTCTTGGGAGATTTTTGGGAAGAGGAAGGGAAGAGGAAGGAGTGTTTGGAGGTAATGAATGAAGCATGGGTGAAGGATGTGATGGGGTATGGGCTGCCAAGTGGGGGTGGGGGCCGAGTGATAGGGGTGGGGTGGTGTGGGTTGGGTGGTCATGTGGTGTTTAATTGTGTCCCGGTATATAGTACGATGTATTAAAATATCCTCACTCGATATTTTCTAACTTCATTTAATTAATACATCCTTTGAAACACCTAACATGCCCCCTAAAACATATCATCACATTATAAATATTCCACAATTTAAAGTACCACAAACCCTCTTAGACACATCGTAAATCATCATCGTAGCACATAATCATATAACATTTCGGGGGGTATTACATTACTCCCCTACTTATAAGATTTCGTCCTCGAAATCCACATGCATCATCATAACGGAACTAAGCATAAAAACATACCAGAGAAAAGTTCCTGATAGTGCTACACCATATGCCGTTCCATCTCCCACGTAGCCTCCTCGACACCCCGATGATCCCACTGAACTTTGACCATCGGTATAACTTTGCTTCGTAGTCTGCGATCCTCTCGATCCAGAATTCTGATTGGTCGTTCTACGTAGGACACATCTGAGTCTAACTGAACTTCTGTAGGCTGTAAGACATGAGACGGGTCTGGCTCATATTTCCGTAACATAGAGACATGAAAAACATCGTGTATGCCAGACAAGGATGGCGGTAGAGCCAATCGATATGCCAATGTACCGATACGTTATAAAACTTCGTATGGCCCAACATACCTCGGAGATAACTTTCCCCGCATCCCAAAACGAACCACACCCCTGAAGGGCGAGATCTTTAAGAAGACCCTGTAACTGGAATTCTAGCGGTCGTCGCCGCTTATTGGCATAGGCCGCTTGCCTATCCTGGGCCGCTTTCATCTTCTGGCGTATCAACTTTATCTTACCTTCCATATCCTTGATCATATCCGGTCCTCCGACCGCTTTGCTAGTCAAGTCCTCCCAATACAGCGGTGATCTACATCGTCGTCCATACAGAGCTTCAAAAGGAGCCATTTGAATGCTCGCCTGATAACTGTTATTATAGGAGAACTCCACCAGTGGCACTGAATCCTGCCACGGAGTATCAAACTCCAAAATACATGCCCTCAACATGTCTTCGAGCGTCTGGATGGTACGCTCCGTTTGGCCGTCTGTATGAGGGTGATAGGTCGTACTCAGTCTCACCTCTGTGCCCAAAGCTGTCTGGAGACCCTCCCAGAAATGCGAAGTGAACGTCGGGTCCCTGTCAGAAACTATCGAGACTGGGATACCATGCAATCTCACCACATCCCGTATATACATCTGGCCCATTTTCAAGTATGTATAAGACATACTGTAAGGAATGAAATGAGCCGTCTTCGTCAGCCTACCTACGATCACCCAGATCGCGTCAAATCCTGAGGCCGTCCTCGGCAAGTGGGTCACGAAGTCCATAGATATATGCTCCCACTTCCATTCAGGCACCTCTAAGCTCTTCAGCTCTCCACCAGGCCTCTGCCTCTCTGCCTTTACCTGCTGGCAGATCAAACATCTTTTAACGAAAATGATCACCTCACGCTTCATGCGTCTCCACCAGAATTGATCGCATAGATCTTTGTACATCTTCTTTCCCCCTGGGTGGATACTGAACCGACTACTGTGAGCTCGCTCCAATATTCCTCTACGCAGTTCTGGTGTATTTGGGACTACCCATCGGTTGCCCAATCTCAAAGAATCATCCTCAGCCACTCTAAACTTGGATGGCTGACCCTGAAGTACCAATGATGTCCATCTCTGAACCTCACTATCCGACTTCTGGGCCTTCCTGATTGCCTCAAATATATCCGGCTCCGCCAATAAGGTCGACACTCGCACAGGCGATGTGTCTACATCGAAATCATAGCCCAGATGGCAATAAGAAGTCATCAAGGCCGACAAACACATAACATCCTCTGCAGTACTCTTCACCTTCCGACTTAAGGCGTCTGCTATTAAGTTCGCTTTACCTGGATGGTACTCAATTTCACAATCATAGTCTTTGAGCAAATCCATCCACCTTCTTTGCCTCATATTCAACTCTGCCTGAGTGAATAAGAACTTCAGGCTCTTATGGTCCGTATATATAGTGAAAGACGTGCCATACAAGTAATGCCTCCAAATCTTCAAGGCAAAAATGATGGCCGCTAGTTCCAAATCATGCACTGGATACCTAGCCTCGTGTGGCTTCAGCTGCCTCGATGGATAAGCCACCACGTGCTTATCTTGCATCAACACACAACCCAAACCCTGCAGTGATTCATCCGTATACAAGGCAAACCTCTTATTCTCAGACGGAATCACCAATACATGTGCTGTAGTTAAGCGACGCTTCAGTTCTTGAAAACTTTCCTCACAAGCTTCAGACCAAAAGAAGGGGACTCCTTTCTGAGTTAGCTGTGTCAGGGGTTTGGCAATCTTCGAGAAACCTTCGAGAAACGTCGGTAATAACCTGCCAAACCGAGGAAACTCTGTATCTCCGGTACAGAAGTGGGTGCAGCCCACTCTAACACAGCTTCAATATTCCTGGGATCCACAGATATCCCATGGCTAGATATGACATGGCCCAAGAATACCACGCTGTCCAACCAGAACTCGCACTTGCTAAGCTTTGCATATAACTGATGATCCCTAAGGATTTGAAGCACAGTCCTCAAGTGCCTTACATGCTCATCTTCCGTCCGAGAGTAAATAAGTATGTCATCAATGAAGACTATGACGAACTGATCCAAATATGGCTGGAACACCCTGTTCATCAAACTCATGAAGACAGCTGGGGCATTCGTCACCCCAAAAGGCATGACCAGAAATTCATAGTGCCCATATCTAGTCCTGAAAGCCGTCTTCTGAACATCATTTTCCCTTACTCGAATCTGATGGTACCCCGACCTCAGATCGATCTTACTGTAGAGCCTTGTACCCTGCAACTGATCGAACAAGTCATCGATCCTCGGAAGTGGATACTTGTTCTTTACTGTGGCTTTGTTCAGTTGTCTGTAGTCAATGCATAAATGCATCGATCCATCTTTCTTCTTAACAAATAAGACAGGTGCACCCCATGGCGATACGCTAGGGCGTATGTAGCCTTTGTCAAGGAGCTCTTGCAATTGAATCTTTAGCTCTCTTAGCTCCGCTGGTGCCATCCTATACGGGGAACGAGAAATTGCAGACGTCCCTGGTAGCAACTCAATCCCAAACTCGACCTCTCTTGTCGGTGGGAATCCGAGAATTTCCTCCGGAAAGACATCAGCAAACTCTGCCACTACGGGCACATCCTCAACCTTTAACTCTTTCCTCTTTTCCGTCATATCAACAGGATAGATAAGATATCCTGTATGACCTCGTTCCAATAGCTGTGCCATCTTGACAGCAGATATTAACGGAATCTTCGGACGGGAACCATCCCCATAAAATGTCCACTGGACTCCCATATCAGACTTGAATCGGACAGTCCTTTGTCTGCAGTCTACCACTGCCTGATACTTGTTCAGAACATCGATGCCCACAATGCAATCGAAGTCTGTCATTCCCAGCACAATTAAATCTGACCTTAACTCATTATCCTCAAAATAAATGAGGCCATCATAGACAATCTGGTCTGTAGTCAAACTTCTTCCAGCGGGGGTCGAGACCATAAGAGGCATGGGCGACGGAGAAGTGCATATGTGGTGCCTTTCAACAAAATTCGTCGACACAAAAGAGTGTGACGCACCTGTGTCTATCAATATAAGAGCATGGTGCATAAATAAAAGACACGTACCCGCTATAACCTCCTCCGGAGCTGCTGTAGCCTGCTCCCTCGTCAAAGCATACACCTGTCCCTGAGGTGGCCCCACGGGCTGACCTCCATACTGCCTCGGTGCAAAAGGTGGTTTGTGTTGTGCCGCTCTGTCCGTAGGCCTCCCCGCAGAATTCTACTGTCTTCCCCTGTTGGGACACTACCGAGCAAAGTGGCCTCTGTCGCCACAGACATAGCATCCTACCCAATCCTTTGTCAGATGTGGTTGTCCACAAAGAGTGCACTGAACTCTTCCAGATCTGTCTCCCTGAGGCTGTCCTCTCCCAGATGGAGCATCATTCCTACTGTTCCCTTTCCATCGATTCTCGGGCCTCTTGCCACTGAATCTCGACGCTGAAGTTTCCCCCTAGGCTTAAACTGATCACCCCTGGGCTTCAAATTGTCAGAAGTGGATCTCTGAGGGGGTGCTGGAGGTGGCACGGCATCAGGATACGCGCCAACTCCCAGTTCGGCCAGCTCGGCCCGTGAAAGCGCGTCATCAAAACAGGCAGGGCCGTAGGTAATTACCCTGTCATACAGTTCCAGCCTCAAGCCCTTCATGAAGTTCCTCATTTTCGCTTGAGTGCTTGCAGCAATGTGTGGCACATATCGCAGTAAGGAACAGTAATGTAGAGCATAGTCAGATACAGGCATGGTACCTTGCCTTAAATTGGTAAGCTCATCCTCCTTGGCCTGTCTTGCAGCGGCTGAGAAGTAGTGGGGTCAGAAACCGCGTTCGGAACATCTTCCAATTTACTTCCTGCCCCAGAGCCTCTTGCTCAATCACTGTGGTCTTCCACCACATCAGTGCCTTCTTGGCCAGCTGAAATTCTGCTAATCTGATCCAGGCCGTCTTTGCACAAGGCGCTGCCACAAATATCTGTTCGATCCTCTCTAACCATTCCTCAGCTTTTTCTCCTGATTCAGTTCCCTCGAACATCGGAGGTCGATACATCATAAATTGAGCCAAGCTCAACTCCCCAGGTAGCAACTGTTGTTCGGAGGGTTCTTCGCCCAAGGCTGGTGGTGGCAATGGATTCGTACGCCCAGCACTTGCATTTACACTAATGGCGTCACCCACTTCTATATTTGCTGTCATGCTGCAACACAAGGGTTAATAACAACACCAAAAGCAGTTCATAAAACACATCGTTAGATAATTAAACATGTTAGCATAACATAGAAACTTCATATGCAACATACATATAAAATATGTTCAAAAGTAAGCACCTAGCCAACTTATTGCTAAAGGCTACCCTTCACTCATTCCCGAGTTATCTAACCACTGCTCTGATACCACTAATGTGGGGTCTTCCCACCTTAACAGTGATTAATAGACATAAGAAGGACTAATCATGCATTAATAACATCGTAAGGTTCTGGTTGTTACATGAGCTAATAGGATTTCAGGCCAAAATAAAAGACTTCAAAAAAAATAGTTCATTACATTTCCAAAAGAATGTTAATATTTAGATTTATACTACTCCTAGAGTAGATACTAATCGTGACTTGAATCCTATACATTCATGTGTTCCTCGTGGCTCACTGCCTCAACCCGACCCCTTAGTCCTTTAGTCCAAAAGCGTACCTACAGGGACAACACATCATAAGCATATACAATCTTACTTAACATCATAAAAACATCATAATAAATGCATGAAATATTGGTTAAGTAAATATGCTGGTTATTCATTAACTTCTTATTGTTGTCCCTGATTCATAATCATGCATAAGGGCATCTTACCCTATGGCATCTTACCACTTTATAAACATCGCATGGCCTCTTACCATGTGGGGCATCTTACCCCGTGGCATCTTACCACAAATAACATCGCATGGCCTCTTACCATGTGGGGCATCTTACCCCGTGGCATCTTACCACAATTAACATCGTATGAATATATATATAAACATCTTATCAACATCGTAAACATCTTATAAACATCGCAAACATCTTATAAACATCATCATTTCATCATCAATACTCATGCAATAAAAGCATAGTTGTATTGTAAAGATGCGTTTTACCGTCCGATGCCCGTACGTCTCTTACGTACCTTTTCAAAAGGAGGAGGAGTCAACATACTTATCTCCTTGATTGTGCTGGCTCTACACAACCACATAATATAATATTAGGCACCGATACGAGAATCGAAATCAATTTTCAAAAAAAATGAACATAAAATTTTATAACATATGAACAATAACTACCGATCGATCGGTCTCTCTTACCGATCGATCGCTAACTGTTCATCATTTTCTCCTTTTAGCTACGGCATTTGCCGATCGATCGGTGTTCATCACCGATCGATCGGTCGTTCTCATACATGCGAGATTTTCCAGAAATCTCGAACACCTCAATTCACACCCTTCAAACTACTTCATAACATACATATAATGCCTAAACAAGCATATCAATAGCTTCATCATACTTCCATGCATGTATTAAAATTAAAGGTTCACTCATAACTTAAACCGACATGCATTAAAATAACCCATCTTTATCAGTGCTCATCCACTTTTTCAGAAAAACAGGGCATCATAATTTCTACCCAGATTTTCGAGCACTACATTTCATAGCAAGAATTCTCACATATAAACCATGCAACATGTTCAAACATATATGCTAGGGGCTTCATAAAACTTCTATGTAAGCACTTAAATTCAAGGTTTCATAAAACCTAAGCTAGCATGCATCATAACATCCTCATAAACTTAGAGCTCAACCAAACTTACATAAAAACAGGGCATCATGACATTACCCAGATTTTCGAACACCTAGTTTCAAGGCCAGCAATCTATCACATAAAACGTATAAATTGTTCGATCTAACATGCTAGTAGTTACATAACACTAACATGTAAGCACCCAATACCAAGGTTTCGACCAACCCTTACACTAGCATGCTGAAAATCACTCAACCAAACCCTAACTTAACCAAGCTTCCAGAAAACAGAGTCATGGATTACCTCACCCTTTTTGCTCCCCTTTTTTGGCAAGGATTTCACAACACATCTACAAGCCAAATCTCCTCTGTCTGTAGCTCTTCTTGGGAGATTTTTGGGAAGAGGAAGGGAAGAGGAAGGAGTGTTTGGAGGTAATGAATGAAGCATGGGTGAAGGATGTGATGGGGTATGGGCTGCCAAGTGGGGTGGGGGCCGAGTGATAGGGGTGGGGTGGTGTGGGTTGGGTGGTCATGTGGTGTTTAATTGTGTCCCGGTATATAGTACGATGTATTAAAATATCCTCACTCGATATTTTCTAACTTCATTTACTTAATACATCCTTTGAAACACCTAACATGCCCCCTAAAACATATCATCACATTATAAATATAATCCCCAATTTAAAGTACCACAAACCCTCTTAGACACATCGTAAATCATCATCGTAGCACATAATCATATAACATTTCGGGGGGTATTACAGGTTCACCCATGTAATCCCCCAAAATTCTCCTTTTAGTTACGACTTTAAATTCTACGTTCTAAGGTGGTGAGTTTTTCGATTTTATCCAATATACTATGGTCATGTTATATTGAACCTAATATTGAATTGTAACAAGCCAATGATCATGTACTCATTTAACATCCAACATTGCATACGCTCTATGAAAACTTCTAACTTTCGATCTTGGTAGATCTATGGCTATCATAGTGTTCTAGATTTCATGTGATCAGTTTCAATCTAAAGCCCACGGTATGAATTATTGTGTGAAATTATAATATCGTATGGTCAAGTCAATTATAATTACTAAAATCAATTCAAAAGGTAGCTAATCCTTGAAAAGCATTAAAATCATAATCATACTCAAAGAATTGTAGAAAAATCAATCAAAAACTCAAACTTAAATCATGGGTTCATACAAAGGATCCCCTAGTCTTGATAGAAAACTTAGCCAACTACCATCATCAAACAAAAATGCAAAAATATGTCTTGCAAAAATATTAACATCAAAATCTGAAATTCAAATTTAAATAAGTTCAGAAATACTAAATAAATGCGGTGTCACTCCATGCGTCGCTCCGTAATTCCGTCTCTTATTGTGTTCTTGCTTCTTCAATGAATTGTGCTATTTTTGGTGTGAATGGTAGATGAAAAAGTTGCTCTTAGGACTGATAAAAGAGCTGCCAAGGTCCCCCTTTTCGTGCATTAGGTCTTCTATATATAAGGAAGGAGGTGCATGGAGGAGTCCATCTTAAACCAAACTCAAAAAATATTTTTTTCATCAAACTCTTATCGGCGATCAATCTTCATTACTTCCCGATCAATCGCTGATCCCTCCTGGACGCTGACCACCAAAAAGCACATATCCACGATCGATCTTCATTCCTTACCGATTGATCGCGAAATACTTCTGGACAATGGCGATCGATCGCGGCTGGTTACCGATCGATCTCCAATATAATCTGTTTGGTTCCTCGATTTACAACTCCGGGATCTATCGCGGCTGGTTATACCGATCGATCGGCGAGCTGTATGAATTTAATCTTTGAGATTCCGGTCCATTCTCCAATGTCTTCGTTCGATTTGGTTCTTTTTCAACATTTTTAGCTTGTTTCCTCCACTTTTATCCCCTTGGACCTAGATTCCTGAAATACAAAAATATATACCAAAAAGCGTAAAATCATCCAGGAATAACACGAAAATCCATATAGCAAAATAAGTGTAAAAGTCACACTTATCAACTCCCCGAACTTAGACTTGATCATCCTCGGGCAAGCAATAAGATAAAAAAAGTAGAGTTCATCATCAATACTTTACAAGAATTAACTTAGCAAGTCAAATGTAGAAGCTTGGAAATCCCACTGACATATCAACAAGATTCAATCCAAAAATCAACAAAAAGTGTTTTCTCCTAAGCCAAGCAATACATCGCAAAATCAGAACGTGCGTATGTGATATTGTCAATCTTGAGTTTCATACATATCTTCTAGATCAAATAATGCTAATAAACTCAAAGTCAATAATACTGTCAAGCACTCCATAAACCTACTTTTCGAGCACTTCTCCACTAATGTAATCATTCCCAATTCTTGGATCAGAAGGTCTTTTTTAAGCTTATAATGTTATGCCTTTGGTGTCGGATTCAAAGAAAAGGTAGGGAAATCAAAGAAGAGAGTATAATTTGTAAATTTCATTTCAGCACATCTTCAACTTCCTAAATTTTTTCTTTTCTTTTAATCTCGATGAACCATGGGCTTCGTTAGATTTCACTGAATGTAGTCAATGTCGGATCTCCACATGGTCCATCATCACAAAACTATGCTATTTTTTCACTATGCCTTTCTTTTTCCACTTTCATTAGGCATTGAATTTTTTTCTTGTAATAGCCCCGAACATAATTCGTGAAAAACATAATAGCCCAGAACATAGTACGGGAAAAACATAATAGCCCAGAACATAGTTCGCTCATGCATTTCATTATACTCCCTTAAAGTAATGATAAAAAATTTTAGGCTCAATTAAAGGTAGATATAATGAGTTTCATCAATAAAAGTTGAATGGTGGTTAATTTCCATTCTTGTTTATTTAAGATCAAAAGTGGACAATAATGGTAAATATAAACAAGGTAGGCTTGAAAAGCTCAAACGTTCCAAAGATCGACTAAATCATGTCCAAGTCAAGTTCATAATTATAAAATTTCTCCTCAAAGTGCCCTCAAATAGGTTCTAGAGTGCTCTAAGATGCTCAAGACAAATCATAGTTAACAAAATTTTTCACTTTCCAATATATACTTCACTCAATCATGACTCAAAAGTGCCCAAAATATTCCTTAATTTTGGCATATTAACTCAACAAAGATATTCACAAACAAGTCAAAAAATTTCAAGACTCTAGTTGAGATGAAGATTATTTTCATCATGTAATACAGTAGCAAGTTTAATTCATGTATTTCTTAACGATGAACTCATTTTCCAAAAAAAAAAATTCTTTTTTTTTATAAATATGCTCAAGAATAACTTAGTCCTAAGATAGGTGTAAGGATGCAATAATAGCAACAACACAAGAATAGTAACAACAGAACAACAGCTATCAGTAAAAACCCCCCAAACTTAGTACGTGCAATACCCTCAATGTACAGTAAACAATAGTGCAGTAGCAAAATACATACCTCGACGACGATCGTCAGTGATCGTCATCCTCGTCGTCATGCTCCGGTGGGGGGGGGGGGCCTGAGTAGTATGGCTTATCCGGATGGTATGTTGCAAAAGCTGGCTATGGTGGGAAGTCCGGCTATGGTGGAAAGTGGATACTGGGAAACTCTGGGCCAAAGCAGTTTTCCACGCACATTGATATTTCATGAACTCCATATGTCGTTGATTCATTTGTTGTTGGTCCCAACGAATTTCCCTTTGCTCATTTTGTATGTCCCTCTGCTCAAGTCGGATATTCTGAAGATCACGGTGGAGGGAGTCGAGTGTGATGGCAGTAGGTACTGCACCCAATGATGATGATGGTCCAGTGGAAGGGTGTTGCCGAGTCGTGGTGGTGCTCTCCGTCGGCCTATGGGTGGTGTTGGGTGAGCAACCACGATGGAAGATTTAGGTGGAATCACCTCCTCGGTGGGGTCCAGACAACCTCCGCATAATTGCACAGCGAGGTAATTGTGGAAGGGCAAGACATGCCAAAAGTGGGAGGTCCACGAGTATAGTTCCTGATGGATGCCTCGACAATGTGTCCAAGATCAACAGTTAATCCGGTAACTATGGCATAAACTAGAGTGGCTCGATCCTTCGTGACTTCAAATGTATGAGTCGATGGTATGACTCGAGCTACTATAAATGAGAACCAAGCCTTGGCCTCCTCCTTTAACTCAAAAATCAATACAAGTTGTGGCTTTCCATCGGCTGCCAGTCGCCATTCAGTTCCCTCAATACAGATGGTGGAAAGGATTGCATCATAGTCAACTTGTGACTTACAATACACTGTATAGTCGTCCTTCGTGATAGGCATGTGGTATAAGGCATTGATGGCCGTGGAATCGAAATTAACAGGCTGTCACCGGACACTGACTATGCTTGTTTCAAGATGGGTTTGTGTCCGCAGATTAGAATAGAACTCCTAACAATAGGGACCACAACATCACGTGGTTGGCGGACAAACGTGAACCAGTCAAGTTGTATTGCTTCCGTAATCACCGCGCACCCAAGACTACTGGTGTCCGTTCCACGCTCTCTAATGATATGTTTTTTTTCGGTACACCTCATAAAACTCGGCAACAGCCTCATTACGAAATTTGGATGCATCAAAATCTTGAGAGGATGAAGCTACTTGCTTTTATTTCCTTTTGGGTGCCATACCTTAACAAAATATCCACCGTAATTCCCACCACAACAATATCCAATTCAAGTGCAATATTCTAACACCACCCAATTTAATAGCAAGATTACTGCCCCAAACCACACTCTCCAAAAAATTAGCTTTTCTACTTCCCCCCAAACTTATCAAGAACAACAATTCCAATTTCACCCAATCGAAATTTTAAATTCTTATTTTTTTTCACACCCCAAACACTAACCTAAGCACAATATACCTCAAAAATTCGAAGCTTGGATATGTGGTAGTTCTTAGCTTTCCATGGCTTTTTCTTGAAGTGTAGGGTGCTTCTCCCTTTACAATACCTGTGAAAAATTGAAATTTGATGTCAGATTTGAGGATTATTTTCGAAAATTGGAAGGAAAAGGGAAGAATTTGGGGAGTATTGGTGAAGAGGGGATGAAATTTGGGGAAAATCGGGGATGGTTTCGAAAAAAAAAATTAGTGTGTGTAAAGTGTGTGTTTGGATCTGATAAAAAACAAAAAAATTCTTCGCGATTGATTGCGGATTTGTTGTTGATCGATCGCGAGAATTTTCTGGAATGGCGCGATCGATCGTGGTGATTTGCCGATCGATCGCGATAATTTTCTGGAAGGGGGCGATCGATCATGGTGTTTTGCCGATTGATCGCGATAACCTTCTGTTTTTTTTTTTCGAAAGCCGCGACTGATCGCGAGTTTATGGCGATCAATCGCCAAAACACACTGCCCGAAATTTTTTTTATTAATTTTATTTTTCTAAAAATCAACTTTTCTTCTCGCGGGAGTAGTTCTTCTCCACCCACTCTGCAAAATCGACACACGGAGTAAATCCTCGGAAAAAATTTGCAATTAAAACAAAAACTAACTAAAAATTAAAAACGAAAGAGAGGAAAGAAAAAAAAATATAGTTCTTGATTTATAGTCCAAAGCTGGACTTTATACCAATTACACTTAGGTGTCAAAATGGACCGTGGTGGGCGGACCGAAATCATGCCCATGATAGTGCTTCAGTCTTTGTCCATTGAATGTGAATGTTCCCTTAGTTGGATCGCTGATCTCGATGGCACCGAATGGGAATACTATAGTTACCGTAAAAGGCCATACCATCTAGATTTTAACTTACCTGGGAAGAGCCTCAATCTGGAGTTCAATAGCATAACCAGGTCTTCTTCTTGGAAATCTCGCTGACACTTTTTGGTCTTGTCTTTGTAGATCTTGGAATTCTCATAAGCTTGGTTCCTAAACTCTTCCATTTCGTTTAAGTGTAGAAGACGTTTATCACCTGCAACAGTTAAATCCAAATTTAGACTTTTGATTACCCAATATGCCTTATGTTCAAGTTCTACTGGAAGATGATAGGCTTTTCCAAAAACTAAACTATATGGTGTTGTTCCAATTGGTGTTTTAAAAGCAGTTCTATACGCCCATAAAGCAACCTTAATGACCAATCTTTTCTAGACACACTGATTGTTTTTTCCAAAATTTGCTTCACTTCTCTATTATAAACTTTTACTTGTCCGCAAGTTTATGGGTGGTAAGGTGTTGCAACCTTGTGGGTGACACCATGTTTGCTCAAAAGTTTTTCAAAAAGTTTGTTCCAAAAATGTGACCCACCATCACTAATGATTGCTCGAGGGGTGCCAAATCGAGTAAAATGTTTTTTTTCAAAAATTTCACCACTACTCTAGCATCATTAGTGCGTGAAGCTTCAGCTTCAACCCACTTTGTCACATAATCAACAGCAACAAGTGTATAATAATTTGAAACACGAATTTGGAAATGGTCCCATAAAATCTATGCCCCAAACATCAAACAATTCACATTCCAGAATACTGTTTAGGGGCATCTCATGCCTCCTAGAAATGTTACCCGTCCTTTGACATTTATCACACACAGAAACATACATGTATGCATCTTTAAATAATGTAGGCCAATAGGAGCCGGATTCAAGTACCTTCGCAGCAGTTTTGGTTGGACCCATGTGTCCATCTACCTCGCGATCGTGGCAGTGGCTCAAGATGGATGCCATCTCCTCTTCTGGAACACACCTCCTGATCATACTGCACAAACCTTGAACAACAATGGTTCTTCCCACATGTAGTGTTTAACATCAGATAAGAATTTCTTCTTTTGATAAAAGGTCATTTGTGGGAGGATACCGCTAACCAAATAATTTGCAAAATCAGCATACCAAGGTAGTGCAAAAACTTGAAAAAGCTGTTCATCAGGAAATTTTTCGTTGATTTCTTCCACTTCATTATCATGTTTCTCAATCTCATTATCAGTCCTAGATAAATGATCCGCCACTACGTTCTCTACACCACTCTTATCTTTAATTTCTAAGTCAAATTCTTGCAATAAAAGAATCCATCGGATTAAACGTGGTTTATCGTCTTTTTTTAGCAAAAAGATATTTGAGTGTCGAGTGATCAGTGTACACAATTACTTTTGATAGACAAAGATAAGAGTGAAACTTATCAAAAGCAAATACTACTGCTAGAAGTTCTTTCTCAGTGGTGGCATAGTTTTGTTGTGCCTCATTTAAAGTTCTATTAGCATTGTAAATAGTATGAAATACCTTAATCCTTCTTTGTCCCAATACCACTCAAGCAGCTGTGTCACTAGCATCACACATCAACTCAAATGGCAGATCCCAGTTAGTTGCTATCAAAATAAGTGTTGTTACCAATCTCTCCTTCAGTGTCTTGATAAGTTGATTATTACGTGTATTTGTGCTTTGATTTATATATATTTTCGTGTAGATTCCTGGAAGATGTTATGCTTTTTTGGTATTTATTTGATTGTTTCAGGAATCTAGGTGGAAAATGGAAGAATTGAGCTAAAATGAAGAAAACGGATCAAACCGAGGCAAGAAATGAAGAATCTGAATTCTGGGATGACCGATCGATCGGAACTGGAGGGCGATCGATCGATCGGAACTGGAGGGCGATCGATCGAAGGAGGCAGAAGTTTTGGCCAACAAAGAAAAGCGGAGCTCGATCGATCGGAAATTTGTGATCGATCGATCGACAATGGCAGACAGTTGACAAGAAAAAATGAAGAAAGCTCGATCGATCGGCAGCTTAGCCTCGATCAATCGAGCAAGGCAGAGAAAATCAGGAACGGGAGTTGAAGACGCTCGATCGATCGAGACATATGCACCGATCGATCGAGACACAGAATTTTCAGAAAATTAAAGACTTGATTTGGTTTGATTTTTGGAAACTTTTCCACCAACCCCCCTCCTCTATAAATTAGGGAAGTAGGGCACGAAATTAAGTGCCATAATTGAGAGTATAATCAGACTCAATAAGATATTCTCCAGCCGCCTATCATCTTCCAAGAACAAGAGAAGGTTGAAGAAATCCTTTGAAGGGCAAGGAAGGAAGCGAGAGAAGAAGTATCGCCAACGCACGGATTCGCTCCTACGTTATCGTATTTCTAAACTCTAGTTAATTTGATTTTCAGATTTTATTTGATGTTTATGAGGTTGAGAGACGATTAAACATCTTGTTAATTTGATTTGAATTTAATTAAGTTTATTTTATCAAGTTTAGGAAATTTTGTGATTGAGTTATTGATTTGAATGTGCTTGAGTGAATTGATTCTTATGTGCATGAATTATAACCTTAATGCTATCAAAGCCTAGCTAACTTTGATTGAATTTGTGAATTATAATTGAGATCGAGAGATGAAATTATAATACGCTATAATAATTCGTGTTGTATGTTAACATTTAGATCGAGAGATTAAATCACATACGTGATCACTTTGAATTGAAAGATTTAAAGTTAACGGTTTTCATTGAGATTTATTCAATATTAAATTGGTTTAAGTGAACGAGAGTTACTTGTGTCAATTTAATATTAGTTTCAATAGCTTGAGAAAGTGTATTGATTATATTCGGAAATCCGTCACCTTAAAAAATTTTTCTTGAAAATGAGTTCATCATTTAGAAATAATGAATTAGACTTGCAATGGTATTACATGATGATATTAATCCCCATCTCAATTAATGTTTTGAAGATTTTTGACTTGTTTGTGAATATCTTGGGTTAAGTTAATATTTCAAAATTGAGGAACATTTTGAGCACCTTTTAGTCATGATTGAGTGAATTATATATTGGAAAAAATTTGTTAACTATGATTTGTATTGAGGATCTTGAAACACTTTAGAACCTACTTGAGGGCACTTTGAGGCGAAATTTTATAGTAAGGAACTAGACTTGGAAATGATTTAGGCGATCTTTGGACCGTTTGAGCCTTTCAAGCTTACCATGTTTATATCAATCTCTAGTTCCCTAATTTGAGCCTAATTGATAAAAGAATGGAGTATGTTTAACATACTATTAGCCCCATTCAACATTCTTTGGCAAACTCATTATACCCACCTACTTGAGCCTAAATGAAAGATTTTTATCTTAACCCTAAGGGAGTATAATGATTCTCAATAGATGCACATGAATTGCTAAACTTTGATGAGCTTATTGATGAAAAAAATGTGGAATGAGAAAAGTAAAGAATAGACAAAAAGCCTTGAGAAAAAAAAATGAAGAAATAAGACCCAAAATGGCCAAGGCTAGGAAAAAGAAGAGGAGCTCGATAAATTGTGCTAAAAAGTGAATTTTATAAGTATACTCTCTTTCTTTGTGTTTCCCTATCTTTTTCTTGAAGCCAAACACCTAGACCAAACATTACAAGCTTTAAAAGACCTATTAATCCAAGTCTAGTGAATAACTACATTAGTGGAGAAGTGCTTGAAAAGTAGGCTTATGGAGTGTTTAATAGTAATCTTGACTTTGAGTTTAATAGCATTATTTAATCCTAAAAGTATATATGAAACTCAAGATTGACATGGACACACACGCACGTTCCGATTTTACGATATATTGCTCGGCTTAGGAGAAAACACTTCTTGTTGATTTTTGGATTGACTTAAGGTTGAAGTGTTAGTGGGATTTCTGAGCTTTTACAATTGAGTTGCTACGTTAATTCATTCAAAGTGTTGATGATGAACTTTGCATTTTGATCTTAATGTTTGCTCTAGGATGATCAAATCTAAGTTTGGGGGAGTTGATAGGGTTGATTATTACGTGTATTTGTGCTTTGATTTATATATATTTTCGTGTAGACTCCTGGAAGATGTTATGCTTTTTGGTATTTATTTGATTGTTTCAGGATTCTATGTGGAAAATGGAAGGATTGAGCTAAAAGGAAGAAAACGGATCAAACCGAGGCAAGAAATGAAGAATCTGAATTCTGGGATGACCGATCGATCGGAACTGGAGGGCGATCAATGGAAGGAGGCGGAAGTTTTGGCCAACAAAGAAAAGCGGAGCTCGATCGATCAGAAATTTGTGATCGATCGATCGAGCATGGCAAAGATTTGGCAAGAAAAAATGAAGAAAGCTCGATCGATCGGAAGCTTACCCTGCTTCAATACACTTTTGGGATATTTTATGGCCCAAGACTATACCTTCTTGTACCATGAAGTGACACTTTTCTCAGTTTAATACTAAGCTATTCTCCTCACACCTTGTCAACACTAGATCAAGATTATGCAGACATGAATCAAAAGAATTTCCAAACACAAAAAACATCCATGAACACTTCTAAAAACATTTCTACCATATCATGGAATATAGACATCATGCATCTTTGAAACGTAGCAGGTGCATTACATAACCCAAATGGCATTCTCCTAAATGCAAATGTACCATAAGGACAAGTGAAGGTGGTCTTCTCTTGGTCCTCAGGTGCAATTACTATCTGATTATATCCTGAATAACCATCTAGGAAGCAATAATAATCATACCCAACTAGTCTCTCTATCATTTGATCAATGAAGGGAAGGGGAAGTGGTCCTTACATGTAGCTTCATTAAGTTTTCTATAATCAATACAGACACTCCAACCAGTGACTGTTCTAGTAGGTATTAATTCATTCTTTTCATTGGTAATAACAGTCATACCTCCTTTCTTTGGTACACATTGCACCGGACTTACCCATGCACTATCTGAGATAGGATAGATAATACCTGCGTCAAGTAGCTTAATCACTTCCACCTTGACTACCTCTTGCATCTTTGGATTCAAACGGCGTTGTGGTTGCACCAAAGGCTTGTAAGTGTCCTCCATCAAAATTTTATGCATGCACATCGATGGGCTTATTCCTTTTATGGCTGCCACTTTCCATCCAAGGCTTGCTTGTACGCCCTCAAAATCCTAAGGAGCTTCTCCTCGTCAATATCTGTCAGAGATGAAGACACAATTACTGGTAAAGAATTATTATTACCCAAATAAACATACTTGAGGTGAGTTGGTAGGGTCTTGAGTTCAAGAGTGGGTGGTTCTACAAAGGCTTTTGTGGCTTGATGTCCCTTTGCCCCAACTCTCCAAGATTGTTCCTTGTATATCTTGTGTGAGGAGGATTAGCATTCAATTGAGCTATTATCTTCTTCAATTCATCACTGTCATTATGCTCATCCTTATCATCGATCAAGCATGCTTCTAACCCATCCTTTCGTGACACCTGAAACATACTAGAAGACAACATATCAACTATATCTACATTGAAACACATATGCTCATCATGTGGATGTTTTATAGCTTTGAAAACATTAAAAGTAACTTGATCCTCTCCTACACGGAGGATCAGTTTCCCTTGATGAACATCGATCAATGCCTTCCCAGTGGCTAAAAATGGTCAATATCAGTGGTGTGTCCAAGTCTTGTTCCATATCCAAAACAAGGAAATCTACTGGAAAAATGAATTTGTCAACCTTTACTAAAACATCTTTGATGATTCCTCTTGGGTATGTAATGGACCTATCCTCCAAGTGTAATGAAACCGTGGTTGGTTTTGGCTCTCCAAGCCCCAACTTCCTGAAAATCGACAAAGGCATAAGATTAATACTTGCATCTAAATCACATAAGGATTTTGTAAATGAAATAGACCCAATAGTGCAATGTATAGAAAAACTGCTTGATCTTTTAACTTTGGAGGTAATTTGTTTTGCACAACTGCAGAACACTCATCAGTTAACTTTATTGTCTCATGCTCACCCAACTTCCTTTTATTCGATAGAATATCCTTCAAAAACTTAGCATAACTAGGCATTTGAAGTAAGGCATCAGCAAATGGAATATTTATATGTAATTTCTTAAAGATCTCTAAGAACTTAGCGAAACTAGCATCTACCTTAGCCCTTTTTAATGCAACGGAAAATGGGAAAGGGATTTGTACCTGCTTGGGTGGTGTGATAGGTGAAGTAGGAGTAGTAAACTTACCTTGTCGCGTGGTTGGTCTTCATTCTCGATTCGATCAACATTGTGTTCCTCCTCGGTGTTTTCAGGTTGCAGACCAACTTCTTTTCCGCTCCTCAGTGAAATTGCCTTTGCTTGCTCCTTTGGATTCTTTTCGGTATCACTAGGCAGACTCCCTTGTGTCCTTCTAGCTATCAGAGTTGCCAACTGCCCCACTTTAGTTTCCAAGTTCTTTATTGAAGCATCTTGATTTTGCATTCTATTCTCCGTGGATGTAATGAACTTGGTTAGCAACTCTTCCATACTTGGCTTTGGCGGATAACCAGGTGGAGTTTGTGGATTCAGAACATTCGTTTGGTTGACCAAGAGAAGTTTGGGTGATTCCTCCATGGTTGATTATAGTTGTTGGAGTATGAGTTACCCTGTTGTGGCATGTTTCCTATAAAGTTAGCAATTCAGTAGATTGCACAAAGAGATTACCTGCCAGGCATTCGTGCTCGGATGGTTGCCTCCACATAAATCACATATGACCACTTGAGCTTGCATCGCTGTCAAGATATCCATTTTCTTATTCAACGCCACCAACTGAGCTTGTATCGATGTCACCTCATCAACTTGATGCACCCCAATCGGTCTCTTGGGCACATTCCTCTCGGATTGCCACTAGTAACTGTTGGACGCCATCTCTTCCAAAAGGATATATGCTTCCTCAGGTGTCGTTCTCATAATGGTTCATCCTGCTGCTGCATCAATCATGGATCTATTAGCAGAAAATAAACCATTGTCAAATGTTTGTACCTGAAGCCAAATCGGAAGGCCATGATGTGGGCATCTTCGAAGTAGATCCTTGAAGCGCTCCCAAGCTTCATACAGTGTCTCCGGATCATGTTGCATGAATGTGGTGATATCATTGCGCATCTTAGCTGTCTTGGAAGGGGGAAAGTATTTTGATAAAAAGGCTTGAGCCATCCCCTCCCAAGTAGTGATCGATCCTGCAGGCAATGAATTTAACCAGCTCTTAGCTTTGTCATTTGGAAAAAGGAAAAAGTCGTAACCCGATGGCGTCGTCAGTGACGCCATTGTGCTTGAACATGTCGCATATCTCCAAGAAGTTGGAGATATGAGCATTAGGATCATCAGTAGGCGGTCCTCCAAATTGCACATAGTGTTGAATCATCTGAATGATGGCAGGCTTGATCTCGAAGTTATTAGCCTGAATCCTTGGTCTAGTGATGCTAGACAAAGTGCTTTGAAAGGTTTGTTGTGCATAGTCCATCATAGATCTTGTAATTGGCACTTCCTCGTTGTGTTGTTCACCATTCGCTCTTTGATTATTCTCAGCCATTTCTCGAGTTTCTTTCCAATGTCTATGGCAAGTTCGTTCAATCTCTAAGACAAGTGGCTCTAGTATAGGTTTGTCACTTCATAGCATGCACTACAAGGACAACTTCCTGTAAAAATCAAAACAACGAAGGAACAACAGTAATGAAATCGTATAAACCGTAATAAAAGTAAAAATAAAAAGAAAATATGGCTAAATTATAGTCAACTAATCTCCTATGATATTACTTAAACTAGTCCCCGGCAACGGCGCCAAAAACTTGATCGCTATTATTTTAAACAGAAAATTCCAGTGTAGCGATTAATTACCGCAAGTGCACGGTGTCAAGTTTTAGTATAATGAAATTAGAAGTACGAGTGTCGAACCCACGAGGACTAGTAGCAATTACCAGAGTTAATTAGCCTATCTATATTTAGCCTACAAATATTGAGTGAAATTTAATTATTGCAAACCCAGAAATTTCGCAATCCAAACAAACAAGCAATGAAAAGATAAGGAAATTAATAGAGACGGATATCAAGACTTCGGTTCACCCATGCAATCCTTCAAAATTCTCCTTTTAGTTACGACTTTAAATTCTACGTTCTAAGGTGACGAGTTTTCCGATTTTTTATCCAATATACTATGGTCAAGTTATATTGAACCTAATATTGAATTGTAACAAGCCAATGGTCATGTACTCATTTAACATCCAACATTGAATACGCTCTATGAAAACTTCTAACCTTCGATCCTGGTAGATCTATGGCTATCACAATGTGCTAGATTTCACGTGATCAGTTTCAATCTAAAGCCCATGGTATGAATTATTGTTTCAAATTATAATATCGTATGGTCAAGTCAACTATAATTACTAAAATCAATTCAAATGTAGCTACTCCTTGAAAAGCATTAAACACATAATCATACTCAAAGAATTGTAGACAAATCAATCAAAAACTCATCATGGGTTCATACAAAGGATCCCCTAGTCTTGATAGAAAACTTAGCCAACTACCATCATCAAATAATAATGCAAAAATACGTCTGGCAACAATATTAACATCAAAATATGAAATTAAAATTTAAATAAGTTCAGAAATACAAAATAAACGCTTCGTGCGTCGCTCCGTAATTCCGTCTCTTGTGTTGTTCTTATTTTTGTGTGAATGGTAGATGAAAGAGTTGCTCTTAGGACTGATAAAAGAGCTGCCAAGGTCCCCCTTTTCGTGCATTAGGTCTTCTATATATAAGGAAGGAGGTGCATGGAGGAGCCTTCTTAAACCAAACTCAAAAAGTATTTTTTTTCATCACTCGATCTTCATTACTTCCCGATCGATCGCTGATCCCTAATGGACACTGGCGATCGATCACGGCTGGTTACCGATCGATCGCCAATATAATCTGTTTTGTTCCTCGATTTACAACTCCACGATCGATCGCGGCTGGTTATACCGATCGATCGCAGAGCTGTATGATTTTAATCTTCGAGATTCCGGTCCATTCTCCAATGTCTTTGCTTGGTTTCGTTCTTTTTCAATATTTTTAGCTCGTTTCCTCCACTTTTATCCCCTTGGACCAAGATTCCTGAAATACACAAATATATACCAAAAAGCGTAAAATAGTCCAGGAATCAACACGAAAATCCATATAAACTAATAGCAAAATAAGTGTAAAATTCACATTTATCAATTACCATCCTATGCAATCCACATTCTGGCTTGATGGATTGATAAAAAATATGTCGCGTATATAACCTAAGATATCTGTTTCGGATATTCACCACAGTCTATTTTCATCGCGAAAGACCAGGAGAATACGAATAGGAGTAAATACAATTCGATTAGAATTTGTCAAAAGATTAGAATCATCGAGTTCATGAAAAATAATATGAAGAACTAGAATAATCGTATGACATAATCATATGTCGAGCATACAAAATAGATTTAGACAGATCTTGGTTTGGATTGACAACTGATACTGTTTAGAGTGCAGATCTTTTAGTAGACGTACAGAATTGCCCTAAACTATTGAATTAGGTAAATCCTTAACATAAGACGATCATTATTCAAATTGTCTAAATTCAATATCGAGTCATGATCTCTATAACGATGTGCTTACAAATCGCATTGGAAGTATCTTCGAAAGTTTTACCAGTCTTAAAATTTATCAACATGTTACCACAAATGCACGAAGTCTATACCGAGTTAATATCCGGGTCCATGCAACTTCTAATCTGTAATATACCCAAAAATTTCACTCGAGTTAACCTGAGATCAATAATAGTTCCGAGTACAGTTTCGTGCCCAACACTGCATCCACGTGACTTCTAGGTCTGGGTTTGTACCGCTTCTAAATTTTCAGAAAATTAAACTTTACTTGAAAACGAATTATATGGCATTTACGAAAAGTTTTGCATATAATCATTTCATGAATGGTTTTCAAATATATTAAAACGTTTGTAGCATTTATTTAATTATTTTTTGCGCATCGTTCAAATCATGACAGGATCTACATACATTCTTTTATTATGTATGTTGATGAGTCACAGCTTTTGGGCTATATTTGTATTACTAACAACTTATCCCTTTTATAAAGATTATTATTTAAGATAATCACGAGTTAAGGTCGTAACAACTTATCCCTTTTATTAAGATTATTATTTTAGATAATCACGGGTTAAGGTCATAACTCATAGTGATCAATCAATACTGAACTACTCGATGCAAATGATCACCAGTAGGTTCGATCATACATCAAACTAGCCATATCATCATTAAATTTCATTTCAAAATTTTGAGATACATGAGAATTTATCCGAAGGATAAGACTTCTCAAAAGCTCTCGATCTATAACTCATATAATTGTATTTTCCTAACATTTCATGATGATTCTATACAATTCATTCTTGGTGACAATATCACACCTATATTCCATGTTATCAAAACTATGTTTTCATACAACATATTCATCAGTTCATTCTTTTACTTTGTTGTAAAAATAAATCATACTCATATCTCATTTCGATATAGTCATATTTCATTCTTTTCCAGCTTCTCATTACCGAAATTTAAATGGCTCTATGTCCTGGAGATATCTCAATCACATCCGAGGACTCTCATTTCAATTATCTCATATCTCATTGAACCATGTTATTCTCAACAGGTTTCAGAGCAACTTCATTGCTCAAAGATATCTTACTCATTAAAATTGCATAAAACAGTTTGAATGTCTCATATGATATGTGTTAGGATCGGGTAGTGTTTAGAAGGGGGGGTTGAATAAACACTAAATTCAATTTCGATTTTGCTCGGGTTTGCTGCAGACTGTTAAGTACTGCAGTAGCTTCTCAATATATAGCAAGTCAGCAGACACTGATTATAGTGTGGAAGACGTCTGCTGGACTTGTGAGGGATAATAACTGAATGGTAAATAAGCAGTAAGTAAATGACACAAGTATTTTTTCTGGAAGTTCGAAGCACAACGCTTCTACGTCTCCCCTTCTTCATTTGCAGGAAGGTTACATTAGAAGATTTGGTTTACACTTAACAGTATACAACCTTCTTAGGCACTCACACAACTTGGCCTAAACTCCTAGCAATCGCAAATTCCTAATTTGATTACAATGATTTCTATGACACTCTCACAAATACAAACTATTTGACTTCGAGTGTTCTTCGAGCAGTAGACTCTATTACAGTTGATTTGTCAATATATCAGTAGTAGTTTTCTTCTGCTCTCGCTGAACCTTCAAAGAATATCAATAAGATGATTTGCTTTTTGCGTTGAGGTGTTTCTCTTTGTTTGATCAGATGGTTCAGCTAACCTCTTCATTCTTCACTTAGGCGTATTTATAGACTCCTTGATCTTAACGGCAACTTGTCTATATTTGGAAGAGATCCACTTTTTGTTACCATTCCATATTCTGATTGTCTTCTTTCCTATTTTGTTTAGCAACGACTCTTTTATTCTGACGCTAATGGTGGTAGAGATATAGCAGGGTGCGCCGCTCTGTTGCACCTTTGTCAGAATATGTTGTACTTATTTTGTCTTGTTGCTTTGTGCTCTTGCTGGATGGTTAGACCTATGCTGGCTTTCTTCGTTCAACTGGTCGTTCATTCTTCTGTAACCAGTAGATGTCTTTGTTCAATATATGACTATCCAGTACATCTTTGTCCAGTTGGTGTCCATCAAGTAGGTGTCCGGTAGGTGTTTGTCCGGTAGATGTCCATCCGGTTGGTGTCCATCAAGTAGGTGTCCATCCGGTAGATGTCCATCCGGTAAGTGTTCATCAAGTAGATGTCCATCTGGTAGATGTCCATCCAGTAAGTGTTCATCCGGTAGATGTCCATCCGGCTGATGTTCATTTGGTAGGTCTTTGTATCCAGTTGATGTCCATCATCCGGTAGGTCTTTGTATCCAGTTGATGTCCATCACCCGGTAGGTCTTTGTATCCAGTTGATGTCCATCATCCGGTAGGTCTTTGTCACCCGATAGGTCTTTGTATCCAGTAGGTATCTGTCCAGTTGATGTTTGTCACCCGGTAGGTGTCTATCACCAATTGATGTCCATCCAGTTGATGTTTGTCACTACCAAAACTTAGAAATGTTTTCCCAACAATTTTCCCCTTTTTGGTGATGACAAAACTTAGTACTGGAGACTCTTGCTTGATCAGATGACCAACAACTCCTGTTAAGACTTAGAGACAAACATAGACTTTGCAATTTGTTAGAATAAATAAGCATATTACGAGTGGTAATCAAACTGATCCAATGAAGGAATATCATTTTTATATAAAACGAATTCTGATTACATGGTAAATCTTACAAATCTTTCAGCAAAAAAAAATACATCTTACAAATCTTTCAGCAAACCTATTTCTACAATCTAACCAAATGGAGAAACATAGCTAGTATGGAATGATCCGAGCTAGCTAGTTTCAGGGTTATCGACAAAGGGAGGGGGAGAGAAAGTGCATACAGAGATGCTTAGAACAGAGAAAGACCTAGAAAGCTATCATTATCTTCAAAGTAGTCATCTGTTCATTTGGCAAGAGCTCTGTCTTCAATGAAAATTTTTGTCTTCCCCCTTTTTGTCATCAGCACCCAGACATCTACTGTTCCAAATTCCAGGCTGGTGAAGAACACCAGGGCTGGTCGAAGAAGCTAGAGCTAGCAGAGATGGGTTAGATAAGTAATCAACCCATGTAGGGTTGATTTAGATAAGTAATGAACCCATGAATGTGTTGTAGAAATAGTTACAAGACTAGTAAGAATATTAGTTAAGAGTTGCATGATTGATGATTTGAGGTAGAGAACTAGCATGCTATTTATAGCGAAAAACTAGCAAGTTGTAGTGTGAAGTGTCATATCATGCGTAAAGAAGTGCAGATAAAGATAGATAAGAATTGACAACTCTTATGAATATTTAAATAAACATATAATGGAAATACAAAAAGACAATAAAATTTTATTGTTTGCCCCCTAACCAATGCAGGGAGTAGTCACGGGTTGAGGGTGGAGTGTCAGCCTGAGTTTGTCGGGAGCTGTGGGACCTTTGCTGAAGGGATGTCTTGACTGACTGGATGCTCCAACTACAGTAGATGAGCGATGAGCTGGAGGTGGTCTCGTTGGGTCAGAGGAGCAGGCCTGCTGGACTCGGGCAATCTTCTAATAGTTTGAGGAGCAGCTGGCAGTGGTGGTGTCCTTGGGATGATAGTAAGGACAGTTGGACTTTGGTTGCCTGAAGCTGATTGAGCCAGGTGCTTGTTGGCAGCTCATCAGTTTGGTGGAGTGGGCAGGTGGAGCGATTGGTGCATCAGAGACCATGGCTAATGAAGCAGCTGAGGCAGTTGGTTCCTTTGGTGGAGGATTTTCAGGACTTGGCTCTCTTCTAGTGATGACTGCTGCTGGGACTGCAGAAGAGATGGTATCAGAGGCATCATTGACTATCTTCCGGAGAGCAGGAGGAGCCCCTTTTTCTGGTCCTGGGCTTCTTAGGAGGAGGAGGAGATGACTCAGTGGATTCAGATATTGTTTGTTCAGAATCGCTTACAACTTGAGTTGTGCGTCGCTTAGTCAGACCGCCTCTCTGCCGCTCCATTGCCTATGAATCTGGAGATACTTAGCAGTGATAAGTCTGCCTGGATGAAGATTAGAGGAGTCCCCCGCCTGAATGTTTTTACTGTCAAACGGACTGCTGAGTGGAAGAGAAAAGCCAGATTGTCCCTTCCCTGAAGTAATTAGTCCGGTGAGGATCTGAAAAAGAACAACTGACCAGTTGACTTCTAATCCTTTGAAGATGGCGCCCATGAAGTCAAACTTCTCAGGGGTGATGATATCAAAAGATCCAGCTTTGCATAGTAGCCCCTTGGAAATAACATCGGCCAGTTGACGGAAATGACTCTTCATTAGCACTTTTTTAAATGGAGGACGTCGAAGGCGAGCGTCAGAGTCGGAGAATATGAAGCGCATTTCTTCCCTAACATCACTGGAATAGTGGGGAAATCTGTAAGTCCAGTAGAGTTAAGACAAAGTGAGTGGCGAATTCCAGTTGAGTGATGGTAACCAGTTGTCCAGAGATGGAGGCCACCACAGAATCATCCACAACTTTAGCAGTGGCGAAGAACTCGTGTCGAGCTTCCTTGTAGAATGTTGGAGCCTGGCTAAGGATCACTAGAAGTCCCGATGTATCCAACTTGTGAAAAACTTCCTTTGTATCTTCATCAGAGGTTGTGGAGATGGAATGAAAATCCACATGTACAGCATTTGTGATGAAACTGGGCTGTGTATTTTTAGACATTTTTTGATGTAGATACCGAGAATCAAAAATCCTGCAGTGTAAGAATTTTTGGGAAGAAATTTAACGCAGTAATTTTGGAAAAGATAAGAGTAAGAAACAAAAGTAATGGCGGTTAACGGAAAGAGTAGATGTAACGTCGTACTGTAGATGAGCGGACACATGAATACGTGGCGATCATCTAACGACTGAAAAATTTTAACAAATAAATAAATGGACAGGATTTGGGCGGGAGTGAAATAATTTATTTTTACATAAAAGTAAATTTGAATTCCGACGTTCCAGTAGGTTAATAGTTACCGAAGGTTATTTTTGTCAAAGCATATTTGGTAAAGTCTACTGGTATGTAGGGTCCGACTGGAAAGGTACCATCTACTGGTATGTAGAGTCCTACTGGTATGGAAGCACCTACTGCAGCAGGCTGTTGTTTTTCAGCTGAGCTTAGATAACCAAGATAAAATTCTAACTGAAATTCCCCCTAACTTCATGCGATTTCTACTGAGTAATTCCCCCTGAATTCATTAACCTTAAATAGTAACAATCATGGATTGATTTCAATTAAACCAAGAATATTTTGAAAGTGGGAAAACTTAGCGTCCGGTAGAGGTTTTGTGAAGATGTCTGATGCATGTTGTTCGGTAGATATGTATTCTAGCCGAATTTCTTTCTTCATAGCGTGATCCCTGATGAAATGATGATGGATGTCAAGATGTTTGGTGCGCGTATGAAGAACCGGATTGTACGTAATGGCTATGGCAGACGTATTATCACAAAATATGGGTGCCTCTGTGGATTCAATTCCATAGTCTCTCAGTTGTTGTTGAATCCAGAGCAGTTGAGCACAGCAGCTTCCAACAGCATGGTACTCTGCCTCTGCAGTTGACGTTTCTATGGATGTCTGCTTCTTGCAACCCATGAAATTAATCGGTCTCCTAGAAATTGACAATATTCACTGGTACTTTTTCTGTCAATTTTGCATCCAGCATAGTCCGCATCTGAGTATCCGATCAGATTAAAGTTGAGTCTCTTGGATACCAAAGACCGACATTTTCAGTGCCTTTCAGATATTTGAGGATCCTTTTGACAGCCGTGAAATGTGACTGCTTGGGATTTGCTTGAAACCGAGCACACATACAAACTGCAAACATAATGTCTGGTCGGCTGGCTGTCAAGTACATTAATGATCCGATAATTCCTCGATACATTGTTACTTCGACTAGTATTCCTGAATTATCCAAGTCTAGTCTTGCAGATGAGCTCATTGGAGTGGGCGCTGCTGAACTTGTACTCATCCCATATTTCTTCAGCAGTTCTTTTGTATATTTAGACTGAGTTATCAGAATTCCTTCACTGGATTGCTTGACTTGCAATCCTAAGAAAAATGATAATTCTCCCATCATGCTCATCTCAAATTGATCCTGCATAATTTTAGAAAATCTTTCGCAAAGCTTTGAGTTAGTACTGCCGAAAATAATATCAACATAAATCTGAACAAGCAGAGTATGATCACCCTTTGTGAATTTGAATAGGGTCTTGTCCACCGTGCCAATGGTAAAGTTATGCTCAGTCAAATATTTTGATAGAGTTTCATACCATGCACGGGGAGCTTGCTTTAAACCGTACAAGGCTTTGTTTAGACGAAAAACATAAAAAGGCTGCTGATGGCTTTCAAATCCAGGAGGTTGCTCAACATTAACTTCTTCCTGGAGTTTGCCGTTAAGAAACACACTCTTAACATCCATCTGATAGACTTTAAAGTCTTTAAAAGCAGCAAATGCAAGAAATATGCGAATGGCTTCTAATCGAGCTACGGGGGCAAAGGTTTCATCAAAATCAATGCCTTCTTCCTGTCTGTAGCCCTGTGCGACTAATCATGCTTTATTTCTGATGACTATACCATTTTCATCTAATTTATTTCTAAATACCCATTTGGTACCTATTATAGTGTGATGATGTGGTCATGGTACTAAATATCATACTTTGTTTCGTTCAAACTGATATAGTTCTTCCTGCATTACTTCTACCCATCTTGGATCTAACATAGCATCATCAATCTTCTTAGGTTCTATGTGAGATATGAATGCAGCATGAAGAAATTCATTAATCATTTGTCCTCTGGTGCGTAGATGAGCAACAGGGTTACCTATGACCTGCTCGGGAGGATGATCCTTCATCCACCGGAGCGGAGGTCCAAGAGGATTGATTTCTTCATTTGAATGAATATGAGTGGGTAGCTCAGAAGATCTGATGACGCATCTTTTTTGTTAGTTCCTTCTACTGCAGCAGGAGTATGCATAACAGTGTCATTGTTAGCTGGATGCAGTGCTTGTTGACTAGCAGAATCCTCTGCTTGAGCTTCAGGAACTTCTGGTTCTAAAGAGCTGTTAGTCCCGGATCTTATCGATGAGATTTTAAAGATGACAAAACAAATCAGACCGGATCGAGAGAAATCAGACTGACCAGAACGATCGCCCAAAACAGATCAAGCTGATAAGATGACAAAGCATATCAGACCTGATCGAGGGTAATCAGACTGACCAGATCGATAGCTCAACAACAGAACAAGCTGATAAGTCACATTACTTATCAGACCGGATCGATGATTATCAGACTGACTCAACCGTGGCTTCAGATCGATCTCTATCTTTATCAGATCAGAACAGCTTAGGATACATACAGAATGGCTCCTCAGTCCGAATCATTAACGGCTATTTATTGTAGCATTTAATGTTGTAATTAATGCTACAAAGGACCAAAGACTGAAGATTGCCATAATAGGTAAGAAGACAAAGAAGAGCTTGCCTGACAGTCGCCGAAAGTATGAACCAGAACGGCAAGTATCCTAAAGAAGAAGACTGAAGCCTACTCAGAGTTTAAGCAGAGTCAAAAGTTGCACATTAAGGGAAATAATGTCGTTGGTACATTCAACTATAAAAGGATGCAACAAAAGGAACTTACAGAGGCTGACAACCAACATTCGCTGATCAATTGAAAAACAAGAAAGCAAAAACAGCACAAGCTTACAAGCTCAGAAGCTCTCAAGCTGAAATCATTCTTAAGCACGTCTTATTTGTAACATTTGATCATTTTAGGATCACTGTGCGCATCTTGTGTTTTCCATATTGAAAATCAGAAAGTGAGAAACATATTGTAACTGTCAGACAGAGTGTGTCTGAGCAGATTGAGTGGCTAGGAGTTTCAGATTGGTAGTGAGGTAAATCCAGTCTGAATTGAGTTTGTACAACAGGATTGTATAAATCAAAGTCTTCTAGTATAAACCTTCCTTAATTGGAAGAAGGGGAGACGTAGAAGGATTACACCACCTTCGAACTTCCAGAAACATATCCTGTGTATCTTATTTCTGCACTCGTTCTTTCTCACTAGCCATCGAGCCGTTCTTACATACAAGAACAGACCGTTCCGCACTTATATTTTCAGTGGTCTGTTTTGTACAAGAATTGATTAAGAAACAGATTTCTTTCACTAATCCGAAAGAACTCACGAAGGATTAATTTTTAGAAGGAGTGTTCATTCACCCCCCCCCCCCCTCTAAACACTCCGGGCCGATCCTAACAAGTGGTATCAGAGCAGGTCATCTTAATCAGCTAAATCACTCGAGTTGATGGCATCATTCAACAAAATTCCTATGTTCTCAAAAGAAGACTATGATGACTGGA
This sequence comes from Haberlea rhodopensis, assembly GCA_907163345.1. Classification (NCBI taxonomy): domain Eukaryota; kingdom Viridiplantae; phylum Streptophyta; class Magnoliopsida; order Lamiales; family Gesneriaceae; genus Haberlea; species Haberlea rhodopensis. Next base: position 2,038,296 of record CAJQUN010000081.1, read on the forward strand.
GAATCAGAATGCAAGCTCACCTGGCAGCTCAGGATGACGACATGTGGTTCGTCATCACTGATGGACCAATGAAGATCCAAAAAATAAATACAGCAGTCGCCATTACCGGTGGAGAACCACAAATGGTAGAAAAGGACAGATACCTCTGGACGAATGAGGAAAGAAAGAAAGCAAATCTCGATAATGTGGCCAAAGACATCTTGTTCAAGACTTTGGACAAGAACATGTTCAGCAAAATCAAAATGTGCTCTACTGCCAAAGAAATTTGGGAGAAGATAGCACAGCTATGTGAAGGCAACGACCAGACCAAAGAAAACAAGTTAACTGTTGCTCTTCAAAAATTTGAGAGCATAAAGATGAAAAGTGGAGAAACTCTAAATGAGTTTGATGAAAGAGTCACCGGCATCATAAATGAACTGAATGGTCTGGGGAAGGAATATTCTAACAGAGAGATCGCTCTGAAAGTGATGAGAGCTCTGCCAAAGGAATGGGATGTTAAGACCATTGCCATGAGGGAATCAAAAGATCTTAACAAGGTTGAAATTCATGATCTGTTTACAGATCTTAAGGCCTATGAGTTTGAACTGATAAGCAGAGGTGAAGCAGAGCCATTCATCTCTCAACCAAACAAGGCCCTGGCAGCCATTCCAGACCAGATCGCTTCAACATCAGACCGATCTGCTGAACAGATAAGTAACGATGCTATGTCATTATTTATCAAGAAATTCGGTAAATTTATGTCTAAGAATAAGAGGAACTTCAAACCCTCTCATCATTATAAATCAAGAAAAGATGATACTGTTAATGATCAGGCTTGCTACAATTGTGGTAAGACCGGACACTTTATTGCAGATTGCACCAGACCGAAGAAAGAAGAACGGAAAGAGAAGCATCGTGATGATAGAAAGAAGAAGCACTACAAAGACCGCAAGAATCATGGAAAATCCCAAAAAGTCGTAGTAGCTGAAGAAGGAAACAGCAAATGTGCTCAGACAGACTCAGACTCGGAAAGCTCTGAATACTCTTCCAGCGAAAGCGAAGAAGATATTCAATGTCTTATGGCAGACGAAGAGATGAGTCAGACAGACGAGGTATATGATATTAACTCAAATGAATTTACACGAGAAGAGCTCATGTCCGCACTACAAGACATGGCTAATGATTATAGAATCTTAGCTGAATCATTTGAGAAGAATAAAGTTAAAGTCAGTGATCAAATGGATGAGCACAACAAACCAAGCTGCTCTGAACAGGGTGAGTGCAAAAATCTCCAGATCGAGCTGAATAAGCTGAAAATCTCTTATGATCAGCTCCATGAAGAAAATAAGAGAATTAGCACACAAAATGCTAAGCTCTCACATATATTCAAAACATGGACAAAATCCAGAACATCCTTGGAAGAATTACAAGAGGTTCAAAGAAACGTCGGTGATTTCACCGGCATAGGCTTTGACACCAAAGAATGCACCAAAGATGAATCTGAGCTGTTGCTGGTAAAGAATCAAGTCAAACAAATGACATTTGTTAAATCCAGCACAGTATATGAAACTGAAGCACCTAAGATTCAAACAGGAGTCTCTTACGTGAATCAAAATCTGAGAAAAGGAATTGGTTATGTTGACCAAGCCAAAGAAAAGGCACCAGCAAGATTTACGTCTATCAGACAAAATCCAAAGGTGCAAGATCGAAGGCAAGGAAGACAATACAATTACTATAACTCAAAACCGATTCAACGAAGATATAGACTACCTTATGAAAATCAAAGGTTTTCACAGCGCACACATTATCACACACAACATCGAAACAGACCAGCACACAGCACACCCTACACACACAAGCCATTGAAGCTGATACAGGTGTGGGTTCCCAAAGGGCTAATCCGTTCTGGACCCAAATAGGATTGGGTACCAACAATAATTATATTTGATGACAGGTACCGAAGAAACTCGCATCAGACTGGTATTTGGACAGTGGGTGTTCCCGTCACATACTGGAAACATCGAGCTGCTGTCTGAAGTGACAGAATGTATTGGACCCAAGATCATCTTCGGAGATAACTCAAAGGGTAAGACCGTGGGCAAGGGTAAGATTGTCCATGGTAACATTATTATCAATGATGTGCTGTTAGTTGAAAATCTGTGCTATAATCTGATCAGCATAAGTCAACTCTGTGATAATGGTTATGCTGTAGAATTTCACAAACACACTTGCACTGTTAAATCATCGGACGGTATAACCATGCTCGTAGGAATCAGGAATGGAAATACATATAAGATTAACTGGAATCATGCTCAACCTGATAATCCTACTTGCTTCATCGCTAACAATGATAATAAACATTGGCTGTGGCATAAGCGTTTGAATCATATAAACTTTAAGACCATTTCCAGCCTGTGTAAACATGATCTAGTTATCGGTCTGCCCAAGATCGATTTTGCTAAGGATAAGATCTGCGAAGCTTGCCAAATGGGCAAACAGATCAGATCATCCTTCAAGAACAAGAATGCCAAATCCTCCTCCCGATGTTTAGAATTTCTGCATATGGACTTGTTTGGTCCTATACCAATAACAAGTTTAGGGGGAATGCGGTATACTCTTGTTGTTATTGATGATTACTCACGCTTTACATGGACTATATTTTTGAGCAGTAAAGATCAGACCGGTCCGAAGTTGATCAAGCTGCTGAAACGAACTCAGAACGAGAAATCATCCAGTATAGACAGGATTCGTAGTGACAAAGGCACTGAGTTTTCAAATCAGAATCTTGAATCATTTCTAGAAGATCATGGAATCAAGCATGAGTTTTCAGCCGCTCGAACTCCTCAACAGAACGGAGTTGCAGAACGAAGAAACAGAACGCTCAAGGAAGCAGCAAGAACAATGCTTGCTGATTCTGGCATTTCGCAAAAGTTCTGGGCAGAAGCTGTAAACACTGCTTGCTACACTCAAAATCGGTCTATGATTAACAAGAAGCTGAATCTCACCCCTTATGAAATATGGACTGGTAACAGACCGTCTATTTCTCACCTTCATGTGTTTGGCTGCAAATGCTTCTTTCATAACAATGGTAAGAATCATCTTACAGGATTTGAAGCTAAGTCAGATAATGGAATATTTTTAGGATATTCATCAACTAGCAAAGCTTATCGAATTTTCAATAATCGAACCTTAACTGTAGAAGAATCTGTTCATGTAGTTTTTGATGAATCATTATGTGTTGAGGGCAACAAAGATTCAATTCAAAATCAGATGGAAAATATCCATCTCGAAGCTAACAGTGATGATGAGATTGTAGCTAACAGGTCAAGAGACAATCCACCAGAACCAGAAGTACCAGACAGACCGGATCAAGCCATTGAAGCTTCCCCAGATCGAGCTGATCCGGATGTTCCTCACTCAAATGTTAAAGCAGATGCTGATCATGCTGATACCGTTCATCCAACCGGACCAGACAATCCAGAGTCAAGCTATCGATGGACTAAGAAGCATCCACCTAATCTAGTGATTGGTAGTCCCTCTGCACCAATCAGAACCAGAGGACAGATGATGGATGAGTTCACTCATGCTGCCTTCATCTCAACTCTGGAACCCAAGAAGATCGATGAAGCGTTGACTGACTTCAATTGGATTAAAGCAATGCAAGAAGAGCTTAATCAATTCGAACAAAATCAAGTTTGGAGTCTGACCCCCAGACCAAGCGATCTGCCTGTTATTGGAACCAGATGGGTCTTCAGAAATAAGCTAGACGCAGATGGAACTGTGGTTAGAAACAAAGCCAGACTGGTGGCACAGGGATTCAGACAAGAAGAAGGAATCGACTTCGATGAATCATTTGCACCAGTCGCCAGACTTGAAGCTATCCGAATATTTCTTGCATATGCTGCTTTTAAAGACTTCAAAGTATATCAGATGGACGTCAAAAGCGCCTTTCTTAATGGAAAGCTTCAGGAAGAAGTCTACATTGAGCAACCACCTGGATTTCAGAACCATTTGTATCCTAATCATGTATATCTACTGAATAAAGCAGTGTATGGTCTGAAACAAGCTCCAAGAGCCTGGTATGACACTCTATCTCAATTTCTGCTGAACCATGATTTCCAGATCGGCTCAGTAGATAAAACTCTATTTAAATTTATTAAGGGGGAACATACCCTATTAGTTCAGGTTTATGTTGATGACATAATCTTTGGGTCAACTAACCCCAAATTGTGCGAGAAATTCTCTAAGCTAATGCAGGGACAGTTTGAGATGAGCATGATGGGAGAACTTTCATTCTTTTTGGGTCTCCAAGTAAAACAGCTCAACAATGGCATATTCATCAATCAGACCAAGTATACCAAAGAGCTCCTCAAGAGATTTGGAATGGAAACATGCTCAACTGCATCAACTCCTATGAGTCCCACAATCAAGTTAGACAAAGATGAAGGGGGAACAACAGTTGAAGTAACCATGTATAGAGGACTAATCGGATCGCTATTGTATCTTACAGCGAGCCGGCCTGATATTATGTTTTCAGTCTGTATGTGCGCCAGATTTCAGTCAGAACCAAAGCAATCACATTTTATTGCTGCCAAGCGTATTCTGAAATACTTAAAAAGATCTCAGAACGTTGGTCTTTGGTACTCCAAAGATTCAAACTTCAGCCTGATCGGATACTCAGACGCAGACTACGCTGGTTGTAAGATTGATCGTAAAAGCACCAGTGGAACATGTCAATTTCTAGGTGAAAGATTGATCTCTTGGTTCAGTAAAAAGCAGACATCGATTGCCACGTCCACAGCTGAAGCAGAATATCTAGCTGCTGGAAGCTGTTGCGCTCAAATGCTCTGGATTCAACACCAGCTCAAAGACTATGGCATCCAAGCTGTTGACTCTCCTATATTCTGCGACAACACAAGTGCAATCGCTATAACGTATAATCCAGTTTTGCACTCTCGAACAAAGCACATTGATATACGTCATCACTTTATTCGGGATCATGTTGGCAAAAAGGAAATTCGGATCGAGCACATCTCAACAGAGCAGCAAGCAGCAGACATCTTCACCAAACCGCTCCCAGAGGCTAAGTTTAATTATTTTCGTCAAATTCTTGGATTAATTGACTTATCTTAATAGTTTAGATATGTTTTCTTTCGTGTTTAAAGATTCTCGTTACCACAGATTGATAATACAATGTTCAGAAAGACACAGACCGGTCCGAACTTTCAGACCGATCTCTGTCAATCTGATGTTATCCCATAATCTGTTTGGACAATACATTATTTTTTTACAAACACAGCCCGGACTGATCGCATTTTAACCGCCTTAACTATATGTTATCCTGACCGTTTATTTTTGAATTTCTTTTCATCAGTCATCGAGATAAAGACACGTGTCTTCTCTCTCATATTTAGCGGGCTGAACATCTCATTTTATTTCACTTTTTTACATATTACCGCTATCTGTTTTCTTACTCTCTCACTCTCCTTCATCCTTGCACCCTTTTACTTTCTCTCAAATGGCTACCATTACTCACAACTCTCTCTCCGTTGAGTTTAATGAAATCTACAGGACAGAAGATGCAGAGATGGTATCCATCTTCAGAGCTTTGGAATCTTCTGGTCTGAGAAACTTTCTGGAGTGCGGCACCGGTGTTTATGAATCAGAAATCCACGAACTGTTCGCCAATGCCGTCTCCCAGAAGACATCAATATCTACTACCGTCAAGGGCACAACTTTTGAGATCTCGTCGTTGACGCTGGCCAAAACCTTTGGTCTCCCCAATTCCGGACTGACGGAATTTGGACAGATTCCTCAGGCGTCACTCTCGGATCTTCAAAAGAAGATATCTATTCTTGGCTCCCGCCTGCAACCATCGTTCAAGAAGAAGGAAATGCACTTTCATTTCCAGGTGCTGTGCGAGATAGTGGGCAAGCCTCTGTTGGGGAAAGCAGGAAGTTTTGACGCAGTGACCGCAGAGAAGTTCAGAGCTATGGCGGCTATCGTATCCGGACAGAAGATGAACTGGTCCGTGATTCTGTTTGGAGTTCTGATGGAAACAGTGATTGCCTCGAAACAAGCTGTCTGCTTTGCTGTTCCCCTCAGTAAACTACTGGAGTCCTTGGAAATCGAGCTGGGAAAGCAGTCTGTTCTCAGCCCCTTCAAGATTTTAAACTCCAAAGGACTTGCTTTGCTGAAGTCCAAGAGTGCTCCGCCCACTCCCGCTACTCTGGCTGCTGTCAAGATTGAGAAGGGCGAAGAACAGGCTGCTACGCGCAAACCTCGCGTTAAGCGCAAACTGACCATCCAGACTGATTCGGAAGAAACTCAGTCTGCTCCCTCGCCACCAATAAAGCCACCTCCCAAAAAGCCAAGAACCCAGATTACCAAGCCCAGCAAGACTTTACCCCTGAAAGCATTACCCATATTGCCTCCACCTACAGCCACCCCTGCACCACAACCTTCCATCCAACCTTCACAGGCTCCAACTCCTGCACCCAAAGTCACTATCCGAGTCCCCTCTGCCTCTCCCACGGTCAAAGGAATAGTTATCACTGAGTTGGGTGATTATACCCAATCAGGGATCGAGTCTCCTTTCTCCACCGGCAAGGGAAAAGCCATTCTCTCCGAACCCCTCTCCTCTAAACCAAAATCTGCAGCACAGACAGCCATCGACATCGCTATGGAGGATGTTGATGAGAGACTGGAGGAACTCATTGTGGTCTTTGATGAATATGTCCAGTACAGGACTATCAACCACATTGAGTTATTCTTCGGAAAGTTGAGCAGACTGAAGAAGATGGAAGAGGAAGTTCTGAAAGGCACAGAGACTGATGATGTTCGGCTTGCCGTGCAGCGCAAAGACCTATTTACGGCTATTCACAGATTCAGACTGGCCAATCTGCTTCTAGCTGCCAAGAAAAAGAACTTCGATCCGCTTGCTCCAACTGCCAGAGATGATGGGGCTGTAATTGCTCAATTAGAGATGGATGTTCATGCTCTTCACTTAGCTGTCCGTTTTCAACGACAGAAGCTTAGTATATCCACTCCCACAACCAGCCCGGATCATCCCTCTGCAAGCAAGACTATGGCAGAACCCTTCATTGAGGTTATTCCTTCTGTTGTAACAGATCAGACTGCAGAGCAAATACCAGATCAGATTGCAGAGCCACTACCAGACCAGACAGCGGAGCAGCCATTACCTAATGCTCCGTCTGTGCCCGATGATGAACCATTGAATGTGTTGTTGGACTCTCCAACAACCTCCATTCCTTTGGGGTCCTCAGCCTCCCGTGCTCAAATCAGTCCAACAGTAGAACTGGCAACAGTTGGCGCTTCAGAATTCGTCGATCCGGATCTGGTGGTGTCCACCATTGTTGCAGCTCTCCAGACTGAGGAACCTTCCAGACCTAGCACTCCTCCAGTCCAATCCGATGAAGATATGGCTTTCATTCAAACATTTTCTTCGGATCTGGTCACCTTGATCCAGTCTGAGAGTCACCAAGCTGCTGTATCTTCACTTGTCCCAGTTGCTGAAGACGATGACCAGGCTTTGTCCTCATCAGATCGCTCTCCCAGCCAACACTCTGATGCACCTCCATTTCTGGCAAAGACTCTTCAGCATCTCTCCGACAACTGCATGTCTCTCTCTCACCGCGTTCTCGAAGTTCATCAAGGTCAGAGGCTTACAGCTTTGGACTTTGATTCTTTCAAAGAGAAGATGACTGCCAGTATCGGAAGCCTTCAGCGAGGCATAAACGATCTGTTTTCTCAACAAGCCTCTTACAAGAACAGTCTGAGAAAAGAGCAGATCGAGCTAGCCACTGAAGTCAGAGCATCTGTTGCCAATTCCCTCCGCGCTCAAGACGTTCGTCTTGACGCTATCAGCGCGCAGCTAGCTCAAGTTGTCGACTTTCTTCAAGAGATTGCTGCTGACAAAAAGGGGGAAAAGAAGAAAGACTTCCGGCCGCCTCCGTCTCAGTCTTCTAGAAAATAATTTTTTTTCAGACTGTGTATTTAGGATTTTCTTGGTGATCAATAAAATCCTCTTTTGATTAAGTCTGTGTTCATTATTTTGAACTTCAACATAAGGCTTAATAATAAAAGTTTAATCGATCCAACTCAATGATGTTCATTTATTTTGAACAAGAAGAAGTAATCGATCCGAAAGTTTTCGCTTCAGAGTTCTCTTCAGACTGATTAAAAAGACTTAGAAGCTAGGTTTTGTCATCATCAAAAAGGAGGAATTTGTTAGTCCCGGATCTTATCGATGAGATTTTAAAGATGACAAAACAAATCAGACCGGATCGAGAGAAATCAGACTGACCAGAACGATCGCCCAAAACAGATCAAGCTGATAAGATGACAAAGCATATCAGACCGGATCGAGGGTAATCAGACTGACCAGATCGATAGCTCAACAACAGAACAAGCTGATAAGTCACATTACTTATCAGACCGGATCGATGATTATCAGACTGACTCAACCGTGGCTTCAGATCGATCTCTATCTTTATCAGATCAGAACAACTTCGGATACATACAGAATGGCTCCTCAGTCCGAATCATTAACGGCTATTTATTGTAGCATTTAATGTTGTAATTAATGCTACAAAGGACCAAAGACTGAAGATTGCCATAATAGGTAAGAAGACAAAGAAGAGCTTGCCTGACAGTCGCCGAAAGTATGAACCAGAACGGCAAGTATCCTAAAGAAGAAGACTGAAGCCTACTCAGAGTTTAAGCAGAGTCAAAAGTTGCACATTAAGGGAAATAATGTCGTTGGTACATTCAACTATAAAAGGATGCAACAAAAGGAACTTACAAAGGCTGACAACCAACATTCGCTGATCAATTGAAAAACAAGAAAGCAAAAACAGCACAAGCTTACAAGCTCAGAAGCTCTCAAGCTGAAATCATTCTTAAGCACGTCTTATTTGTAACATTTGATCATTTTAGGATCACTGTGCGCATCTTGTGTTTTCCATATTGAAAATCAGAAAGTGAGAAACATATTGTAACTGTCAGACAGAGTGTGTCTGAGCAGATTGAGTGACTAGGAGTTTCAGATTGGTAGTGAGGTAAATCCAGTCTGAATCGGGTTTGTACAACAGGATTGTATAAATCAAAGTCTTCTAGTATAAACCTTCCTTAATTGGAAGAAGGGGAGACGTAGAAGGATTACACCACCTTCGAACTTCCAGAAACATATCCTGTGTATCTTATTTCTGCACTCGTTCTTTCTCACTAGCCATCGAGCCGTTCTTACATACAAGAACAGACCGTTCCGCACTTATATTTTCAGTGGTCTGTTTTGTACAAGAATTGATTAAGAAACAGATTTCTTTCACTAATCCGAAAGAAATCACGAAGGATTAATTTTTAGAAGGAGTGTTCATTCACCCCCCCCCCCCCCTCTAAACACTCCGGGCCGATCCTAACAAGAGCAGTCAGTTCTGCTTCTGTAATTTATTTCATCCTCAACATTTTCATCAATATAAGTGCTTTCCAGTCGATTGCTCAAGTTGTTGATTTGCAGATTAGATACAGTACATTCAGTAGGTTCATCAAATTTTACATGCACAGATTCTTCTACAGTGAGAGTTCTATTATTAAATACTCGGAAGGCTTTACTAACTGTAGAATATCCAAGAAATATTCCAGCATCAGATTTGGCATCAAAAGCGGTGAGATGAGTCTTTCCATTGTTGTGAATAAAACATTTGCAACCAAACACATGGAAATAAGAAATATTTGGCTTACTGCCATTCCAGATCCCATAAGGGGTTTTATTTGCTCGCTTATTAATCATTGATATGTTCTACGTATAACATGCTGTGTTGACAGCTTCTGCCCAAAATCTCTGCTATATCTGATTCTGCAAGCATAGTTCGCACAACTTCTTTCAAAGTGCGGTTCCTACACTCAGCAACTCCGTTTTGTTGAGGGGTTCTTGCAGCAGAGTATTCGTGTTTAATACCAAGGTCATCTAGATATGATTCGAGTGACTGATTGGTAAACTCCGTACCTTTATCACTATGAATTCTATCTATCCCACATGATTTCTCATTTTGGAGTCTTCTCAGTAGATTGATCAGCTTTGGAGTAGCCTGATCTTTGCCACTTAGAAACAGGACCCACGTAAAACAAGTGTAATCGTCTATTAACACTAGGGTATACTTCATTCCCCCTAGACTTGTTACTGGTATAGGACCAAATAGATCCATATGCAGCAACTCTAGTCACCGAGAAGAAGATTTACTCCCTTTGTTCTTGTACTATGGTATTAAATACAGAGCATTGTTAGAATGAGTATACGTTGTGTATACGGGTTTCGGATTGGCAATAGTTGCAAGGATGCACTATTCTGGATCGGTTGTGTATGTGTTGGTTCCGGGATATATATTTTGGTATAAATATATCCAGTTCTCCAAACGATGGTTCGAGGTTGGAGGGTCATGGATTCATGACACTTTCCTTATGAGGAAAGCAGTATTGATCTACCTACTGGTTGGGAATCTTTGGGAGATTCAACGAGTCGGTTGTGTGGTGTTGATCTGGGTATCACACCATTAGTCATTGATTTGTCAATCATCATTCTCCTTTGAGTAAGAATGATGGAGGATTGGCAGTTGAGTATGGGACTTTTGGGTATGATTGCATTGAGTATGCAGGTAATATTGGTGCTTATGCATGTATGTCGGTGTGTGTATACGAATGCCAGCTTTTACTCGGTACTCGTTGAGCATCGGGGTAGTATGCTTGGATGAATAAATCTCCGGTGAGAGATTATGGTACCTCAAGATTGATGATCTCGATGGCACGATGTTTTCTTAAAAATGATCGTGAGGTCGGGTTGACTCCCTCTGAAGAGGGAATTATTGTGTTTTGGGGTCATGGAAATTCATTACTGGATAATTCGATAGCCTCCCTGTTAGGATTGTTGAATCCTAGGGTAAACGAGGGATGGCCATGTGTCAGATTTGTTAGGTGTCGTGGTTGACACGTGTGGCGAGAATGCAATTGATTTTCTTGCATGTCCTTTTGGGAACTTGAGACCTTAGAGTCTTGATGATGTGTTTGGACCAAGATATGATTTCTTGGAACATACGGACATAGACATCTTTGGAGATGTGTTTTGTGTGGATCGGTGGACGTGAATTGCCCGATCCGTTTTGCAAGGTGGTGCAACTACGCCTTTGATGGAGATGGATTTGGAGAGCGGAAACCGGATTTGGTATAAGTACACGATAATGTACTAGTGGTTTCCTTGATAACGATGTATGTTTTACATTGTAGGCTAAATCGTAGAGATATCATTGATGCGATATCTATTTTGAAATCACGAATGATTTGTTTCAGTAGCAGTTGTGTTTGGCTGACTTCTCTCGAGATGGTTAGCATTGAGTTATGCTGACGTTCTTTGGCGATTCTGATGGTTAGGGAGGTTTACTCCATTCCATATTATGGTGCGAGGTCGGTATCCTCGCGGTTGGTGTGTCATTCATGATATGTTCATGATTCGACGATGTAGATCCGTTTGGACTATGTGGCCTCGGCAATACTTGGAGTACATTTCGAGGATGAAATTTATTAGTGGGGGATAATTGTGATGTCCGGGAATTAATTGTATTAATCCCGGAGTGGTAATGATCCTTAATGGATTTTAATTATGACAATTATGAATTGAACACCCGAGGATGTTAAATCGGGCATTTGGGGTCGTTGGATCTAAAGGTTGAGATTGTATTCTCATTGTGGTGAAAAACCTTGGAGTTGGGTTTTTGGTGGTATCTGGGGTCCGGGGTACTTTATATTGGGGCTGGTATTGGAAATTGAGGTTGGAGAGATAATTATTGAAAACAGATGATTTTTAATGAATCATGATGTATTTGTGGAGGAATTGGTATTTTGAAGCCTTGGTGCTATATATACCAAGTGGACTCGGTATTTCATCATTAAACGAAAACCCTCCCCCTCTCTCCTCTCTCTCCCGCACGCCTGCTCCCCCCCCCCCCCCCCCCAAAAAAAAAAAACCCCTTCATTTCTCCCTTCGAGGAAAATGGCTAGAAGCTCAGCTCGGGAGCCGGATTTCTCGAAGAAAAGTTGGTAATCTCCTCCCCCTCACTTTTATCTTCGATTTGATTGTAGTTTGGTAGTGTTTGGTTTAGTATTGTGTTGGATTTGAGTTTTGAAAATTTTAAAGATTTTGGGTTGGTTGGTTTGAGGAGTTTTCATAGTGTCCATGTTGAGGATTAATGGTGTAATGGGTGTTGGGGTGGTTTATTTGGAGGTTTTAAGCCATAAAACGCCATTTCTGGGCTTGTTCAGAGCTCGCTGATCGATCGGCATCAGGGGCTCGATCGATCGCGCGTATTTCAGAAAATGGAAGACGGTGAACAGTGATTCACGATCGATCGAGGGAGACTACTGATCGATCGTGGGCGCGTGGCGATCGATCTGCCAGTCTCGCCGATCGATCAAGCGCGAGGGAAATTTTTGTGCCAATCTTGTTGTGGCTCTCGATCAATCGAGAGATGATGTCCGATCGATCGAGAGGCCTGGGTTCATGGCATAATTTGGGTTGATGTTATGGATTTGATGCATGCTTCACCCGGGGTCTTTTTAATTTGTTAATCGTCATTGATTGATGATATTTTTGGGGATTGTAGATGTGATTGGGCACGTGGTAGCATGCTTGTTTTTAATTGCGAGTTATTTATGTGTTTAGCACATGATTCTTCGGGTCACGGAACTCAAGCAGGGTTGATTCGAACTATGGAATAATAAGGTACGTATGACGTACGAGCATAGCTTTAATATATTATTGCAATTGTGGTGCATGATATAATATGATTGTGACGAATCGATGGACATTATGAAATGTATGGTGCCACCATGGAGCGAACAATATTTAGGATGTCGTCGCTATGGAGCGAACATCGATTAGGATGCCGCCGCTGTTGAGCGTGCGTGGTAATTGAACTATGGCTTTAATGTTTAGATATGTGGGATATCTATTAGCCATTCGTATTTGATTTGGATTCTATTAATATTGCAAACTGGTAATTGGGAACACAGACTTAGTTAATCAATGTAATGATTAACTGGCTATTGGGAATTTGATGGTTTTGGTTGTTTTGAGAACATGGATAGTACAGGGAATCCCCGATGAGGATGATACCATCCAGGGAGCATCTTTATATTTTATAGCATTTACATTTTTGTAAATTATGAATTGTATTATGGTGATTATCGGTTTGGTGATATCGGTGGTATTGGTAAGCTCATCCCGTGTGTGGGTTGTCTCTGTTGGGGTAGGTGGAACAGGTACAAGGGTAGCTCCGGAGTTGAGATTGAGCTGTAGATTTGAGGTACTTTCAGGATCGATGTACCGGAGCTGATATCTTGCATGGTAATTTATTCATTAGATATACACACGCTTATTTGATGCTCGCATGTGAGCACTATTATGTGTATATGGGTTGTATAAAGAAGACAAGGGTCTTCTCTTTTCATTTATGTGTTGCATGCAATTATTTAGGAATTGCTAAATGAATTGAGGACATGTTAGTGTATTATAAGGAGGCATGATGTGTACGTGGACTTGGTTGGGGAAAAAACCGGTAAATTGAATGGAAAATGCGAGAAATTTTTATAGATGGTATGTGATGCCATGATTGCATGTAATCTAATTCCCCTGATACATGATTGTATACACTGAATGCATGATTAAATACACAAATAATCGGTTAAGGGCTTGAGGTCCTTACAATATCCCCCAATACCTAAATCCTAATTTGCCCTTAACGTAAGGCAAAAAATGCAAGAGAATGGAAAAATTAAACTAAAAAGCAATTAAAAAAAAAATAAAGAAAACTAACTTCCCTTATGATGGCTTATCCGAGTCGGCCTAACTCCAAAAATCACACTATAAAAGAAGTGAAGAAGAATTGCACGAAGGAATAATTTCATTCATCAATATGCTAGTTACCATTACATTAGCAAATTTTTATTTTTTTTTATACATCGACTCCCGTAACTAACTTCTTGTTGCTTCCCCAAACTTTCGCTTGCATTCTCTACCATCATGCCTATCAGAGAACGTGCCTGATTCACGCTTTAGTCAGTTATAATTGCTCCTATATTCATTGTATAAATATGCGATATCAGTCTCACAAAACATTAGATAACATATGACATAAAGTATACAATTGTTAATATGATATCTATCGTTCTCTTGACGCTATTCGTACTTCTTTGAGAATCATAAAATTCCAAGGATTTAAAGTGTGGATTAAAAATTATTTCGTTCTAGTAAAAATCTGTTGAACATCAACGACAATTCAATATCTACGAGACTTGTAGACGGTGTCAATGATCCAATAAAATAAAAACTACTGCAAATTGATATATCAAAAACCCGATTCAATAATTGATTTTACGTCAGATTTTCCAACACAAACAAATAAAAAACATTTTATGGCAAATTTCATTTAGCCGAGAACGTAAGTGATTCACGTTTTAATCAATTATAATTGCTCCTATACACATTTTTTTTAATATTTATAGAAATGAAACATATATAACAAACTATGCGCCACAAACTTATATTTCGTAATCTGAATATCAAAATCAATGTAACAGGACCAAAATAAAAAACAATGTGACATATTATGTTGTCAATTTTCAAATGGGATATATTATTATTTAAATAAATTCCGTAACCATACCTCACATGGGTATCGTTATTAAGCCATAAAATTTCAGGCAAAAAGGCCCCCACTAACATGCAATAGGCCTTATCACTTTTTTAAATATCACATTCACTAACATGCAATAGGCCTTATCACTTTTTAAATGTCACATTCCTACAATGAATTACCTCTATATATCATATCGGTGAAGTCGGTAACCCGCAATAATCAATTATTAGCTGTGGATTTTAATATATATATATATATATATATGCATCATATAAATTAGTATTTTTTCTGCAAATTGACGAATACATAATACACTTATACTAAATTTCTATATAAAAATACGTTTTTGTATGAGGTTTAAATTAAGTTTTTTCCCCATAAATTGTTATTTTCGAATTTCTGTTTTACTACATTTTATTTTTCATAAAAGTAATGATTTTTAAAAAAAAATTAAAAATGGTATTTAAATAATAATATTAATTTTTTGTAATATTAAGGAACTCTTACTTAAAAATTCATAAATCCAAAGTTTATTTAAAATTCAGTCCCTGTGTAAGTTATTTAAATTATGCCCTCCATAATTTAATCTTTTGTGTGGTCACCGTAAGTGAATCAAATACCCTTAGTCTTTCACATATTCTCTTTCTTCATCCCATCATATGATATTTTTTTTATTTCATGCATTGAAATATAATTTCTACCAATTTTTTTTTCTGATATACCATTTTTATGTGATTTGTTTATTTAATTTTGCTTCAAAATTTTTTCTCTTTGAACTATTTATATGATAAAAAATATTGTAAATTTACACTTATTGCATAAAATATATTTATTATTTTATACTCCAAAAATATTTATAAATTAAATATATCGTGAATTTCATTACTAACAAAGTTTTAATGTTATACATATTTTTTTATGTTTTCATAAATAAAATTATTTTCAATTTGATATAATTTAATTTGAAATTAATTAAAATCATACATTTTTCTTTCTGTTATTATCTTTAACGCAATCTAATAGTCCGAAAAAAATAAAATTAAAATAGTTTTTTATTATAGACATTTTTTTAGAAAACTCTAATTCCAAGATGATATTATATATGTATATAATTATATTACATGTTATATATAATATATATTAATAATAGGTAGTAGCGATATCACATGATATATATATATATAATGTGATACTATTTATATTACCTCGTGGTACTCTTATTTTATAATTGTGCTACCATTTGCGCATGAATGTGGTTTTATATTATCTATAATTACGCAATATTGTAAGATAACACGTAATACAATCAACATTTGAATTTGGTATATCATATATGATGTGGTTTTATTTCCATATAAATTATGTTAGTGATAGAGTGTGTGTGTGTGTTTATATATATATACACATGATGTTGTACCTTATTGTATCACAAATCATGTACAAATGTGTGTTTAACTAGATCAAATAGTATATATATAACGTAGTGTTAATTGCATTATATATCACATAGAAATGTGGTAGTTGCATCACATGTTATATGCTAATGTATTAATAATTATATCAAAAATTATATATATATATATATTGTAGTACCACTTGTATTACTTCGTGATACACTTATCTTATAACTGTGGTACTATAAATAAATGTTTTACCAATTATAGAGAAATATAATATGAGATTGTCTATGAATAAGTATTTTTGTAAACTAACATGTAAAATATATATATATATATATCGTGGTGATAATTGTATTATATACCAATTCAAATGCAGTAGTAATTGAATTTGTGATTATATCAACGGGGAATTGCCATAAAATGGTCCTGATTTCTGCTTATATATGACAACTTCACTTGTACTGTTGCATGAAATTGGGGAATTTGTTTATTTCCTCATGTTACACAAAACTATTCTCTATTATGATTTAGTGAGGCAAGTTCAAGTGTTTCCCTCAATTGAATGATATAATACATTGTAATTAATATGTTGTATTTTTTGGTAAGAAATTTTGTACAATTATTTGTTTGTAGTACATAAAATAAGTATCTTTGGTACAAATAGTAGACCAATTTTCAAATTTTCATAGTGTGGTTAATACATATAGTACATTTTAGTTTATGTGAATATATAATACCATAAATTAGCTTATATAGTACAATAAATTAGTATATCAGTACCACAAATTATGTTATCTAGTATCACGAATTATGTTATATAATACCACAAATTAGCTAATATAATACCACAAATCAGTATATATAGTATCACAAATTAGCTTATATAGTACCACAAATTATGTTATCTAGTACCACAAATTATGTTATCTAGTACCACAAATTATGTTATATAATACCACAAATCAATATATTTAGTACAACAGAGTAGTTTATATAGTACCCAAATCAGTATATTTGGTACCCAGAGTAACAGATACAATACAACAAATTGTTATTTAATATAAAAAATATGTTATTTAGTACAACATATTAGCTTATATAGTACCATAAATCAGTATATTTGGTACCACGAATCAGTATATTTGGTACCACAGAGTAACTTATGTAGTCACAAAAATTATGTTATTTAGTACCAAAAATATGTTATTTGGTATCACAAATCAGTATATTAGTATAACATATTAGCTTATATAGTACCACAAATCAGTATATTTGGTACCGCAAATGAGTATATTTGGTACCAAAGATTAGCTTAGATGTGAACTATCTACTTCGTATGTTATATACAAATCTACTATGTGGTACGAAATATACTAATTTGTGGTACCAACTTATATAATTTGTGGTATTATATAAGCTCATATGTGGTACTAAATATACTGATTTGTGGTATTAAATAACATATTGTGAGGGCCATTCCTAATCAAGTGTAATTATTACACCATTATTATTTCACAGTAAACAACGGAAGATTAATTAAATTTTACCAACACGTGGCCCTAAAAATTTAGGTATGACATCATCGCACAAGGGATATACCATATCATATGTAAAACAATTATCCAACACATATTCATACTCAAAATATTTACATAATACCATCTTTCATATGTATATCGATATATCAATGCTGAAAATACTACATAATACCATCAGCCTTAAATGATTACCACATATCAATACATATCCAAGACTGAGCATAAATAAACTTAGTTTACATATTTTATATTCCAAGACACACCATGTCATAAATAATTAATTATCTACATCTGGATAGACAGAAAACAATATCAGGTAAGGCTTCCACCGAGCATTCCCTTTTTGGGATCCTGGTCACCTGTATTACCTGCCATGTCCACACAGAGACAACAACAGCCCAACCCCCCCCCCCCCCCCCCCCCCCCCCCCCCTCTTGGGGGTGAGCCAAAGGTCAATATGGAAAGTAATTACAACATGTATATATAAAATGTGATATATATGATGTAATATAGTGCAATATAATACAATGCATGTAAGGTACAAATCATCTCGAGATATCAAGCGTTCATAATCCAAAGAATAGTCATCAACAATATCAAGCTTAAGCAGAGGGTTGCGACACAACCAAAGGGACTAGAAAAAAGTATCAAATTCATATCATCGACCGAAACAAGGATGAACAATCAAGATGCATTGATCAAGAACTTGGAAGTACAAGTGGGGCAACTAGCAACCATATTGACTTGACGAGCTCAAGGAACATGGCCCAGTGACATTGAGAAAAATCCAAATGAGCAAGTCCATGCCATAAGACTGAGGAGTGGAAAAGAGGTTGCTGCAGATACTGATAGAGAGAATGATGGACGAAAAGAGCATGAGGATAAGTTGACTGAGAAAAAGAGGGACCAATCACGCGACAAAGGTAAGTCTCATGAGACCACTACACCCATTACACCACCTACTAAGGTACAAATCCCACTCCAATTTCCCGCTACATATAAACGAGCAAAATTAGATGCTAAATTTGCTAAGTGTCTTGATTTGATTAAGAATCTCCATATTGATATGCTTTTATTGATGCTATATGGCAAATGCAGAATTATGCTAAGTTTTTAAAGGAGATATAGTCAAACAAGCGGAATTTGGTACTTATTTTCTAGTCCCTTTTGGTATGACATCCCGAATTTTATCTTCTATACTAAAATCTGACACTGTGTACTTGCGGTATATTTGTATGGACCCCCATGCCCTT
The DNA here is from genome assembly GCA_907163345.1 of Haberlea rhodopensis. Classification (NCBI taxonomy): domain Eukaryota; kingdom Viridiplantae; phylum Streptophyta; class Magnoliopsida; order Lamiales; family Gesneriaceae; genus Haberlea; species Haberlea rhodopensis. Next base: position 2,057,171 of record CAJQUN010000081.1, read on the forward strand.
AACACGTTATTAGTGTATTAATCCATAACATTAGTGCATACAATCATATTATCATGGGGGGAAAGCCATATGCAAGTATAACATCATATACTATCCAGAAAATTTCTTGCATTTGATCCACATAATATTCAAATTCCCCCACCAAGATCACTTACATAGCATCTATGTTGCACGGATACGGATACGCGGATACGTGGTTACGCAGATACGGGTACGGCTTGCACGGGATTTTCAAAATTTGTAGGATACGATACGTCCGGATACGACAAATTTTATTAATTAATTTATATATATGTGATGTCCAGATTATTATTAATCATTTGTTGGACTAAATATGATTTGGATTTTATTGATAATTAATTTTAGAATTAATTTTAGAATTAATTAGAAGTGGAATTGACCAAGTGAAGGTCAACTGGCAAATTAATCGGATCCTAAAATATTTTGAGATTGTAAAATATACTCAGATAATATTTTAGAGATAAATTAATTAAAATGAAGAATTTAAGTTTTGGGTTTTTGGGGTGTGTATAAATCCCAATCGTTGTCTCTAAATAATATATCAGTGCACCGGCGACACTTCGATGTACAAAACCGGGGTTAGGATACAAAAAAATAAATATGTTATGTTGGCATTTTCGGACACACATTGAAACGTGTAAAAACATGCACTGAATCCCGAACCCCTTCTCCTCTCGCGCATTCTGACCCCTCACCGTTCAAGCCGCGCGCCCGCCGCCGTCGGAGCTTCTTCCGGCGCGTCCTACCCGCCATCACCTTCGTCTCTCCCAGGCGCTTCTTTCCATACCAAGATCTTGAAGTTTCGTCGCGTATTTCGTTCGGATCTTGCAAGGAAGTGCGCGGATGAAAATCGCGATTTCGTCCGATTTTGGGGCGATTTTCTTCCAATTTTTTTGTGGGTAATTCTCGCCGTCCCTCAGTCGTTATTTACCTAAAATCCCACAAATTTTTGATGAACTTTGGTTCGATTTTTGCTAGCATTTTGGTAGGGTTGTTCGAGTGTGTGCTAGTGTGTGCAGCAGTGTGTGTGCGTGTGTGTGTTTCTGCGTGTGTGTGTGTGTCCAGCATGTGTTTGTGGATGAAGATGGTGTGTATGTGTGTTCCAACATGTATTGGTATAGGTACAAGACTTCTATATATGTTGTGCCTTGTGGTTGGATGATGTTTTGTTAATGTAAAGGGTAACTTAAATTAGTGTAATGGGTTAAGGCGATAATGTGGCGATAAATTGAGTATGAACAATTGGGATTTGGATAGCATGAAAATGTTATTAATTGTAGGGATTTAATCATAACTCACATTATTGAACGGAAAATTGTTGAAAATGAATTGGTGATTAAATGTCGTGATTTAGTGTCGTTGTTGTTAGAAGGTGAAGACTAGATTCATGCTAGTATGTGTTGACATGAAATAGAGTTTATGGTGATGTAAATGCTTGAATGTGTATCATGATATGTATTGTTGACTTATGTCACTTTATTGAATTACCACCCTTAGTAGTGAGTTCTAAATCAAGAATTACGGAACCAATGCATCTTTAAATTGGTAAAGTCGAATTTAATCAATAAATGACTTTATGTTGGGATTAAGGGGATTAGATTTAAAAGGGTAGAATCTTGTATCTACATGGATCCCTTCTTTCGTGTCTTGGTTTGAATCACCTCGGTGTGGGTTTGAATAATTGTGGAACATGTTAATCGGCTTAATTGGATTGTTTTAGTTAGACACTAGTTGTATATTATTATACATACACCCTGCACTTTCTTTCCCTCTGTTGAACTTGCGTGTCTAGTGAACTGCTATGTGAGTTGGGCGTGATCTTGCACGTATGGGTGTGTGTATCCCGCATCATGTGTGTGATGTAGCGGATGGTGGGAGATGATGAGGTTTTGCATTGCCAATGTAATACCATGATTCATGTGAGGATGTGTGCATCCAAAGTGCCGATTATGATTTGATTCATAATATCGAGTTATTGATTTGTGATATAGAAATGAAAGTAAGAACTATTTGATGGATGTTCATTGCTCGGATTATGAGCTAATATTGAATTGATATTCGATATAGACTCTACAGGAGACTTCGGACGTTGATGATAGCTTGTTCATGTTGTCTACTATAAGGTACGTGGTGACGTACGAGCAGGTATATCTAGTATCTATACATTCATGTATACATGCAAATTTGAATATGATGATTCAGGTAAGTGTTTGACTTTAATATCATATACGAGTTATGGGGGACACGTAGTGGTACGGGGTCCAATTTTACTTGTTGAGTAGTGATGTCGTGGGCATGAGCGATATGAGAAAGTATCGAGAATGAGATGGTGGGACAACCAGGGTTACATTGGGATAACCAGGTTCACATTGATGTTGAACTATTTATGTTTGAGCATAAATAATATATTGTCATTGTATTGAATTCATAAGTGTTGTTGAGTATTACATTTTCAGTGACAATACTAAACTTGAAATTATGAAGTGCGTGAGTTTGAAACAGGAACAGTGTGTGGAAGCTATACAGATTCGGAATTGTACAGGGAGTATATTTTATGAGTTTGAATAATCTAAATTGTTGCATTATGATTTCGTATGTTGATTTGTGATCGAATATTGAGTTGGAGTGTGCTCACCCAGTGTGGGGGCTGTTTCTGTTGAAACAGGTACAACAGGTACGATGCTGCTTTGGCGTGCTAGGCTCGAACCTTGTTGAATGATGCTTCCAGAAGCATAGTATGAGATTGAGCCGATATACGAGGTTGAGCGGTCGGTATTTATACTAATTATGCATCCGGATGAATATCCGTTATTCGTTGCTCTTCTGTGAGCACTTGTATGTGTATATGGACTGTATAAGGGTGTTGAAACCCACTTTTGTTGTCTTATTAGTGTGGTGTCTTCCCTGGCCGGGAATTTACTTGTGTTTCTATATTCTGTTTAATATTGCGTTGTCCCTGGTCGGGAATTATATTATGTGATGAGTTTTTATTTCCGGATAGCTCAGTTTGTGGGGAGACTCTGCCCAAATTTTTATAAAAACCCACAATGCAAAAGTGGTGTAATGGGGTTGGTAAAGGGTAAAATCTTTGAGTCTATTTATTGGTAGAGTTGATCATATAATGTTGAGCATTTGTTTGTGTCTTGGGATTATGGGAAACAAGTAATGATTCGTTTTAAAGAATGAAAAGAAAATGAAAAATTTATACACATACGACGTCATAAATGAACTAATGACGAGTTTAAGTGTTGCATTAGTGGTATCAGAGCAGTGGTTAGCTCTTTGGGGCTGTTAAGGGCCTAGGAAGTTATTGATAGCACATATTTATGCATGATGGCATTAATGTTTTATGACACAACTAGTTGTTTATGTGCTTTTATGATATGAAAAGTGGTGTTGCTAATCATTGTGGTTGCAGGAATCGTGTAGAATGCGATGGGATGGCATTAACGGTAATGTCTGGCACTCCATATGTTATGTGCTAAGGAATCTGATTTTGTAGGAAAATCAGGAAATGGAAATGTGAGACGTACGGGCTTCGGACGGTAAAACGTGTTACACCTTTGATTATGTATATCGTGGATAGTGAACCCTTACATGTGATGGTATATGTGAAATGATAGTGATATATATTGTGATAATGGAATCAACTGTTGTGCTTGATTATTGTGGTAGAATTGATGAATGTTCCGGTAGCCTTTATCTCCGAGCGAGGGAGGTACTTGCCGCTGTCATGACTAAGCGAGGTAACATGCCGCTGTCATTGTCGAAGCGAGAGGTCCTAAAATTCCGCTGGTGTATTGGGACCGGAACAGTCACAATTCTAGTGATTAATGTGGAATATTGTGGTTATAACTGGAACGTGATATCGATCATTATATTGTGAACTGTTGTATTAACCTGGATGCAGGTACAGGGAGCTAGTGGGAGTTCCGGTAGTTGTTATATTCGAGCGAGGGAGGTACTTGCCGCTGTCATATGAAGCGATGGTAATATGATATTTGCCGCTGTCATTTCTAAGCGAGGTAACATGCCGCTGTTGTGAGACCCCGATATCTCAAGATACTAATAGGTGCGATTAAGAGAACTAAGCATTTCAATATCAGAGTATTTAATCGTGTTGACATTTTGAGCTTACAGTTCAAATGTACCCATAAAATTTTCAACAGATAATAGTTACATTTCTCAAAACAATAGGAGTGACACTATAGTTCTACTCTACTACTTGTAGAGACTACGCATAAGAACTCTGTCCTGCTATTGTAGTAGCACTCCTTACAGCTCAAAGTATCAGCCCCGACCCTAGTTCTCCTTAGCAAAAGCACCTACAAAGACAACCCCCAACACATGAGCACATAGCTATCCATAAACAACACAATATGAATACGTAAGGCGTAAATGCATAATCATAAATACAAAACACTTCCTGTATTTTCATCGCATTTACAATGCCCATTGGTTGTCCCTGTACCACAATTCATAATCAAAACACTATATGAATGTATGGCTTCACTAATAAATGTCATGACATATCATCTCTTTTTCTTGAGTCAGTCATCATCAGTTATTTTAATGCTTCTTCGCTTTACAATCTCAAAACAAGCGGTATCTCATCCTCGCTTCTTCATACTAGCGGTATCTCATCATCGCTTAGGATGGTATACCCCGCCTCCATGTGCAAGCGAGCCTCCCCCCTCCCGCTCCACATTTTTAGCGGTCAAGCGTAAGCATTAAACCTTCACTGTGATCACCCCTGACTCGTGGAATACTCCTCTTTATTCCACATCACAATATGCAACAACAATGCATAATATGCAACAACAATGCATAATAACATGTATCAACTCTTAATGCATCACATTGCATTCATCATATGTCAAACAGACAAACATAAGTACATGTTACCGTTGGGATGCCCGTACGTCGCTTACGTACCTTTCCAAAATGTAGTGTGTGGTGGGACTCTATCCCGTGCGTTGTGTAGCCGTCTGTGAAGGCTCTACACCAGTGTACAACACAATATTAGATGCCAATATATGATCCAAAATCAAAAATCCAATAAAATATCAATATTTCAAAATTTTGCTTCTGGCGATCGATCGCTACCCCTTGGCGATCGATCGCCAAACTCCACTGTCCCATGGCGATCGATCGCGCCATTCATGGCGATCGATCCCGTGCCTTTGATTTTGGCTACTGGACCTCGGCGATCGATCGCGCCATTTGTGGCGATCGATCGCCACATGGTCTGTGCGCGACATTTTTCCAGAATGCTCAACACTGATTTTTACACCTTTCGTTCTAACATGTAAGACATACAACATGCCTAAACAAACATGCTAGTAGCTACAATACACTACCCTGAGTGTAATCATACAAGATATATATCCCAACCACAAACCCACATGCATTAAAAGCACCCTATAACATCAGTACTCAACCAACTTTTTCGAAAAACAGAGCATTATCTTCCTGCCCAGATTTTTGAGTACCCACTTTCAAGCAATGAAATCTACCACTTAAGTCATGAATATTGCTCGAATAAAAATGCCAAAGGCTTCACAAAACTACCATGCATATTTTCACATCAAAGGGAGGTACTTGCCGCTGTCATATGAAGCGATGGTAATATGATATTTGCCGCTGTCATGTCTAAGCGAGGTAACATGCCGCTGTCCTTGTCGAAGCGAGGGATATCATATGGTGCCTCTATATGTCGAAGCGAGGGGTCCTAAAATTTCGCTGCTATAACAAGACCGGAACAACCACATTATCGATATTGATAGCGATGTCTCATTCCGCTATATTGGTTGGCGATGGTTCATGCCGCCACGTGTATTGATAGCGATGTTTCGTTCCGCTATATTGGTCAGCGATGGTTCATGCCGCCACGTGTATTGATAGCTGGGTCTCATTCCGCTATATTGGTTGGCGATGGTTCATGCCGCCAAGTGTATTGATAGCGAGGTCTCATTCCGCTATATTGGTTGGCGATGGTTCATGCTGCCAAGTGTATTGATAGCGAGGTCTCATTCCGCTATATTGGTTGGCGATGGTTCATGCCGCCAAGTGTATTGATAGCGATGTCTCATTCCGCTATATTGGTTGGCGATGGTTCATGCCGCCATGTGTATTGATAGCGATGTCTCATTCCGCTATATTGGTTGACGATGGTTCATGCCGCCAGGTATATTGATAGCGATGTCTCATTCCGCTATATTGATTAGCGATGGTTTATGCCGCCGGGTACATGTATAGCGATGCCTCTTTCCGCTATGTCAATGGCGATGGCTCATGCCGCCAGACATGTGTTTGTCGATGGTGCATTCCGCTGATTCCATGGCGATGGTTCTTGCCGCCGATTATATATGTTGTGACGTCTCATTCCGCAATTCTGTTGTGGTGAGTATATCAATTTGTGTATTGATATGAAATCATATTTTGTGGAATATTTATGAATTGAGAGCAGGGACAATTTAAAGGATCAAGTGTGGATCAACTGTGTACAGTAAGTGTTATTGCATCTTATTGTTTTAAGAATGTATATTCATTGTGATTATGGGTATTATGTATGCCAGTGTTGGCGATGAGTATTATGTACCGCCGTAGGGCGATGAAGATTGATGCATTGCTATGTGTTAGCAATGAATATTTTTAGTACCGTTATTGTGATTAACGATGAATGTTGTTGTATCGCAATTGTGTTAGCAATGAGTATTGATGATGCTTTGATTGCAGATGGCAATAGAAGTTGTGCTATGTACAGTTATGTTATTGCTCATTGGGTATATGTGATTCAGGCCCAAGAGGATATTGGATCGGTCCAGGAGGACAAAATATCGAGGTAAACCGTTTCAGTTGGTTGAACATATTGATATATGTTGATTCGAGTTATTTTATTGATTCATATTGATTTTGAAATCATGTACATGTAGAAAAGTTGATAATGGAATTGAAGTGGAACCTAGATGTGTCATTCTTATTTTGTTGTGGTAATAAGGCAAGAAGGGGTGTAACCTCTGTGATAACACTCTCATATCTACGGTATAAAGTGATGAGATATTGAAAATAGATGTTAATCATTTTGTGACAATAATTATTGTTGTGAAAGCATGCTAGTTTTGTATGTGGTGGGATTAATAATTGATTAATCACCTATTATGTTGAATGGAATACAATCAGATAGACATGAGTTTAATGAGTGTGTCACGGGATGGCATGAGTATGTCACGGGATGACGCGTGATTACTACGAATGTCGTGTGTGGACATGTGTTCATTGTGAATATTCATGATTAATGAATTATTATGTTTCGAGGATGAGTTAAAGATTGATATAAATTGCGTCATTAAAGCATGCAACTGATTCTTATGTTAAATTTCAATCACCCTATGTGATAGTGTGCAGTAGCATGTTGTGTATAGAACTGCAAGAAACTTATGATGCAGGAATTAGTGTTTGATGACAGAAACATTATGGATGTCGAAATGCGTAAATGACAAGGTACGTGTTATGTTACTAGTATTTGAGAAATACTAACGGGATTATTTGGTACTTGTCCTATGACAGATAATAATTGGGTGAAGTAATATGAAAATGTTGATACTTAAGAGTATGTGAGTGCTGTGATTAACATGATATTATGGTGCCATTGTGTATTGTAGATGAATCCATCTACAAAGGTATGTCACGAACTATTCGATATTGATGTTGATGCCTTGTGTTAGATGAGTATTGACAGGCTTAGATTTTGAGTGTTTTTAACTATAAATTCTTCCTATTTTCCGTTCTTTTTCCTGGATGATATTATGCTTTTTTGTGTTTATTCGTTTGTTTCAGGAAAATAGATCGGAAGTGGAAGAAATGAGCTTATATGAAGATAAGGGGCGAAATCGAGGCGTGAAAGAACAGAAATTGAGGAAATGAAATTTTCGGAATCTTGATCGATCGAGATTTGCTCTCGATCGATCAAGCCAGGCAGAGAGTTGAGTATCAAAGAAATTCAAGTCTCGATCGATCGGTACAAATTTCCGATCGATCGAGCGAGGCAGTGACTCCAGAGCAAAATTTTATTAAAGTCTCGATCGATCGGTGGAAAATCTCGATCGATCGAGCGAGACAGTGAGTTTCAAAAGATGGCATGAACAGTGCGCCGATCGATCGAGAAAACCTTCCGATCGATCGAGACGCAAAATCCTGAAGATTTTATTTTCCTTTTTTATCGTGATTGTGGGGGTTTTAAGCGGGAATTTGGATTCATTCCAAAGAGAGCACGATATCAGACTATTTTTCTGGACCAGAGAGCTGCCCTAGCCGCCGCCCAGCCGCCGCCAAGGAGATCCGTTCTTCCGGTTCTTCGCCCGAGCCAAAGCCAATCCATTCCGGAGTGCAAGGAAGGAACAAGAGAAGAAATCACGGTGCAACGCACGGATTCATCCACCGTTTATCGTATTTCTAAACTTTAATTTATTTGATTTTCAATTCCATTTGATGTTTTTGAGGTCGAGAGACAATAAAACGCTTATGTATTTGATTTGAATTAAATTTAGTTTATATTATTGAGTTTTAGTTTTGTTGTGGTTGATTAGTGATTCATTGGTATTTGAGTGCATTGATTGTTATTGTTCATAAATTAATTGCTTGTGTAGATCAAAGTCTAGCTAGCTTTGATTGAATTTGAGAGTTACAGCCGAGATCGAGAGATAACGTTGTAACACGCTCCATTAATTTATGATGTATGTTACGATTGAGATCGAGAGATGATATCGCATACGTGAGAACTTGGAATCGAGAGATTTAGAGTTATAAGGTTTTGATAATCTATGCAACTTTGAATTAGTAAATAGGTGCACGAGAGTGACTTATTCTAATTTATCGTTAGTTTCTTTACAGCTCGAGAGAGTGTATTGAATAATATCGAAAACCGTTCACCTTTAAAATCAATTGGTTGATAATTTGAGAATTCCATTGAATCATTAGAGATAACATAATTGAACGACGAGCTCGGTAATTTTCTCGAGTAACTTACCTTTGCATTTCCGGAACCATCCTGTTCATTATTTCTAGTTTAAATCTTTATTCTTTAGTTTAATTTAGCTCTAGTTAATCAAACTTCTTAAATCGTAGGCTAAATATAATTTTATTAATCTTATTTGGTACTTATACGTTAGTCCCTGTGGATTCGACAACCTGTACTTAATTTTCACTATACTAAAACTTGACAACCGTGCACTTGCGGTAGAATCGCTTCACACTAATCTTTGAAATATCTTTTGTTTAAAAATAAAGCGGTCAAGTTTTTGGCGCCGTTGCCGGGGACTAATCTGTATAATATCATACGAGATTAGTTAATTGTAATTTAGCCAATTTTATTATTTGCGTTTTTGTTTTCTTTTTCTTTTTTGTTATTTTCGAAAAAGAAATAAAATATTATTTTATTTAAGTATGTTATTTGTTTTTCTTGCGAGGTACTTGTGATGCTTCATCAACAAGTCTTCACAAGATTTGCCCAACAATTTTCAGAGCCGTTTTGTTCGGCGTGGGAGAGATTCAATGAACTGGCAGACACATTCAGGTATCACAACTTATCGAACTATACTCTTCTGCAACATTTCTTCAAAGGTTTGGATGCACAGACACGAGGATGGGTATTCAGAGGAGCACTGGTGACTGAGAGTCCCCTGGTTGATAGAGATGAGGACAGTGTATTACACCTGTTCAATGATATGGCGGACTTCGATTACCACTGGCATTGTGATCCTTCCTTGCAAGGTTGGATTCACCAATACCCACCAGAGCCCCACTACCCTAATGATACACACCAAACCTTTGAGCATCACGGCGAGAAGAAAGATAGTTTTGTAGAAGGAACGGCTCAATCAGAGAATATGTTATTTAGACTCATGGATCAACTGAGCAACGTTTAGAGAACCAGACCAATTATATACGTCATCTAGAGCAGCAATTTGCAATTCTAGTGGAAACCATCTCAATGAGCTGCCAAGAGGAGGAGACGAGATCTACAAATCAGGCCTGGTTACATGATGATGATCACTCAACCAATCAAGTTTGGGGGAGTGATCCGACTCATGGGGAAGAATCAAGGGAAGTTGAGCCTATGGAAGTGATTGAGCCTACAGTGAAAAAGGCATCTGAGGAGATCCTATGGGACAACGAGCCAAGAGTGAAGTTGGATGATGAGATTTTCGAGAACCTTGATATGCACCCATCGATGGAGACATGTTATATGCCATATGTGGATACGTATTTCCCATCGATGCCACCAACTTCACCGCACTGCACCCCATATGGGATGAAGTCAAGTAAAGAATCATTCTCCCATGCTCACTATGTCATGACGAAAGTTGTTGGAGCGACGAGTTTACACTGGAGACATCTGGCCAATCTTGAGGGCATACTATATGAAGACCCATTAGTAGTATCATACAATACGTACTATGGCCGGCAGCCGCTCTTTGATGGTTGCTTATGATGGTCAAGCCGACGACTAGAAATCAGCGCTTCTTGGGAGGCAACCCAAGCGTATCCTTTTGCATTTAGCTTTGTGTTATTTTCAATTTTGCATTTAGTTTGTTTTTCTCTCTTGTCGATTTTTTTTTTCTAGCATCCTTCTTTTGCGAGGCACTCAAGTGGAGCGATGAACCCCTACAACAGTGGAGCTTTAAAAAGCCAAACTTCCTCAATCCTCATGCAAGCGTCTTGATCAGGGGAGTTTACTTTTTCCCTTTTGATTCTTTTAAACATTGAGGACAATGTTTCAGTTAAGTTTGGGGGAGTGGCTTGCGTGTTTAATTTGATCCACATGTTGTGTGCTTAATTGTCACTTGATTCGTCCTTGAGCACTATACACAAATGTTTTTTAGAAAATGAGTCAATACTTGAGAAATGAGAAATTAGATTTGCAACGGTAATACATGATGAAATTAATCCTCATCTAGATAGGAGTCATGAAAATGTTTAACTTGTTTGTATATATCCTTTGTTAACTACATGTCAAAACTGAGGAATAATTTGAGCACTTATTGAGTCATGATTGAGTGAAGTATGTATTGATTAAATTGAAAACTTGTGTTAACTATGATGAGTCTTGAGTATCTTAGATAACTCTACAGTTTAGTGAAAGCACTTTGAGGCGAAATTTATAATTAGGAACTAGACTTGGAGATTATTTAGGCGATCTTTGGACCGTTTGTGCCTTTCAAGCCTACCTTGTATACATTATTCCTTAGTGTCCCCTTTTGAGCCTTATTGAAAAAGAATGGAATATGCATTGCATATGATTAGACCCCCATTCGGCATTCTTGGCAAACTCATTATACCCACCTTGGTTTGAGCCTAAAAGAACAATTTCATCCATCCCTAGGAGAGTATAATGAATCTCATTCATTGCATTAAATTGTTATATGTTGAGAAGTTCATTGTGAAAGAAACGAAATGAACAAAAGAATGAGCAAAGAAAAAGAAAAGATGTAGAGAAAAAGCCTTGAAAGAAAAGTTAAATAAGACCCAAAGTGGCCAAGGCTAGAAAATGTGAAGAGAAGCTCAATGTTTATGTGAGAAGATTTTGAACTGATTCTGTTATACTCTCTTCTTTGCTTCTATCCTACCTTTTCTTTGGAGCCGACACCAAAAGGCCTAACGTGAAAAGCTTTTAAAGTCCTGTTGATCCAAGTCTAGGGAATAATTACAGTAGTGGAGAAGTGCTGGATAGTAAATTTGTAGAGTAGTTCAAAGTAATCTTGACTAGGAGTTGATATGGCACATGTTGATCTTAAAGATATGTATGTAACTCATGTTTGACAAAAGCACACACGCACGTTCCGATGTTGCGATGTATTGTTTAACTTAGGAGAAATTGCTTCTTGTTAAGTGTTGAAGGACTTCTATTGATGTGTAAGTAGGATTTCTGAGATTTTACGTATGTTGTAAAGATGATTCATGCTTAGTATCGAGTTTAACTTTTCTTTTTGAGCTTATTGCTTGCTCGAGGACGATCAAGTCTAAGTTTGGGGGAGTTGATAGGCTTAGATTTTGAGTGTTTTTAACTATAAATTCTTCCTATTTTCCGTTCTTTTTCCTGGATGATATTATGCTTTTTGTGTTTATTTGTTTGTTCAGGAAAATAGATCGGAAGTGGAAGAAATGAGCTTATATGAAGATAACGGGCGAAATCGAGGCGTGAAAGAACAGAAATTGAGGAAATGAAATTTTCGGAATCTCGATCGATCGAGATTTGCTCTCGATCGATCGAGCCAGGCAGAGAGTTGAGTATCAAAGAAATTCAAGTCTCGATCGATCGGTACAAATTTCTGATCGATCGAGCGAGGCAGTGACTCCAGAGCAAAATTTTATTAAAGTCTCGATCGATCGGTGGAAAATCTCGATCGATCGAGCGAGACAGTGAGTTTCAAAAGCTGGCATGAACAGTGCGCCGATCGATCGAGAAAACCTTCCGATCGATCGAGACGCAAAATCCTGAAGATTTTATTTTCCTTTTTTATCGTGATTGTGGGGGTTTTAAGCGGGAATTTGGATTCATTCCAAAGAGAGCACGATATCAGACTATTTTTCTGGACCAGAGAGCTGCCCTAGCCGCCGCCCAGCCGCCGCCAAGGAGATCCGTTCTTCCGGTTCTTCGCCCGAGCCAAAGCCAATCCATTCCGGAGTGCAAGGAAGGAACAAGAGAAGAAATCACGGTGCAACGCACGGATTCATCCACCGTTTATCGTATTTCTAAACTTTAATTTATTTGATTTTCAATTCCATTTGATGTTTTTGAGGTCGAGAGACAATAAAACGCTTATGTATTTGATTTGAATTAAATTTAGTTTATATTATTGAGTTTTAGTTTTGTTGTGGTTGATTAGTGATTCATTGGTATTTGAGTGCATTGATTGTTATTGTTCATAAATTAATTGCTTGTGTAGATCAAAGTCTAGCTAGCTTTGATTGAATTTGAGAGTTACAGCCGAGATCGAGAGATAACGTTGTAACACGCTCCATTAATTTATGATGTATGTTACGATTGAGATCGAGAGATGATATCGCATACGTGAGAACTTGGAATCGAGAGATTTAGAGTTATAAGGTTTTGATAATCTATGCAACTTTGAATTAGTAAATAGGTGCACGAGAGTGACTTATTCTAATTTATCGTTAGTTTCTTTACAGCTCGAGAGAGTGTATTGAATAATATCGAAAACCGTTCACCTTTAAAATCAATTGGTTGATAATTTGAGAATTCCATTGATCATTAGAGATAACATAATTGAACGACGAGCTCGGTAATTTTCTCGAGTAACTTACCTTTGCATTTCCGGAACCATCTTGTTCATTATTTCTAGTTTAAATCTTTATTCTTTAGTTTAATTTAGCTCTAGTTAATCAAACTTCTTAAATCGTAGGCTAAATATAATTTTATTAATCTTATTTGGTACTTATACGTTAGTCCCTGTGGATTCGACAACCTGTACTTAATTTTCACTATACTAAAACTTGACAACCGTGCACTTGCGGTAGAATCGCTTCACACTAATCTTTGAAATATCTTTTGTTTAAAAATAAAGCGGTCAAGTATAATCGTGACATGAAAATATTGGTGTTAAGCCATTTATCATGAATTGATACTGATGGTCTGTGGCTATTGGTGTGTATAATGTGTATATACGTATGTTAGAATGACTAATGGGTTTTCTAGTCATTACCTTGCACCAGATAATAGCCAGGAGATGATATATGAAAGATTGATGCGTAAAGGCTCAAGAGTACCGTTACTTCATATGGATGATAGTGATGATGTGGGGATAAGTTGCATACATTTGCAACGACACAGGTATGAGGTTAATTAGATAAATGTTGATGTATTGACAAATATTCTTGAATATACATGAAAGCATGGATTGCATGATTTAGCGAGATTATATGATGGGTACTGTGATAAAAGTATATGACGGGAAATAAGATAATGCAATGGAATTGTGTCGATGAAAGTACACAGGTAGTGAGATATGACAAAGAAGCTTGACGGTTAAACACTTCTTGCGATCGTTGGTGCAATGGGGCACATGTGTGAGCCACGATGATTCCGATGACTGTCATCCTACGGATGGTAAAGTCACTATCTTGAGCTATATACGGTACGTAAATTTTACTGTTGGCTGTTATGGTAAGCATGCGTTGAAATTTCGAGGACGAAATTTTATATGTTGGGGAGAATTATGATGTCCAGATTATTATTAATCATTTGTTGGACTAAATATGATTTGGATTTTATTGATAATTAATTTTAGAATTAATTTTAGAATTAATTAGAAGTGGAATTGACCAAGTGAAGGTCAACTGGCAAATTAATCGGATCCTAAAATATTTTGAGATTGTAAAATATACTCCGATAATATTTTAGAGATAAATTAATTAAAATGAAGAATTTAAGTTTTGGGTTTTTGGGGTGTGTATAAATCCCAATCGTTGTCTCTAAATAATATATCAGTGCACCGGCGACACTTCGATGTACAAAACCGGGTTAGGATACAAAAAAATAAATATGTTATGTTGGCATTTTCGGACACACATTGAAACGTGTAAAAACACGCACTGAATCCCGAACCCCTTCTCCTCTCGCGCATTCTGACCCCTCACCGTTCAAGCCGCGCGCCCGCCGCCGTCGGAGCTTCTTCCGGCGCGTCCGACCCGCCATCACCTTCGTCTCTCCCAGGCGCTTCTTTCCATACCAAGATCTTGAAGTTTCGTCGCGTATTTCGTTCGGATCTTGCAAGGAAGTGCGCGGATGAAAATCGCGATTTCGTCCGATTTTGGGCGATTTTCTTCCAATTTTTTTGTGGGTAATTCTCGCCGTCCCTCAGTCGTTATTTACCTGAAATCCCACAAATTTTTGATGAACTTTGGTTCGATTTTTGCTAGCATTTTGGTAGGGTTGTTCGAGTGTGTGTTAGTGTGTGCAGCAGTGTGTGTGCGTGTGTGTGTTTCTGCGTGTGTGTGTGTGTCCAGCATGTGTTTGTGGATGAAGATGGTGTGTATGTGTGTTCCAACATGTATTGGTATAGGTACAAGACTTCTATATATGTTGTGCCTTGTGGTTGGATGATGTTTTGTTAATGTAAAGGGTAACTTAAATTAGTGTAATGGGTTAAGGCGATAATGTGGCGATAAATTGAGTATGAACAATTGGGATTTGGATAGCATGAAAATGTTATTAATTGCAGGGATTTAATCATAACTCACATTATTGAACGGAAAATTGTTGAAAATGAATTGGTGATTAAATGTCGTGATTTAGTGTCGTTGTTGTTAGAAGGTGAAGACTAGATTCATGCTAGTATGTGTTGACATGAAATAGAGTTTATGGTGATGTAAATGCTTGAATGTGTATCATGATATGTATTGTTGACTTATGTCACTTTATTGAATTACCACCCTTAGTAGTGAGTTCTAAATCAAGAATTATGGAACCAATGCATCTTTAAATTGGTAAAGTCGAATTTAATCAATAAATGACTTTATGTTGGGATTAAGGGGATTAGATTTAAAAGGGTAGAATCTTGTATCTGTAAGTAATCCCTTGAGCATACAACGCAGCGGAATAAAATTTTGGGATTACTAACACCGGATCTATACATAGGGATTCATATCGGATTAGAGAATAACAAGTGTCTCACCCTTGTAGCGTGTTTGAAGCAGAATCCACGGAGCAGCACCACGTCCTACGCCTTCTCCGAGTCAATAGCAAAACTCGATGAGTTTTGCCTCAACGGTATCCACACGATCAAATCGGGTGAAGGGATGGTTTAATAACAAGTTGCTAGACAAGTTATTAAACCAATACACGAAGAAAACTCGATTCACAATCGAAAGAATGGCCGGAATCCACCACAACACCCTTCGACTATCAAGCAAGCCGAGAGCAATTGGAGGAGGCGGCCGAATGCTTCTTCTTGTGTAGGTTTTGTGTTATGAAAATTGTCTTGCAATTAAAAAACCTTGTAATCATCTTTTATATAATTAATTAAAGGCTTTCATAAAGCCTCATGGGCTTAAGCCCATGATTTAATTAATCATCATGATTATTAATTAAGACTCCTCTTAATTATTTAATTCATCCCATGAATTTAATTTCCCTTCTCGATTTAATCTTTTGTGCGACCCGATAGGATCTCGTAATGTTGGCAGTGACATAAAATCTCATTTTATGTCGCAAGCATTGAGCGGTATCTAGCAACACATCGATGCTACCCAAATTACAAGAATGTCAATGACTCGACATAACCTTTAGAACTTGTGATAATATTAATCATGTAACTTAATCCCTTTGTCCTTTGTGTTTAGATTGAACACGAGTCATGGAATAGTCATACTCGTATATCCAATCTTTATTTCTTGATCCCCAAGTAGAACTAGAATAAACGAATAAGCTCGATATCTCATTTCGACTCATTCGAGCATGGCCATGCATTTTAGTTCTCACTTGATCAAGGGCCAAACACATCTCCTGTTATATAGGAGGGACAAATCCTATCTCGATCAGTCAACATCCCTCTACATAATTCGTAGTGTATCCAATAGTCGCCTTTATAGATTACCCTATTACGGGTAACGTTTGACGATATCAAGATACATAACTCCTTATGTTGGGATCTCTGATGATCACAAGTCGTAAGGATTACATACATTATTATCACTATGAGAATTGCATATGACGATCATATAACTATCCATGTTGCATTCTCATGGTGGGTCTGTCCAGTACATCGTTCTCTAACATGTACCCATATGTTGATTTGATATCTCATATCAATGAACAATACATCGATCAACATATACTAGTCTCTATGTATTATCATTATCCCTATTCATGATAATACTTGACTAGGGACATCTTTAAGAATAATACAATATTATTCTAAGGACATTAACATATATATTAATTCACAATGCACAGTTAAAAGAATAATATATAATAATGAATTGCCATTCATAAATCCATAAACATTGTATGTCTTAAACAATCATCTAATGACTTGTCTTAGGGCATATCCCAACAAATCTCCCACTTGCACTAAGACCACTCAGACATATACCTAATGCCTAGAGATCTAGTATGACGATCATGCTTCTGCTGTGACAGCGGCTTCGTCAATGGGTCAGATACATTATCATCTGTTGGTACTTTGCATATTTTAACATCTCCCCTTTCAACGATTTCTCGAATGAAATGGAAACGCCTAAGTATGTGCTTGGATCTTTGGTGAGATCTTGGTTCCTTAGCCAATGCGATCGCTCCATTGTTGTCACAATAGAGTTCTATCGGATCTTTAATGCTAGGCACCACTCCAAGTTCAGAAATGAACTTCCTCATCCAAACAGCTTCCTTTGCTGCATCCGAGGCAGCAATATACTCAGCTTCCGTTGTAGAATCGGCTACTGTTTCTTGCTTTGAACTCTTCCAGCTCATTGCACCTCCATTCAGGCAATACACATATCCAGATTGCGATCGAAAATCATCTTTGTCGGTTTGGAAGCTTGCATCAGTGTAACCCATTACATTGAGCTCTTCCTCACCTCCATAAATCAAGAATGTATCCTTAGTCCTTCTCAAGTACTTTAGGATATTCTTGACAGCAATCCAGTGACCTTCACCTGGATCAACTTGATATCTGCTCGTCATGCTCAAAGCATACGATACATCGGGACGAGTACATATCATGGCATACATGATAGATCCAATAGCTGACGCGTATGGAATCTTACTCATGCGTTGTCTCTCATCTGGTGTTGAAGGACACTGTTCCTTCGAGAGATAAATACCATGTGTCATAGGCACGAATCCTTTCTTGGATTCTTGCATGCTAAACCTTTTAAGCACCTTGTCTATGTACGTACTTTGACTTAGACCAAGAAGCCTTCTCGATCTATCTCTATAGATCTTGATTCCTAATACATAGGTGGCTTCTCCTAAGTCTTTCATCGAAAAGCAGTTCCCTAGCCAAATCTTTACAGATTGCAAGGCATGGATATCATTTCCAATAAGAAGTATGTCATCTACATACAACACTAGGAAAATGATTACGCTCCCACTGACCTTCTTGTAGACACAAGGTTCATCTTCATTTTTGATAAAACCAAACTCTTTGATTGCATCATCAAAACGAAGATTCCAACTCCGAGAAGCTTGCTTCAATCCATAAATGGATCGTTGTAGCTTGCATATCTTTCCAGCATCCTTTGGATCGACAAAACCCTCGGGCTGTGTCATGTACACATCCTCGAGCAGATTTCCATTAAGGAAAGCTGTTTTGACATCCATCTGCCAGATTTCATAATCATGAAATGCAGCTATTGCAAGTAAGATCCTTATGGATTTAACCATGGCCACTGGTGAAAAGGTTTCATCATAGTCAATACCATGAATTTGTTTGAATCCTTTTGCAACCAGCCGACCTTTATAGGTTTGTACGTTACCATCCATATCGGTCTTTTTCTTGAAAATCCATTTGCACCCTATGGGTCGTACCCCTTCAGGTGGATCAACCAAGTCCATACTTGGTTTGCATACATGGATTCCATCTCAGATTTCATGGCCTCTTGCCATTTCTCAGAATCATTGCCCATTATAGCTTGTTGATAAGATGACGGCTCATCCTCATCAATAAGTAGTAAGTCACCTTGTTGAGTCACAAGAAATCCATATCTCTGTGGCTCCCGGTGTTCTCTTACAGACCTACGCTGGGCTTGTGTCTCTTGAGCAGGTGCTTCTTCCACAACAGTTTGTGGTGCCTGCTCTGTTTCCATCTCAATCTCAGGTTCAGTGTTTTCTTGTGGTTGAACTTCACTAAGTTCTATTTTTCTCCCACTGGTTTTTCTAGAGATAAATTCTCTTTCAAGAAATACACCAGTCCGAGCAACAACTACTTTGTTCTCGGTGGGATAGTAGAAATAGTATCCTTTCGTTTCCTTAGGATACCCCACAAATAAACACTTATCAGATTTGGGTCCAAGTTTGTTAGTGGCGTGACGTCTAACGAAAGCCTCACAACCCCAAATCTTCATAAAAGACATACTAGGACGCTTCCCAGTCCATATCTCATATGGTGTCTTTTCCACTGATTTAGATGGAACACGGTTCAGTAAGAAAATCGCTGTTTCTAGAGCGTGTCCCCAAAACGATATCGGAAGATCTGCATGACTCATCATTGATCTAACCATGTCTAACAAGGTTCGATTTCTCCTCTCGGATACACCATTCCATTGCGGAGTATACGGAGGAGTGAGTTGTGGGACTATCCCACACTCCTTTAGATAGTCATGAAACTCTTGGCTTAAGTATTCTCCTCCTCGATCTGATCGAAGGATTTTGATACTTTTGCCAAGTTGGTTTTGTACTTTATTCTTGAAATCTTTGAACTTTTCAAAGGTTTCATGCTTATGTTTCATTAGGTACACATACCCATATCTACTGAGGTCATCAGTAAATGTAACGAAGTATTGAAAACCACCTCTAGCTTGTGTACTTATTGGTCCACATACATCACTATGTATTAGTCCCAATAAAACATTTGTCCTTTCAACATATCCCTTGAAAGGGGCTTTAGTCATCTTGCCCATTAAACAAGATTCGCATGTTTCATATGATTCAAAATCAAATGAATCTAATATTCCATCCTTATGAAGTTTAGATATGCGGTTCTCGTTTATGTGGCCCAAGCGACAGTGCCAGAGATAAGTCGGATTACAATCATTATTTTTAATCCTTTTAGTATTTATGTTATAGATAGGCATATCAAGATTTAATACATAAAGACCATTCACCATTTGTGCACTAGCATAAAACATATCATTTAAATAAATAGAACAACAATTGTCCTTTATTATAAATGAAAAACCATACTTGTCTAAACAAGAAATAGAAATAATGTTTTTAGTAATTGAAGGCACAAAATAACAGTCTTTTAAAATCAGTGATAAACCAGAAGGTAAAGCTAAATGATAATCTCCTATAGCTAATGCAGCAACTCTTGCTCCATTTCCAACTCGGAGATCAACTTCACCTTTCGCCAATGTCCTACTCCTTTTGAGATCCTGCACATTTACACAAATGTGAGATCCACATCCAGTATCTAATACCCATGATGAAGAAGTAGATAAATTGACTTCTATAACAAAAATACCTGAAGCCGAAGTCACACTTCCTTTCTTTAGATTCTCCAGATATACTTTGCAGTTTCTTTTCCAATGGCCGGTCTCACCGCAATGGAAACAGTTCCCTTCCTTTGCTATCCCTCCCTTTGGCTTCAGTGCATAAGACTTTGGCTTAGATTTAGCAAAGACCTTCTTTGCTTTCTTGTTGCCTTTAGCTTTGGCCCTTCCTTTGCACTTATTCACAATAAGGACATTTGTGGCCTTAGTCTTCTTAGTATTTGCTTCATATGTTCTCAACATACCAAGCAACTGGGGTAGAGTCTTTTCCATGTCAGTCATATTGTAATTTACTACAAATTGACTGAAGCTTTCAGGCAACGATTGCAAGATCACATCGGTGGCCAACTCTTGGTCCAATGGAAAACCTAGCTTGTCCAGATTCTCAATGTACCCAATCATCTTGAGCACATGAGTTCCAACTAAGCTTCCTTCTACCATCCTGCACTGGAATAACGCTTTAGAGACGTCATACCTCTCTTGTCTAGCTTGCTGTTGGTACAACTGCTTTAAGTGTTCGATCATATCGAACGCCTCCATTTCCTCATGTTGCTTCTGAAGCTCAGAGTTCATGGTGGCAAGCATGAGGCACCCAACATCAAGTGCGTCACTCTGATGCTTCTTGTAAGCATCCTTTTCTGTTCTTGTAGCCGTTAGGGGAGGTTCCTCAGCGGGTAAGGGTTCCTCTAGGACATATTGTTTCTTTTCTTGTTTGAGGACTATCCTCAAGTTCCTATGCCAGTCTAGGAAGTTCGTCCCATTTAATTTGTCCTTCTCAAGGACCGATCGCAGTGATAAAGTGCTAGTAACGTTGTTAGTTGCCATGGATATCTACAATATAAATATGCAAAATAAGTTTATGATTTAAATCATTTAACATGGTCTTATATTAAATGATACTCCCACTATTTTGTTTGAAAAATATCAACCCACGAAACCTTTAGTGGGCCAAGATCCATATTTCACTTAATCTTGAGTTAGCTTTGGCTAATCGCCCAAGACTCGGTTATTTAGGTAGACAACACTTTGTCAATTACATCACATATAATTCTTGGATAGTTGGACGAACAACACTTTGTTCAATTCATCAAATGAATTATAATCCAACCCATGCCTCTAGGTTCCCAATCCTATTGAGATAACCTAGTTAAGTCGTACCCAATTAAAGTATAACGGATATCACTTTTATCCTTTCGCGCCTTACTAAGATTGCCACGGTGCTTTGCTTTGGCAAACCCACACATGTACAATCGAAATTATTGACGAGTACTTTTAATTTTGGAAGGCATCTAAAACTTAATATTTTAGAGGGATTTATTGATCTCATGATTAATTTGATAATTTAAAATATGTGGACTACATATAGTTGTATACATATCTACATATATGTGTAATACTATTATCAAACTAAAACATAAGATAAATCATGCATCAACATACATAATTAAACGTGACATGGTTATAGCCCCTACTAACGATTTTCTCAAGCCAATGAGAAAATCCTATGAGTCAACCTAAGGTAACTTCACAAGCACCTTCCTTTGGCTCCAATTTGTGAATGGCCTCCTCATCCCAGCACGATGCTCCATCTTCATTGATCACCATCAATAAAATAAACTACACTATTTACAAGATATAGAATTCCTCGATTCACATTCGATGGGAACATAGGGGAGGGATTACATTTAGAATAAAATAGAGAAAGGCACGACACGCAGGTCGTATTATAAATTACAAACATCCACAAATCCTATCTAATAGGTCAAAGGGCTATAACCACGCACCATGCTCAAACAATACATAAAGCATGCATTAACATTTAATTAATTAAATCCTAAACATTTTAAATTTAATTCTAATTAAAACTGTAAAATAATTTTTTGAAAAATTATTGTACGCTCGGGACATCACATGCCTCGAACTAAAGCGATTAAGACACGAACCACCATGGTTCGAACCACAAACACTCGGCTGGACCATTGATGGGCCTAGGGTTCGAAACCCTAGCCCATGGCCGAGCCTTGGCTCGTGCGGCGGCGGCGCTAGGGTTCCAAACCCTAGCCGCCTCGCACCATCTTCGTTTTTCATCGAGCCAACTTGCTCGAAACATCGTAATTCATGAGCCACAAGCCACGGTCCAACCATGGACGGTCCATGACGGTGACGACTTAACCATCTCGAGCCAAGGGTTCGAAAAACCCTAGCCCAAGCGGCGGCCGAGTGGCTTATGTGACTAGGGTTCAAAACCCTAGCCTTTTGCAAGCGGCGGCCGAGCCATGGTGACTAGGGTTCGAAACCCTAGCCCTTAGGTGGCGTCGGCCGTGAGCCATGCACGAGCCAATGTTCCGGTTTTGATCACGAATTATCATATATTTTGATCCGTCAATTATATCATATATAATATCATACGATGATTTTCGCAAACTCGATTTAATCCATATCATATATGAAAATACAGTTTTAAATAGCATGCAATATAAGCTCTAATATGATTAACACAATTTAATCACATAAATCCGATATGAGCCTTGTACACGGCTCTGATACCACTGTAAGTAATCCCTTGAGCATACAACGCAGCGGAATAAAATTTTGGGATTACTAACACCGGATCTATACATAGGGATTCATATCGGATTAGAGAATAACAAGTGTCTCACTCTTGTAGCGTGTTTGAAGCAGAATCCACGGAGCAGCACCACGTCCTACGCCTTCTCCGAGTCAATAGCAAAACTCGATGAGTTTTGCCTCAACGGTATCCACACGATCAAATCGGGTGAAGGGATGGTTTAATAACAAGTTGCTAGACAAGTTATTAAACCAATACATGAAGCAAACTCGATTCACAATCGAAAGAATGGCCGGAATCCACCACAACACCCTTCGACTATCAAGCAAGCCGAGAGCAATTGGAGGAGGCGGCCGAATGCTTCTTCTTGTGTAGGTTTTGTGTTATGAAAATTGTCTTGCAATTAAAAAACCTTGTAATCATCTTTTATATAATTAATTAAAGGCTTTCATAAAGCCTCATGGGCTTAAGCCCATGATTTAATTAAGCATCATGATTATTAATTAAGACTCCTCTTAATTATTTAATTCATCCCATGAATTTAATTTCCCTTCTCGATTTAATCTTTTGTGCGACCCGATAGGATCTCGTAATGTTGGCAGTGACATAAAATCTCATTTTATGTCGCAAGCATTGAGCGGTATCTAGCAACACATCGATGCTACCCAAATTACAAGAATGTCAATGACTCGACATAACCTTTAGAACTTGTGATAATATTAATCATGTAACTTAATCCCTTTGTCCTTTGTGTTTAGATTGAACACGAGTCATGGAATAGTCATACTCGTATATCCAATCTTTATTTCTTGATCCCCAAGTAGAACTAGAATAAACGAATAAGCTCGATATCTCATTTTGACTCATTCGAGCATGGCCATGCATTTTAGTTCTCACTTGATCAAGGGCCAAACACATCTCCTGTTATATAGGAGGGACAAATCCTATCTCGATCAGTCAACATCCCTCTATATAATTCGTAGTGTATCCAATAGTCGCCTTTATAGATTACCCTATTACGGGTAACGTTTGACGATATCAAGATACATAACTCCTTATGTTGGGATCTCTGATGATCACAAGTCGTAAGGATTACATACATTATTATCACTATGAGAATTGCATATGACGATCATATAACTATCCATGTTGCATTCTCATGGTGGGTCCGTCCAGTACATCGTTCTCTAACATGTACCCATATGTTGATTTGATATCTCATATCAATGAACAATTCATCGATCAACATATACTAGTCTCTACGTATTATCATTATCCCTATTCATGATAATACTTGACTAGGGACATCTTTAAGAATAATACAATATTATTCTAAGGACATTAACATATATATTAATTCACAATGCACAGTTAAAAGAATAATATATAATAATGAATTGCCATTCATCAATCCATAAACATTGTATGTCTTAAACAATCATCTAATGACTTGTCTTAGGGCATATCCCAACAGTATCTACATGGATCCCTTCTTTCGTGTCTTGGTTTGAATCACCTCGGTGTGGGTTTGAATAATTGTGGAACATGTTAATCGGCTTAATTGGATTGTTTTAGTTAGACACTAGTTGTATATTATTATACATACACCCTGCACTTTCTTTCCCTCTGTTGAACTTGCGTGTCTAGTGAACTGCTATGTGAGTTGGGCGTGATCTTGCACGTATGGGTGTGTGTATCCCGCATCATGTGTGTGATGTAGCGGATGGTGGGAGATGATGGGGTTTTGCATTGCCAATGTAATACCATGATTCATGTGAGGATGTGTGCATCCAAAGTGTCGATAATGATTTGATTCATAATATCGAGTTATTGATTTGTGATATAGAAATGAAAGTAAGAACTATTTGATGGATGTTCATTGCTCGGATTATGAGCTAATATTGAATTGATATTCGATATAGACTCTACAGGAGACTTCGAACGTTGATGATAGCTTGTTCATGTTGTCTACTATAAGGTACGTGGTGACGTACGAGCAGGTATATCTAGTATCTATACATTCATGTATACATGCAAATTTGAATATGATGATTCAGGTAAGTGTTTGACTTTAATATCATATACGAGTTATGGGGGACACGTAGTGGTACGGGGTCCAATTTTACTTGTTGAGTAGTGATGCCGTGGGCATGAGCGATATGAGAAAGTATCGAGAATGAGATGGTGGGACAACCAGGGTTACATTGGGATAACCAGGTTCACATTGATGTTGAACTATTTATGTTTGAGCATAAATAATATATTGTCATTGTATTGAATTCATAAGTGTTGTTGATATTACATTTTCAGTGACAATACTAAACTTGACATTATGAAGTGCGTTAGTTTGAAACAGGAACAGTGTGTGGAAGCTATACAGATTCGGAATTGTACAGGGAGTATATTTTATGAGTTTGAATAATCTAAATTGTTGCATTATGATTTCGTATGTTGATTTGTGATCGAATATTGAGTTGGAGTGTGCTCACCCTGTGTGGGGGCTGTTTCTGTTGAGACAGGTACACCAGGTACGATGCTGCTTTGGCGTGCTAGGCTCGAACCTTGTTGGATGATGCTTCCAGAAGCATAGTATGAGATTGAGCCGATATACGAGGTTGAGCGGTCGGTATTTATACTAATTATGCATCCGGATGAATATCCGTTATTCGTTGCTCTTCTGTGAGCACTTGTATGTGTATATGGACTGTATAAGGGTGTTGAAACCCACTTTTGTTGTCTTATTAGTGTGGTGTCTTCCCTGGCCGGGAATTTACTTGTGTTTCTATATTCTGTTTAATATTGCGTTGTCCCTGGTCGGGAATTATATTATGTGATGAGTTTTTATTTCCGGATAGCTCAGTTTGTGGGGAGACTCTGCCCAAATTTTTATAAAAACCCACAATGCAAAAGTGGTCTAATGGGGTTGGTAAAGGGTAAAATCTTTGAGTCTATTTATTGGTAGAGTTGATCATATAATGTTGAGCATTTGTTTGTGTCTTGGGATTATGGGAAACAAGTAATGATTCGTTTTAAAGAATGAAAAGAAAATGAAAAATTTATACACATACGACGTCATAAATGAACTAATGACGAGTTGAAGTGTTGGGGCCTTACATTAGTGGTATCAGAGCAGTGGTTAGCTCTTTGGGGCTGTTAAGGGCCTAGGAAGTTATTGATAGCACATATTTATGCATGATGGCATTAATGTTGTATGACACAACTAGTTGTTTATGTGCTTTTATGATATGAAAAGTGGTGTTGCTAATCATTGTGGTTGCAGGAATCGTGTAGAATGCGATGGGATGGCATTAACGGTAATGTCTGGCACTCCATATGTTGTGCTAAGGAATCTGATTTTGTAGGGAAATCAGGAAATGGAAATGTGAGACGTACGGGCTTCGGACGGTAAAACGTGTTACACCTTTGATTATGTATATCGTGGATAGTGAACCCTTACAAGTGATGGTATATGTGAAATGATAGTGATATATATTGTGATAATGGAATCAACTGTTGTGCTTGATTATTGTGGTAGAATTGATGAATGTTCCGGTAGCCTTTATCTCCGAGCGAGGGAGGTACTTGCCGCTGTCATGACTAAGCGAGGTAACATGCCGCTGTCATTGTCGAAGCGAGGGGTCCTAAAATTCCGCTGTTGTATTGGGACCGGAACAGTCACAATTCTAGTGATTAATGTGGAATATTGTGGTTATAACTGGAACGTGATATCGATCATTATATTGTGAACTGTTGTATTAACCTGGATGCAGGTACAGGGAGCTAGTGGGAGTTCCGGTAGTTGTTATATTCGAGCGAGGGAGGTACTTGCCGCTGTCATATGAAGCGATGGTAATATGATATTTGCCGCTGTCATGTCCAAGCGAGGTAACATGCCGCTGTCATTGTCGAAGCGAGGGATATCATATGATGCCTCTATATGTCGAAGCGAGGGGTCCTAAAATTCCGCTGCTATAACAAGACCGGAACAACCACATTATCGATATTGATAGCGATGTCTCATTCCGCTATATTGGTTGGCGATGGTTCATGCCGCCACGTGTATTGATAGCGATGTTTCATTCCGCTATATTGGTTGGCGATGGTTCATGCCGCCACGTGTATTGATAGCTGGGTCTCATTCCGCTATATTGGTTGGCGTTTGGTTCATGCCGCCAAGTGTATTGATAGCGAGGTCTCATTCCGCTATATTGGTTGGCGATGGTTCATGCCGCCAAGTGTATTGATAGCGAGGTCTCATTCCGCTATATTGGTTGGCGATGGTTCATGACGCCAAGTGTATTGATAGCGATGTCTCATTCCGCTATATTGGTTGGCGATGGTTCATGCCGCCATGTGTATTGATAGCGATGTCTCATTCCGCTATATTGGTTGGCGATGGTTCATGCCGCCAGGTATATTGATAGCGATGTCTCATTCCGCTATATTGATTGGCGATGGTTTATGCCGTCGGGTACATGTATAGCGATGCCTCTTTCCGCTATGTCAATGGCGATGGCTCATGCCGCCAGACATGTGTTTGTCGATGGTGCATTCCGCTGATTCCATGGCGATGGTTCTTGCCACCGATTATATATGTTGTGACGTCTCATTCCGCTATTCTGTTGATGGTGAGTATACCAATCCATCCACAAATACATTATGACTCATTAAAAATCATCTGTTGTAATGCCTCGATTTGTTTTATACACATATGATATGATTATGGTGTAATTATATCAATTGGCGGGATGATAATGGGGGTTCGGTTGGAACCAAGAATGAATTAATACATGTATGAAATGATTTATGGCAAGGAATAAAACATGATGCACAAGTTGTAGTGCATAGGAATGATGGAATTAAATCAAGGATAGTATACATTTGACTTGAATTTCATATGCCTTTGCCTTTCATTTAAAGTTGCATTAACATGTGAATTTGAGTTTGGATTTACATGTTATGTTAGTTGACATGTTATTATAGCAAGTTGCTATATGAAGGGGATTAGTGAGCTTAAACTCACAATACACCATAAACACCTACAAAATCCCTACACAAGCTCATCTCCAACCCTTGGAGATTTTCTTAGTTGAAGCTTGGTTTTTCACTATGAAATTAAGTTAGGAAGTGGAGTGAAGTGATTTCATATCTTCTTGGTAAGGATTTTATAGTTTTTCACTTGAATTGTGTAGTTGGTGTTGAAGTATGTGAATTTGAATATCAAATATTTATGCTTAGAATCATAACTTGTTTCTTTGCCAAGAATTGGATTCTAGGATGTTAGAAATATGTTTATATGATCCTAGGGATTTCATGAAATGTGGTTAAATGAGAGGAAATGAATTGTGCAAGAAATACCATGAAGATATGCTTGAAATCGCCATGGTTTGAAATGTTCGAAGCGCAGCGATCGATCGGTAAGGATTTCCGATCGATCGACGCTGACAGAAACATTTGAAGGCGGTTTGAGCATGCGGCGATCGATCGATGATTTTGAGGCGATCGATCGGTACATGTGGCGATCGATCAGTGCTTTTGTTCGATCGATCGGTGAAGAGTGAATAGTTCGGCGATCGATCGAGAATCTGGGGCGATCGATCGGTGATGGCAGATTGTTGAAAAATGTAAATTTTTGTAATATTTATTTTTGAAGCCTCTTATAACATGGTATATTGTTCATGTGTTTATAGCATCATCACAGGGGACGGGGCAAGGAGGCAATTAGCCATCAACGCCTGATTATTGCTTTTGTTGTCGTATACCAGGTACGTGTTGACGTACGGAGTATAGATATGATGTGATGATGATGTTATGGTTTTGATATCATATGATTTATGTTAGCTTTGTGCCATATGATTGGTAGTATCATATGCATGTACATACATGGATTTCATATGATTGGGATGGATGCCTTGATAGATATGTGTATATGCTTTGGTGAGATCATTGCCTTGATAGATATGCCAGGTTTGGTATATGCTTTGGCTGGGATCGTTGCCACGATGGATATACTACATATGCTTTGGCTTGAGAGATATACGCCTGGTTTGGGTATATGCTCTGGCTATTATCACATATGAGTACGGTACTATGATATGTGCTGCTAATATGAAGATGTGATGTGGTTCCACTGACATATTGAGCTGAATAGGCATATCATATGGGGCTCGTGATAATAGGGTGATTGTTGAGACATGTCATGACATAGTGCATTTGTTGATGCATGATACAGAGCATTCACTATTGATGATTTTATTGTGCTTTATCATTGATGTTATTGTTTTGATATTGCACTGAGATAGTTGTTATCTATACTCACGTTGTGTGAATGTTTCTGTAGGGACTCATAGACGTGGGAGGACGGGATGTGAGTCATTTTCCGCTGCGAGCTGAACCACTGCCTAGGAGTTATCTTGTAGTAGGTTGTTGTTGTACATATGATGTGTAGTGGATAGGTTTTTATAAACCCTGTAACAACTTAACTAGTACGATACTCTTAATCAGTGTCTGTTATTACTTAATTCAGACTCACAGATGTATGCAAATATAATACATAATGGATTAAGTAACGAGGACCCCACATCTGTTTTCAATAATTACCTCACAATCTCAATTTTCATTACCAGTCTCAGTACAAAGTACTTCCGACCCCAAATCCCATCAAAGACCAAATTCCAAGGTTATCACCACGATGAGAATACAATCTCATCCCTTGGATCCAATGACTCCAAAATACCGGATTTAAACCCCTACTGTAAGGACCGTAGTTCCTTAAGTGCGGATAAAAGGCGTAATAGAGCTAAACATGCATATAAGACTATAATGTTCGTGTTGATGTATTGAGCCGTTAGGATTACAGGCCAAAATAAAATTTCCAAAAGGGATTAATTACATTCCCAACCAATTGAATGTTAATCCTATAGTTTTACACTACTCCTAGAGTAGAAACTATACAAAAGAATTAGGCCTGCTATGCCAAAAGCACTCCTCACTGGCTCACCGCATCAACCGCCTCCGCCCGTACGCCCAAAAGTACCTACAGGAACAACCCCAAAACCATGAGCATGTATGTAAACCATATTCACAATAATATGATCATAATTCAATGCATAAACCGTAAATGCAAATCACTTCCTGTATTTAACACATATATAGAAGCTCCCTTGGTTGTCCCTGTACCATAATTACAATCAATTGATTATAACACCAATAATGTATGTCATGACATGCATCCATTCCATGTATACCAATGGCCAATCCCAGTCTTATTATATCAGTGGCATAATACCCCTCGCGTTACATGACAGCGGCATTAATACCCCTCGCTTCGACATATTAGCGGCATAATATCCCTCGCATCAACATGACAGCGGCATTATCCTTCGCTTCGACATGTTTGCGGCAAATATTCTTCATCGCTATAATATGACAGCGGCAAGTATTCTATCATCGCTTCGACATGAAGGCGGCAAGTATCCTTCATCACTGTAATATAATCTCGACCCATAATCACATGCAACCATAATGCACATTTCAATCATGTATGCAACCACAATGCATAATGAGACCAAATACGCAACCATAATGCATAACCAATTTATAGCGTAATAAATACGTTTTACCGTCCGATGCCCGTACGTCTCACTACGTACCTTGGTTCCAAAAGTGGAGATATCGTGGACTTTATCTCCTAAGCTGTGTGGCCACCTGGGATGGTTCTACACATTCACACAAATCAATATTAGGAAGCAATAATAGTCCAATATCAAAAATTCCACAAAAATACCCAAAAATGCCATATTTTGTCTTTCGCGATCGATCGCCAGTTACGGGCGATCGATCGCGAAACCTTACTGCCCGAAGCCAAAATTTTCACTCTTCGGCGATCGATCGCCACACTTGGCGCGATCGATCGCCAACCTCGCCGATCGATTGCCCAAGAGTGGCGATCGATCACCATGCGCTCCAAAAGTGTACTGCGAGTGCGCGATCGATCCCCTGAAATGGGCGATCGATCGCCAACCTCTGTAACCCGAAAATCCTCCATTTTTTGTTCCAAAATTCCTTCCAATCCATACCAACACTTAAACCATCAAACCAACAACATAAATAACAACATATACCTTCAAAATACACCTTAAAGCTACCATAAATCCAACCTTCAACTCAAATAATACCAACCCATAAAAACCCATTTCAAATCCATACAAAACCACAACAAACTCAATCCAAACACAACAAAAACAACAAGGAGGCATCCATACCTCTTGGGGACTCCAAATCACCCAATAAATTCCACAAATCAAACTTTTGGAAAGATTTCTCTTCACCTCTTTACCAAGTTTCGAAAATGTGAGGTAGAGAAGGGTTTTGGATGAGTTAATTGGGAAAGTAGAAAATGAAGGTATAAGGGGGATTGGGGTATAAGTGGGTTGGGTTCAATTAAATTACACCCCACAATTCCATGGTGCATAAAACACCCCAGCATGATATTTTAAAAGGCATTTTACCATAATGCACCAAAATCACAATTAAAACATGATTCTCCCAAATAATCACAAACCATTTCAATTAACCATTAAAATCCCCAATTACTCAACATGATAACATGTACCCCCAAAATGCTCTACCGGGTCACTCCTACCGTGTGACTAAGCATTTCACCAAGATAATTAATTCCAACAAATAATTTAATTATCACAATTATAATCACATAAATAATTAATGCCCATAATGCAACTAATTATTTCGGGGATATCACCTACCATTCATCTATCTCATGCACAATAATTGCAATAAAATAATTAAGGTCATGCTCGTATGTTACACGTACCTTATGATTCCATAGTCCAAGCCAAACCTTGGTTGAGTTCCAAGCCTCGAGAAATATGTGCTAAAACACATAAACAACTCAAAATCAAGTATAAGTATGCAACCACGTGCCCACGCACGTTTGCAACCTCAAAACCCATCGTCAATCCATGACGATTACCAAAATAAAAGCCCACGGCTAGGCATGCATAATACCCAAAAATAATCCATTTAAAACGTTTAAAAGATAGCCAAAAATTCAACCGAGAGTTCCGTTTAATTAACTTGGCTCCAACCAAACCATTTTAAAAGTCTAGCATTCCCACTTGAAAATGAAAATTTCCCCGGAAGCCGACCATTTAATTCGCAAATCCAAACTCCCACGAAAAAGCCAAGAAAACCACAAAGGCGATCGATCGCTATACCGGGCGATCGATCGCTAGCCCCTTGGCGATCGATCGCTCGATATAGCGATCGATCGCTCGATATAGCGATCGATCGCCAGACCTTACTGGCGCGAGGCGATCGATCGCTCGAATGTAGCGATCGATCGCTCATTGCTTGATTTCGCTACTGCTTGCGCGCGATCGATCGCCGCGACCTGTAATCAGAAAACACCATTTTCAAGAGCTTGAAACCTCCACAAATCATACCTCAACTCCTCCCAACTCAAATCCACAACAAAACCACACACAAGAACCTCTAACAAGGGTGCTAAACTCAAAATAAAACAAACCCAAAAGATTACATGATTTTGACCAAAACACCCAAACCAACCCAAACCCAAAACTCAACCAAATCCAACAAAAATACAATCAAAAGGAAGATGAAAGCGAGGGGAAGGAGATTATCAACTTATCTTCGAAGAATCCAGCTCCTAAACCGAGCCTCCGCTCATTTTTCTCCAAAGAGAAAGGATAAGGGTTAGGGGAAAGAAGGGGTTGGGCGATAGAAGGGGGGGAGAGAAGAGAAAGAAGTGATTCCGTGCAAAATGACGGAAATCTCGAGTCCAACTAGTATATATAGCAAAAATGCCCCAACATACCAATACCTCCACAAATACATCATGATTCATTAAAAATCATCTGTTTTCAAAAACTCTCTCTCCAACATCAAATCCCCGTATCAGCCCCAACACAAAGCACCCCGGACTCCAAGTCCAACCAAAAACCCAACTCATAGGTTTTCCACCAAAATGAGAATACAATCTCAACCTTTGGATTCAACGATCCCAAATGCCATTTTAACAACCTCGGGAGACCCAAAACCGCAATTAATTCCTAATTGCCACAATTAAAAATCCACTAAAGATTATTACCACACCGAGATTAACACCATTAATCCCCGGGCATCACAGGTTATCAGGCCTGCGAATCTGCTCTCTCTATTTTTTTGTGTATCCCACCCCGGATTTGTATCCCTATTCTCTTGTTTGCACGATTTAAATGTAAAAACTTTAGAATTAGTGGGAGATTGAGATTGAAGATCGAGCATCAAGAATCAAGATATGTTAATGGAAACAAAAATGTAATAGGATTGCATTACATGCCTGCATCACCTTTGACAGACTTGTGATCCACCTATGGCTCACGTGGATCAATTAGGAAAAGGTCGTAATCGTCCATATTTATTTTTATTATGTATATGATGTATGATAAACGTTTTGTTTGTATGTTTTATTAGTACATATGATGCATGAATAAAGCATAATTGTATGAATCTGGTAAACAAACAAACGAGCATTTGATGAGATTTTAAAATAATTAAATCCCTCTTTTGAATATGATTCAAAACTTTTAATATCAAACTGATAATGGGAGCTCAAAAGGGTTTGTTGCTTCCTGTCTTCTATCAACAGTTAAGCCATGAGACGCTACTTGTGCCATATTGCCTTACTCACCCACGTGGGGGGCATATGGCATGGGAAAGCTGTGTGTTTAACTGCCACTTAATTAAGGGTGCGGTTATGTTAACCTTCTAGATTACTCACCCATGTGGGGTCTTTTGGGCGTGACATTTCCATCTGTGGGATGGGTTAAGTTTGACGTGCGAAGGCATAATTGTTCTGCCCACGTAGGGTTATGCCAATCGCGAGACAAATATCTTGGGGGTTGCATATGATGCAATTGTGATCTACCTGTAGTATCATGAAGTCGGTGGGCCCACGTCTGGGGTTTTCATGATCTAGTTGGACTCCAAGCACACTAAGAAAATATGATTTTCCGTTCATTTGTCCTGAGGGTGATGAATTCGAAAAAATTCAGTAGGAGCATTCAATAACTAAAGTCCATAGTTTTTGAATTAATTAATAATCAAACAGCTTGCTTATATTTTCTGTTTATTCTCAGTATTGTGATTGCCGTGAATCCGATTACATCAAGTCTCGATATAAACAAATTAACCACCAAACTATTCTGATTGACTATTAATTTTAAAATGGCGCTTGCTTCTAAAAGGTTGCTATATACCCTTGGTGGGAGCCTCATGCTGAAGTGTCTCCCAGTTCGTCTCATGAAGAGATGTCCACACTTGAGAAGTGGTGGGACGATGATCTCTCGGCTAGGTGTTATGTGATAGCATCAATGTCACCAATGAGTTTCAACACATATATGAGAAACTTGCTCACATTGCTGATATTTTCCAACACCTACAAATGTAGTTTGGTGAACGGACGCGATTACTGAGACTCGCGACTTCAAAAGAGCTATTTTCATTTCACATGCAAGATGCGGCTTCGGTATATGAGCATGGTGTAAAAAAAATATCTCTTCTTGAGAAATTGGAAAATCTGAATGTGACAATACCTCATTAACTGACTGTAGATTTGATCTTATAGTCAAAATATTGGAAACTCATAAATCCTTGATTCAAAAGGAGAAACGTGTTCTTCTGGTCAAATCTTCTACCAAAGGTGGAAAGAGTTCAAGGATAAAGAAGAGGAAGGGAAATTGTTCCCAACCTCAAAAGACGAAAATGGATATAGTAGCAACTAAGAAAGGAGAGGCATATATGTTTTCACTGCTGGTCACTGTCACAAAACTGCAAGGAATACCTAGATCAGAAGCGTTCTGAAAAATGGTGTATGTTATAAAAATTAATGTTTATATGGTTTCTACTTCTTTGGTATATGATACTAATTGTGCTCACATCTTTGCAAAGAGTTGCGGATGTTGAGAAGAAGTTGAGAGCCATAGGAAGGTGAAACCTACTTGAGGCTAATCATTGTAGCAAGAGTTGTTGCAAGGCTGTTTGAAACATTAACATTTATTTAATATAAAATCTTGAACTAGTTAGAACTGGTTTGAGCAATTATTTATTTGTTCTAGATTTAATCATGAACATTGTTCCTATTTTGATAGAAAATGATATTCTTTTTAAATTTGTGAATGTGATTTGCAGTATTTTGTAAGAATGCAGGTTTTATTGAATCTAGTGAACTTATGAACGATTAGTATGATTATGTTCAAAGATATAAACAAGAATGATAACTTAAATCCCACGTATCTTTAGCATGTGCTGACTGCCCATTGAATTCGATTCATATGGACGTATGTGGAGCATTAAATGTTAGTGCAAGAGGATATTGAGTTATCTTAAAGATAATGTGATTCTCTCTAAGTAACTCTCTAAAGTTACATATTTGTTGAACATAATTCACACCAATACAGTGACCAAAACTCCATATAACAAATACAGTGACCAAAACTCCATATATGGTATGGACTAAAAAATAATCCAAAGATGATTGTTCTGCTTATGTGAAGCAGCCAGTGAGAGATAAGTTGGATAGTTGATCCATCTTATGTTATTTTGTGGAAATTTATATTATTAATTGGAGACAAAGTGTTTGTTTCACAAGTGCAGTCTTTCTAGAGAAAATGTTTATATTAGAAAGGAATGACAATATAAGATAATTTCAAAGGGTTCAAGAACCACAAACCACTAGAAAGTGAAAACAGTGAAATTAATTGAGTAAATCATAACCTTTGATTACAAACACCAAGTAGAATTGAAAATGTTTCAAGAACTCCTGATAAATTGAATTTACTCCTAGAAATTAGTCAAAATGGTTTGACCATGGATGTGATCCTAGGACTTTCAAGGAGACGATGTTGGACATCGTTTTGGGATATTGGCGAGATGCTATGAAATTTGAAATAGACTCCATGTACTCTAATAAGGTATGGACCTTAGTAGATCGTCTTTGTGAATTGTTCTCATTGGCTGCAAATGGATCTACACGTGAAAGCTTGGAGTGGATGGGAAGGTAGTGACCTTCAAAGCTTGACTGTTGAGAAACGGTTATTCTCATAGGCAAAGAGTTGTTTGTGAGAAAATTTTCATCGGTTATGATGCTAAAGTCTATTCAAATTTTATTAGCTATATCTTCATATTATGACTATGAGATATAACAGATGGATGTGAAGACTTTTATACAAGGCAGACATGGGGCTTCACAACCATTGGGAGTGAGCAAAAGGTTTGCAAACTCCAGAGGTCCATTTATGGGTCTAAGAAGGCATCCTGAAGTTTGAACTTCCGTTTTGATAACATCATCAAAGTGTTTGGTTTTGTTTAAAATCCGGAAGTGACTTGTGTGTGCAAAAGGGTTAGTGGGAGCATGGTTATATTTGTGATGCTGTAAGTCGATGATATTATGCTCATTGTGAATGATGTTGGATTAATCGATTAAAGCTTGGTTATCTACTTATTTCTCCGTGAAAGATTTGGGAGAAGCATCATACGTGCTAGGCGTAAGAATCTATAGGGATAGATCTAAAGGATGCTTGAGATCTCTCAATCTACGTACATAAACTGTTAGGATCGGTCCGAAGTGTTTAGAGGGGGGTGGTGAATGAACACTCCTATTAAAAATAATCCTTTGTGATATCTTTCGGATTAGTGAAAGAAATCTGTTTCTTAATCAACTTATCTGCAGAACAGACCACTGAATGTTTTAGAGCGGAACGGTCTGTTCTTAGACTAGTAAGAACGGCTCGATGGCTTGAATAGTATAACAAGTGCAGAATGATAAAAGACAGAATATGTTTCTGGAAGTTCGAAGGTGGTATAATCCTTCTATGTCTCCCCTTCTTCCAATTAAGGAAGGATTTCACTAGAAGACTTTGATTTATACAATCCTGTTGTACAAACCCGATTCAGCTGGATTTACCTCACTACCAGACTGAAACTCCTAGTCTCTCAATCTGTTCAGACACACTCTGTCTGACAGTTACAATTTGATTCTCACTTCTTATCTTAGTAAGGAATACAAAAGATCTATGCACACAGTGATCCTGAAATGATCAAATATTACAATATGCTTGTGCTTATGATAACTTTCGGCTCGAGAATGTCTGAGCTTGTAAGCTTGTGCTGTTTTGTTTTCTTTTGCGTTTTTCGATTGATCAGACACACTCTTGAGCTCTATAGTTGCCTTCTTATATAGTTGCATGTACCAACGACATTATTTCCCTTTATGTGCAACTCTTGACTCTGCTCAAACTCTGAGTAACCTGCAGTCTTATTCTTTTGGGCACTTGCCATTCTGGTTCATGCTTTTGGCGACTATCAGGTAAGCTCTTCTTTGTCTTCTTACCTTTTATGGTAATCTTCAGTCCTTGGTCTTTTTTAGCATTAATTGCAACATTAAATGCTTCAATAAATAGCCGTTAATGATTCGGACTGAAGAGCAAAGTTTATTTAACTTTGTCTGCTCTGATCTGATAATAGTTGAGCTGTTCTGAATCTTCGATCTGATCAGGCTGATGTTCATCGATCCGATCTGATTTTGTGATAGACAATATCAGCTTGATCTGCTTTAAGCAATCGATCTGGTCAGACTGATTTCCATCGATCCGTTCTGATTTTGTTTTGTCATCTTTAAAATCCGGAACTAACAAATTCCCCATTTTTGATGATGACAAAACCTAGCTTCTATGTCTTCTCATTCAGTCTTTTAAGAAATTTGAAGCTTATTCTTGCGGATCAATTACTTCTTCTTGTTCAAAATAAATGAACACAGTTAAGTTGTAGTTCGGATTGATTAAGCCAATTTGTTCAAAATAAATGAACGAAGACTTAAAGAAAATTCTGATTTTTATTGAATAAAAATCTGATATACAGTTACAGATAAGTCTGACTTATATAGACCGCTACTTCCTTGCTAAAGACTGAGCTGGCTTGAATTCCTTTTTCTTTTCCCCCTTTTTGTCAGCAGCAATCTCTTGAAGAAAGTCTACAATCTGTGCGAGCTGAGCGCTGATAGCATCAAGACGAGTGTCTTGAGCAATGAGGGACTTTGCGACGGAAGTTCGAACGTCAGTGGCCAGCTCGATCTGTTCTTTTCTCAGACTGTTTTTATATGTAGCTTGCTGAGAGAACATATCGTTCAGTCCGCGCTGAATGCTGCTAATGTTGGCTGTCATCTTCTCTTTGCAAGATTCAAAATCCAAGAATGTAGCCCTCTGACTTTGATGAACTTCTATGACTCGTTGAGAGAGAGATAGACAGTTATCAGAAAGGTGCTGAAGTGACTGGGCCAAGGATGGGGCTTCATCAGATAGATGGCTCGGAGAGTGATCAGATGGCGACAAGGTGTGATCAACTTCTGCGGCCATTGGTATAAGTGAGGTCATATCAGATTGGCGTGTTTCGGACCGGATCAAAGTGACCAAGTCCGAAGAAAATTCTTCCAAAAATGCCATATCTTCATGAGACTGAGTTGGAGGAGTGATAGGTCTGGTAGGCTCCTCAACCTGTAATGCGGCAACAACAGTTGACACCACCAGATCCGGATCGACGAAGTCTGGGGAGATGACTGTTGTATGTTTGGTGGTTGGACTGCGCTGAATCTGGAAGACTGAGGGTGCAATGGGGATGGAAGTTGTTGGAGAGTCCAGCAAGACATCCATTTCTTCAGTCTCAGCTGCAGACGGAGCATTAGTCAGTGGTTGCTCTGCTGTCTGCTTCGCTATCTGCTCCGCTGAATCAGAAGGAACTGGCTCAATGAATGGTTCGGCCAAGGTCTTGCTCGCAGATGGGTGATCCGGGCTGGGAACTGGAGTGGATATGTTGAGCTTCTGTCGTTAAAAACGTACAGCTAAGTGAAGAGCATGAACACCCATTTCCAGCTGAGCAATGACAGCACCATCATCTTTGGCAGTCGGTGTGTTGGCATCAAAATTTTCCTTCTTGGCTGCAATGAGCAAGTTGGCCAATCTGAATCTGTGGTTAGCCTGGAACATATCTTTGTGATGCACATCAATTCTGACGTCATCAGTCTCTGTCCCCTTAAGGACTTCTTGTTCCATCTTTTGGAGTCTTCTCAGCTTGCCGAAGAACAGATCAATGTGGTTGATCGTTCTGTATTCAACATATTCATCAAACACCACAGTGAGCTCCTTTACCCTTTCTTCAACATCTTCCATGGCGATGTCGATGGTTGTTTGAGCGGCTGGCGTGGGTTTGGAAGAGAGGGGTTCGGTGAGAATGGCATTGCCTTTGCCGGTGGGAGACGAGGTTTTGATCCTTGATTGAGTGTAATCTCCCAATTCTGTGATGACAATCCCTTTGACTACAGGGATGGCAGAAGGCACTCGGATAGTGACTTTAGGTACAGTGGTTGGAGCTGTTGAAGGTTGAGTTGTAGCTTGGGGTGCAGGGGTGGCTTTTGTGGAGGACAAAATAGGTAGGGTTTTAAGAGGTAAGGTTTTGATTGGCTTGGTGATCTGGGTTCTTAGCTTTTTTGGAGGAGGCTTGGCTGGAGATGAAGGAGCAGACTGAGTTTCCTCTGAGTCAGTCTGGATAGTAAGTTTGCGCTTGACTCAAGTTTTTCTAGCAGCCTGTTCTTCTCCTTGTTCAATTTTGACAGCCACCAGATCGGAAGAAGTGGGTGGAGCACTTTTGGACTTCAGTAGTGCCAATCCCTTGGGGTTGAGAATTTTAAAGGGGCTCAAGGCAGATGGCTTCCCCAGCTCGATGTTCAAAGTCTCCAAAAGCTTGCTGAGGGGAACTGCAAAGCATACAGCCTGTTTGGATGCGATAACCGTTTCAAGCAAAACTCCAAACAAGATCGCGGACCAGTTCATCTTTTGTCCTGAGTGAATAGCAGCCATGGCCCGGAACTTCTCGGCAGTGACGACGTCATAGCTTCCGGCTTTGCCCAATAGTGGCTTGCCAACAATCTCGCATAGAACTTGGAAATGAAAGAGCATTTCCTTCTTCTTGAATGATGGCTGCAGTCGGTGGCCAAAAATGGATACCTTCCCCTGAGATTGGTGATAGTGGCTTGAGGAATGTGGCCAAACTCAGTCAGTCCGGTGTTGGGAAGACCAAAGGTCTTCGACAGTGTTGACTGAGAAATGTCAAATGATTTGCCCTTGACGGTGGTGGAGATGAACCTCTTCTGAGACACAGCATTGACAAACAACTCTCGGATCTCCGACTCATAAACCACCATACCGCATTCCAGAAAGTTCCTTAATCCAGAAGATTCCAATGATTTGAATATGGGAACCATTTCTGGATCTTCAGCCCTGTAGATTTCATTGAACTCAACAGATAGAGAATTGTGAGTGATAGTAGCCATTTGAGTGTAATGAAGAATATAGAGAAATTGAAAATATTTGATAGTTAGAAAACAGACAGCAGTAATTTGTAAAAAGTGAAATGAAAGTGAAATGTTCAGCCCGCTAAATAAGAGAGAGAGGACACGTGTCTTTATCCCGATGACTGATTTTAAGTAATTCAAAATAAACTGACAGGATGATAGAGAGAGAAGGCGGTTAAAATGCAATCAGTCCGGGCTGTTTTAAACAATTACTTTATTAAAGATTGGGTGACCAGACAGATCATGGGATAATATCAGTTTTGACAGAGATCGGTCTGAAAGTTCGGACCGGTCTGTGTCTTTCTGATCATTGTATTATCGATCTGTGCCAGTATATGACCTTTAAAAGAGAAAAGAAGAATACTTCTAAAATATCAAGATAAGTCTATTAAACCAAGAATTTGACGAAAATAATTAAACTTAGCCTCAGGAAGTGGTTTGGTGAAGATATTTGCTGCTTGCTGGTCTGTTGAAATATGCTCGATCCAAATTTCCTTTTTGCCAACATGATCTCGAATAAAATGATGTCTGATATCAATATGCTTTGTTCGAGAGTGCAAGACTGGATTATACGTTATAGCAATTGCGCTGGTGTTGTCACAAAATATCGGAGATTCAACAGCTTGAATGCCATAGTCTCTGAGCTGATGTTGAATCCAGAGCATTTGAGCGCAACAGCTTCCAGCGGCAAGATATTCTGCCTCTGCAGTAGAGGTTGCGATTGATGTTTGCTTCTTGCTAAACCATGATATCAATCTTTCACCTAGAAATTGACATGTTCCACTGGTGCTTTTGCGATCAATATTGCACCCAGCATAGTCAGCGTCTGAATATCCAACTAAACTGAAATTTGAATCTTTGGAGTACCAAAGACCCACGTTCTGAGATCCTTTTAAGTATTTAAGAATGCGCTTAGCAGCAATAAAGTGTGATTGCTTTGGATCTGACTGAAATCTAGCGCACATGCAGACTGAGAACATAATATCAGGCCGGCTCGCTGTAAGATAAAAGAGCGATCCGATCAGTCCTCGATACATCGTTACTTCCATTGTTGTTCCCCCTTCGTCTTTATCTAGCTTAATTGAAGGACTCATTGGAGTTGATGCAGTTGAACAAGTTTCCATTCCGAATCTTTTGAGAAGCTCTTTGGTATACTTGGTTTGATTGATAAAAATACCATTGCTGAGCTGTTTGACTTGGAGACCCAGAAAGAATGATAATTCTCCCATCATACTCATCTCAAACTATCCCTGGATTAAATCATGTTTACAAAGGCTAGAGATAGTCTTAAAGTTGAGATGATTCAAGCGTTTATGCCATAGCCAGTGTTTATTATCATTATTCGCGATGAAGCAAGTAGGATTATCAGGTTGAGCAAAATTCCAGTTAATCTTATATGTATTTCCATTTCTGATTCCTACAAGCATGATCATACATTCTGACGATTTAACAGTGCAAGTGTGTTTGTGAAATTCTAAAGCATAACCATTATCACATAGTTGACTTATACTGATCAGATTATAGCATAAATTTTCAACTAATAGTACATCATTGATAGTAATATTACCATGGACAATCTTACCCTTGCCCACAGTCTTACCCTTTGCGTTATCCCCAAAAATGATCTTGGGTCCAATACCTTCTGTGACTTCAGACAGCAGCTCGACGTTTCCTGTCATGTGACGAGAACACCCACTGTCTAAGTACCAGTCTGATACTAGATTCTTCGGTACCTGTCATCAAACATAATTATTGTTGGTACCCAATCCTACTTGGGTCCAGAACGGATTAGTCCTTTGGGAACCCACACCTGTATCAGCTTCAATGGCTTGTGTGTGTCTGGTGTGATGTGAGCTGATTTGTTTCGATGTTGTGTGTGATAGTGTGTGCGATATGGAAACCTTTGATTCTTATGAGGTAATCTATATCTTCGTTGAACTGGTTTTGAGTTAATGTAGTTGGGTGGTCTTCCTTGCCTTAGATCTTGCACCTTTAGATTTGGTCTGATAGACACAAAGCTTGCTGGTGCCTTTTCTTTGGCTTGGTTAACGTACCCAATTCCTCTTCTTAAACCTTGATCCCCGAAGGAGACTCCCGTTTGAATTGTAGGCGCTTCAGTTTCATATACTGTGCTGGATCTAACAAATGTCATTTGTTTGATTTTATTCTTTACCAGCAACAGTTCAGATTCATCTTTGGTGCAGTCTTTGATATCAAAGCCTATGCCGGTGACATCACCGACATTTCTTTGT
Organism: Haberlea rhodopensis; assembly: GCA_907163345.1. Taxonomy (NCBI): domain Eukaryota; kingdom Viridiplantae; phylum Streptophyta; class Magnoliopsida; order Lamiales; family Gesneriaceae; genus Haberlea; species Haberlea rhodopensis. The sequence goes on from CAJQUN010000081.1 coordinate 2,099,664, forward strand.
ACCTCTTGCAATTCTTACAGTGATGCTCTTGATTTTGTCCATGTTCTGAAGATATGAGAAAGCTTAGCATTTTGTGTGCTAATTCTCTTATTTTCTTCATGAAGCTGATCGTAAGAGATTTTGAGCTTATTCAGCTCGATCTGTAGATTATTGCACTCACCTAGCTCAGAGCAGCTTGGTTTGATGTGCTCATCTATTTGATCATTGGCTTTAGCTTTAGTTTTCTCAAATGATTCAGCTAAAATTCTATAATCATTAGCCATGTCTTGCAGTGCGGACATAAGCTCTTCACGTGTGAATTCATTCGAGTCAAGATCGAATACCTCGTCTGTTTGACTCATTTCTTCATCTTCCATTTAACATTGAATATCTTCTTCGCTTTCGCTAGATGAATATTCGGAGCTTTCTGAATCTGAGTCAGTCTGAGCCCACTTGCTGTTTCCTTCCTCTGCTACTAAGACCTTTTGGGACTTCCCATGATGATTTTTACGATCTTTGTAATGCTTCTTTTTCTTGTCATCACGATGCTTTTCTTTTCGTTCTTCTTTCTTCGGTCTGGTGCAATCTGCAATAAAGTGTCCGGTCTTACCACAATTGTAGCAAGCCTGATTATTAATAGCATCGTCTTTTCTCGATTTATAGTGATGAGAAGGTTTAAAATTCCTTTTATTCTTAGACATGAATTTACCAAATTTTTGATAAATAATGACATAGCATCATTACTTATCTGTTCGATAGATCGATCTGTTGAGGGGGTGGTCTGGTCTGCAATGGCTGCCAGTGCTTTGTTTGGTTGAGAGATGAATGGCTCTGCTTCACCTCTGGTGATCAGTTCGAACTCATATGCCTTAAGATCTGCGAACAGATCATGAAGTTCAACTTTGTTCAGATCTTTAGACTCCCTCGTTGCAATGGTCTTTACATCTCATTCTTTTGGCAAAGCTCTCATTACTTTCAGAGCAATCTCTCTGTTAGAGTATTCCTTGCCCAGACCATTTAGTTCGTTGATAATGCCAGTAACTCTTTCATCAAACTCGTTTAGATTTTCTCCAATCATCATTTTTATGCTCTCAAAATCTTTGAAGAGCAACAAACAGCTTGTTTTCCTTAGTCTGGTCGTTCCCTTCACATAGCTGTGCTATCTTCTCCCAAATTTCTTTAGCAGTAGAGCCCATTTTGATTTTACTGAACATATTCTTGTCCAACATCTTGAACAAGATGTCTTTGGCAACGTTGTCTAGATTTGCTTTCTTTCTTTCTTCATTCGTCCAGAGGGATCTGTCCTTCTCGACCATTTGGGGGTTCACCACCAGTAATGGAGGCTGCTGTATTGACTTTCAGAATTTTCATTGGTCCATCAGTGATGACGAACCACATATCGTCATCTTGTGCTGCCAGATGAGCTTGCATTCTGATTCTCCAATCATCATAGTCTTCTTTTGAGAACATAAGAATCTTGTTAAATGATGCCATCAACTCAAGTGTCTTTGTGATGATTAAGACGACCTGCTCTGATACCACTTGTTAGGATCGGTCCGGAGTGTTTAGAGGGGGGGGGTGAATGAACACTCCTATGAAAAATAATCATTTGTGAGTTCTTTCGGATTAGTGAAAGAAATCTGTTTCTTAATCAACTTATCTGCATAACAGACCACTGAATGTTTTAGTGCGGAACTGTCTGTTCTTAGACTAGTAAGAACGGCTCGATGGCTTGAATAGTATAACAAGTGCAGAATGATAAAAGACAAAATATGTTTCTGGAAGTTCGAAGGTTGTGTAATCCTTCTACGTCTCCCCTTCTTCCAATTAAGGAAGGATTTCACTAGAAGACTTTGATTTATACAATCCTGTTGTACAAACCCGATTCAGCTGGATTTACCTCACTATCAGACTGAAACTCCTAGTCTCTCAATCTGTTCAGACACACTCTGTTTGACAGTTAGAATTTGATTCTCACTTCTTATCTTAGTAAAGAATACAAAAGATCTATGCACACAGTGATCCTGAAATGATCAAATATTACAATATGCTTGTGCTTATGATAACTTTCGGCTCGAGAATGTCTGAGCTTGTAAGCTTGTGCTGTTTTGTTTTCTTTTGCGTTTATTGATCAGACACACTCTTGAGATCTATAGTTGCCTTCTTATATAGTTGCATGTACCAACGACGTTATTTCCCTTTATGTGCAACTCTTGACTCTGCTCAAACTCTGAGTAAGCTGCAGTCTTATTCTTTTGGGCACTTGCCGTTCTGGTTCAGACTTTCGGCGACTGTCAGGTAAGCTCTTTTTTGTCTTCTTACCTTTTATGGTAATCTTCAGTCCTTGGTCTTTTTCAGCATTAATTGCAACATTAAATGCTTCAATAAATAGCCGTTAATGATTCGGACTGAAGAGCAAAGTTTATTTAACTTTGTCTGCTCTGATCTGATAATAGTTGAGCTGTTCTGAATCTTCGATCTGATCTGGCTGATGTTCATCGATCCGATCTGATTTTGTGATAGACCATATCAGCTTGATCTGCTTTGAGCAATCGATCTGGTCAGACTGATTTCCATCGATCCGTTCTGATTTTGTTTTGTCATCTTTAAAATCCGGAACTAACATAAACACTGTGCTAAAAGGGTTTAGCATAGAATAGTCAAAAAGGAGTTACTTCATAATATGTCATAGTATTCATCTCTTGAGTCAATGGGTCTTAAGATTGACGAGGAGAGTGAAAAGATGACATTAGTACCTTATGTTTCGATTTTTTAATAGCATAATGTATGCTATGTTATGTACTTGGCCTGATGTATGTTCTTAGAGTAATGAGCAGACATCAGACTGATCCCGGTGAAGGTTGCTGGAAAACTGTGAAAATAATCCTCAAATGCTTATGACGAACTTAGGATATGTTCATGGTTTTTGGATATGTAAGTCGAGAAATAAAAGTTGAAGGCTAAGCTAATGCTGTTTTTTTTTTTTCAATCGGATGTAGATGATACCATATCGATGTTTGGATTTGTATTTACGCTTAATGATGATGTTGTCTCTTGGAAACGTTCCAAGCAAGAAACCACATCGGATTCCACCACTGAAGCTGAATACATTGCAGCATACGATGCAACAAAGAGGCAGTTTGGATATGAAATTTCATCCAAGAGTTGGGTGTAATTTCTAGCGCGGTTGACACAGTTCCTCTGTACTGTGACAACAATTGGGCTATTATGAATAGCCAAGATCTCATCAGTATCCAAACATATATTGAGAAACCACCATCTAAAGAGAGATGGTAGACGCGTCATGAGAATTGCTTCAGCAGAAAAATATAGTGAATCCACTGACAAAGCCTTTACAATGATTGGTGTCTGTCAGACATCTTGGGAATATAGTCTTGAGACACATGAGTAGTTGGCTTTGGGAAAGTGAAAGATATCGTTGTCATATGTGATTAAGTAAATCAATAGTTGATTGATTGTACTTATAATCTTATTATGACAAATCTTTGTTTGAATATTAATATATATGGCATTTCTTCATCTGTTTACCCATGCATCTTGATGCATTGATGAAAGTCCTTGAGATTTCTATAGTCCATAGAATGTGGTTACGCATTGATGGTGACCATGAAATACATTCTTGACTACGATTTCTAAATGTTCCTGGTCGATGAGCCTTAATGGGATATCGATATATGATCGTTAGAGACTGGTATTCATGATGTGTCTAGTGTAGTGCGCCATGTTTCATCGGCATTGGCTTGGAGAAGTCAGCACACATGAATAGGTGCTCATTAGGAATGAGTTCACTGAACGACCCTACTCGGAATTCTATAAGTGGTTACCACTTGTTGAGTATAGAATTTCTAGTCATAGTTGTGCACCATTACTCCTCATGACCCGAGGCATCATTGGGGTCTTGACAGATAGCTATGTACTTTGATTTAATGACTGATCACATGCGGGCCATAAAGTTGTTATTTTGGGTATTCAGTGATACTGTCAGAGGCCTATGATTGTCGTTGGGGATTCACCACTAGTCTGGATGAACCAGGATGTCCTATGTGTTTTTATATATATGATTCTAGGAATCTCTGTCCAGAGTGGATAGTGCTTGTGAAAAATGAGTTTTTCATATACGCACACAATGAATCATATAACGTGAAACAAATATATAGTTATTGAAATCATAAAGGGTCTCGATCCACCAATGCCCTTGATTCAATCGGGACATATAGAGTGAAAGGAATGTACTGCAAGCTAACTATGACTGACAGGTTCTTGTACGTTGCTAGTCATTTGTATCTAGAACTTCGTGAAGCGCAGATGCTAGGCGCTACCCAAAATCGGTAGGTTGTGCTGGAATTATATTTCAGCCATTGTCTATTAAAAGGAGTTTAATTGGCAATGGGGCATTCAGGGTAAGCCCAAGAAGTTGTTTGACTTCTAAAATCACAAAGGTTGTGATCCTACTGCTATGATACACTTGAGCCTCGCTGGGTCACAATCAACCGGCCGCCGATCTATCGATGAGAGTTGAGACTTAAATGTTAAGTGCTCAAATTGAGTGATTAAGATTGGATGAATTTAATTTTTGAAAGCTCCTCACTTTAGTGGAGTTTCTATATTTGAAAATGTTTCATCTAGAGAGAGTTCTAAAAATTAAATCGTTTGATATATTTATGTCTCATAATTATATACATTGGGTGTACATCAAGTTATTCAATTGGATTCAGTTGCTTGGATTATGAGTTTTTAGTTTGTTTTGGCTTTTGGGCAAGGAGATTGTTAGCATAAATGCCCTACAAGCCACATGTTGGCCCGATGGGCTTTATATTAACCCTGGCCCTAATTAGCTATTTACAACTATAAATATAACATCAGTCTAGGGTTAATGATTATTCCACTCAATACACTCACTCTCATAGAAAAGCCATCATCACACTAGCACTGGTGCTGAGCTTTTAGATCTGGTCAGGTTGGTTGGACTCGAGGGTCACCGCTATTAGATTCACGTCGGTGAACGGTAATTCCTTTTCGTGCATTATATTATGATTTATGCATGTTAATATATGAATCAAGCGCCATCGTTCCGTCCCTGGGTAAGATTTGTTTCTGTTTATTTTTCGCTACGTTTGGATCTGACGCCGGGGTACGGAAACCCAACAGGATGTCCAAAGAGATCAACAATATATATCATATCATCAAAAGCATTTTCCAGCACTTGAGAAGAGGACATGCAAACAAGATAATTTACTATTTCATTATCTAAATTATTCTCAAGTTTTGTTGATATGTTATATCAACAGACAACTAATTATTATGGGGTTTTGGACTAAAAATCAATGCAATAACTTTTCAATCCCTTCCTCAACATAAAAGAGAAGGAGAAAAATCAATCAACCATCTGACCACAATTAAGTGAGAATATGAAGTCAAATAGTTGCAGATCTTCATTTACCTTACATCGGTATCAAGATTAGAGGATGTAAATGATTAGAAACGGAAGGAAAGAGGAATGCGGGCAGTGTAAGTTTGTGGTGGTGGTGCCGTCTTGAGAGAAGTCTTCTAAAGCTCTAATCTAAAATGAGACAATAGATTATGTATAATGTAATGCTATGTGTTAGCATAAATGCCCAGCAAGCCAAATGTTGGTCTGATGAGCTTTATGAACCCTAGTCCAATTAACTGACATATTACAACTATAGATATAACATTCATTCTCTAGGGTTAGATGACTCTCAATCATTCCAATCAATTCACTTTTCTTAGAAAAGCCGACATCACACTAGCACTGGTGCGGGCTTGTAGATCTGGTCAGGTTGGTTGGACTCGAGGGTGACCACTATCAGATTCACGTCGGTGTTTGGTGCATTATTATGATATTTGCATGTTTAATATATGAATCAGACGCAATCGATCATTCCCCGGTTTTAGATCTTTTTACTGTTTATTTTTCGCTGCGTTTGGATCTGACGACAGGGGATGGAAACACAACAGTGGTATCAGAGCCCAGTTGTGCTTTGGTTCATGTATTCGATAATTAATTTACTTAGAACGTTTCCTATCAATACTAATCGTGTATGAAAGTTTCAAAAAATTGTGGAATCCGGAGAAACATAGAAATTCAATTAGAAGGAGTTTTAATTGCAAAACCAGAAATCGTGCACATTGGAAAACATTTCTGAATGTTGACGGACCGAAGGCTGCGGCCATGTTCAAGGCGTTAGAGATTTGATCTCTGTTGCTATGCACAGCCTGCACGGACAGGTCATTGGATGAGCGAAGGTCGCCGGAGTGTGATTGTAGTCTGGTTCGTGCATTCATTGCCGGTGCGTGCCTGCCATGAATATTCGCTGCTAGCTCTTTGGTGAAGACAGTTCCAGATTCGCAGCCATTCGATCCCACAAACTCGATCACTGTCCCATCCGCCACGCTGCATAAGGGTCGATGACGAAGAGCAGCGGCGACGATGGGCGGCGATGAGGGTGGCGGTTGGAGCATGGTACATCTTGGAGAAGATGGTAAGCGGCTAGGGTTTCTTCATATTGCACCAACCCTAATTTCTGATTTTTGATGGAGATGAACAGTAATCTCGAAATTTAAAAAAAAAAAATCAATTCGAAAATTGGGGCAAAAATTTCAAAAAATGGTTTGAAATTTTGTAATTTTTGGATCCAAATTGGTTTGGAGTCCATTAATTTCTGGGTCATTTTAAATGTTTATCCGGATATTTGAAATAATAAATCATAAACTTACTTGATTACAAAAATATGATTTTTGATTTATTAAGTGTAAAATGGAGATTTTACAAGCAATTGAAAATTTAATTAATTGAAAATTAAATGAAAGCGTTTCATTTAGTTTGTAATTTTATTTTCGATTAATATTATGATTAAAAGGGTAAAATAGTGATTTTACCAAGTAAATGAAAATTTAATTAATTGAAAATTGAATGAAAATGTTTCATTTAATTTGTTAATTTTATCTTTGAATAATATGATGATTAAAGTTAAAATAGAGATTTTACCAATTATTTGAAATTTAACTAATTACAAATTAAATAAAATTATTTTATTTAATTTGTTAATTTTATTTTCAATTAATGATACAATTAGTGGAAAAACGATAGAATAAATTATTATTGTGCTCTAATTACATGTGATGTGATTAGTACAATTACATATGATGTAATTGTTTAGTTTAATATTTAATTACATATGCTGTAATTGCATGGTGGATGATTACGGGACTTGACCAACGTGTTGAGGTAAATGTTTAGGTTTTTATTATTCCATTATAATTGTGATTTTTGGTTATCGGGCCTGCGAGCCTGCTCCCTCTATTTTCTGATGTATCCCACCCCGGATTTGTATATTCTCTTATTTGCACGATTTAAATGAAAAATCATTAGAATTAGTGGGAGATCGAGATTGAAGATGGAGCATCAAGAATCAAGCATAAATAGAAGCTAAAATGTAATATGATTGCATTACATACCTGCATCACCTTAGACAGACTTGTGAACCATGTATGGCTCACGTGGATCAATTAGGAAAAGGTCGTAATAGTCATTTATTTTTATTATGCATGTGATGTATGATAAATGTTTGTTTGTATTTTTTATTAGTAGATATGATTGCATGAATAAAACATAGTTGCATGAATCCGACAAACAAACAAATGAGCATTTGATGAGATTTTAAAATAAAATTAAATCCCTCTTTTGAATATGATTCAATTTTTTTATGTCAAACTGATAAGGGGAGCTCAAAAGGGTTTGTTGCTTCCTATCTTCCATCAACACTTAAGCCACGAGACGCTACTTGTGTCATATTGCCTTACTCACCCAACTTGGGGCATCTGACATGAGAAAGCTGTGTGTTTAACTGCCGCTTAATTAAGGATGGGGTTCTATTAACATTTTAGATTACTCACCCACATGGGGGGTTTTGGGCGTGACATTTCCATCCGTGGCATGTGTTATTTTGACGTGAGAAGGCATAATTGTCCTGCCCACGTAAGGTTATGCCAATCGCGAGACAAATATCTTGAGGGTTGCATATGATGCAATTGTAATCTACATTTAGTATCATGAAACCGGTGGGCCTACGTCAGGGGTTATCATGAGCTAGTTGGACTCCAAGCCCACTAAGAAAATATGATTTTCCGTTCATTTGTCATGAGGGTGATGATTCGAAAAATTTAGTGGGAGCATTCAATAACTAAAGTCCATAGTTTTTGAATTAATTATTAATCAAACAGTTTGCATATATTTTCTGTTTATTCTCAGTATCGTGATTGACATGAATCCGATTACATCAAGTCTCGATATAAACAAATTAACCACCAAATTATTCTGATTGGCTATTAAATTTAAATATAGTATTTGATTATGAGAAGTTGTTTTATATCATTGATGGAAAACCTCTTGTTGAAATGTTTCCTAATACGTTTAATGAAGAAATCACCACACTTGTGAAGTGGAGGGATGATGATTTCGAGACTAGGAGCTATATGATAGCATCAACGTCAAATGAATTTCAACATGTATGAGATTTGCTCACACTGCTGATATTTTCAAACACCTGCCAATGTTGTTAGGTGAACGGAAGTGATTACTGAGACTCGCACTTCAAAAGAGCTATTTTCATTTCACATGCAAGATGAGGCTTCGGTCTATGAGCATGGTGTAAGAAAAATATCGCTTGTTGAGAAATTGGAAAATCTGAATGTGACAATATATTATTAACTGACTGTTGATTTGATCTTATAGTCAAAATATTGGAAACTCATGAGTCCTTGATTCAAATGAGAAACGTGTTCTTCTTATTGAATCTTCTACAATTGGTGGAAGGATTCATGGATAAAGTAGAGGAACATAAATGGTTCCCGAACTCAAAAGACCAATAGTAGCAACTAAAAAGGATAATCAACTCTGTTTTCACTGCTGGTCACTGGCGCAAAATTACAAGGAATACCTAGACTATAAGCGTTCTAGAAAGGGTATGTTTTATATTAAATTAATGTTTCTATTGGTTTTACTTCTTTGGTTTATGATGCCAGTTGTGCTAACATCTTTGCAAAGAGTTGCATATAATGAGAAGAAGTAGAGAGCCCTATGAAGGTGACACCTACCTGAGGCTAAGCGTTGTAGCAAGAATTGTTGCAAAGGCTGTTTGAAACATTTATTTAATATAAAATCTTGAACTGGCTAGGAACTGGTTTGAGCAATTGTTTATTTGTTCTAGATTAATCATAAACATTGTTCCTATTTTGATATAGAATGATATTTTTTTAAATTTGCGAATATGATTTGCAGTATTTTTAAGAATACATGTTTTATTGAATCTGGAGAACTTATGAACGATAAGTATGATTATGTTCAAAGAATATAAAAGGAATGATAACTTAAATCCCACATATCTTTAGAATGTGCTGAATGTCCATTGAATTTGATTCATATGGACATATGTGGAGCACTAAATGATAGTGCAAGATGATGTTGAGTTATCTTAAAGAGAATGTGATTATCTCTGAGTAACTCTATAAGTTACATATTTGTTGAACATAATCCATACCAATACAGTGACCAAAACTCCATATACGATATGGACTAAAAAATAATCCAAATATAGATTTGAGATTGTTCTGTTTATGTGAAGCAGCCTGTGGGAGATGAGTTGGATAGTTGATCCATCTTATGTTGTTTCGTGGAAATTTATATTATCAATTGGAGACAAAGTGTTTCTTTCGCATGTACAGTCTTTCTAGAGAAAATGTTTCTATTAGAAAGGAATGACAATATAATATAACTTGAAAGGGTTCAAGAATCACAAACCACTAGAAAAGTGAAAACGGTGAAATTAATTGAGTCAATCATAACCTTTGAACTACACATACCAAGGGATCTGAAAATGTTTCAAGAACTCTTGATAAATTGAATTTACTCCTAGAAAGTAGTCAAATGAAATTGATCATGGATGTGATCCTAAGACTTTCATGGAGACGATATTGGACATCTTTTCGGGACATTGGCAAGATGCCATGAGATTTGAAATAGATTTCATGTACTCTGATAAGGTATGAACCTTAGTAGATCATCTTGAGGGAATTGTTCCAATTGGCTGCGAATGGATCTACGATCGAAAGCTTGGAGTATATGGGAAGGTATAGACCTTCAAATCTTAACTGGCGAGAAGAGTTATTCTCATAGGCAAAGAGTTGTCAGTGAGGAACGTTCAATCAGTTGTGATGCTATCGTCCATTTGGATTTTATTAGTTATATCTGCATATTATGAATGTGAATATAACAGATGGATCTGAACATAACATTTCTCAATAATGACATTGAGTAGAAATGTAGCAGCCAAATGTGTTCACAACTTTTAAGAGTGAGAAAAATGTTTGCAAACTCTAGATGTCCATTTATAGTCCTAAGAAGGCGTTCCGAAGCTAGAATATCCTGTTGATAACATTATCAAAATGTATGGTTTTGTTGAAAATTCGGAAGTATCATATGTGTACAAAAGGGTTAGTGGGAGCGAGGTTATATTTGTAGTGCTTTAAGTCGATGCTATCCTATTCATTGTGAATGATATTGGATTAATCGATTAAAGCATGATTAGCTACTAATTTCTCCATGAAAAATTTGGGAGAAGCGTCCTACATGCTTGGCATATAATGATCTATAGGGATAGATTTAAAGGATGCTTGAGATCTTTCAATATACGTACATAAGCACTGTGCTAAAAGGGTTTAGCATGGAATAGTCGAAAAAATGGTTACTTCACAATATGTCATATCTTTCATCTCTCGAGTCAATGGGTCTTAAGATTGATGAGGAGAGAGAAAAGATGACATTGATACCTTATGTATCGATTTTTATTAGCATAATGTATGCTATGTTATGTACTTGGCCTGTTTTATGTTCTTAGTGTAATAAGCAAACATCAGACAGATCCCGGTGAAGGTCACTAGAAAACTGTGAAAATAATCCTCAAGTACTTATGAAGAACTTAGGATATATTCATGGTTTTTGGATCTGTAAGTGGAGAAAAAAAGTTGAAGGCTAAGATGATGTTGCTTTTTCAGTCGGATGTAAAAAAAAACTGGCCCAAACTGGAAGTTCCAGTCCGGTTACCCAGTTCGGTTACAATTAAAAAAAAAAATATTCGTCCATCTTCGGTTGGGCCCATTTATTTTTGAAAAAAATTTGTTTTAATTTTGGATTCAAATTGTTTGAAGTCCATAAATTATTTCTGGGTCATTTTAGATATTTTTCGGATATTAATTTTTGAAATAACGAATCATAAAACTAATTTATTAAAAATATGATTTTTAATATATTAAATGTAAGTGGAGATTCACACATTAATTGGAAATTAATTAATTAGAAATTAAATGAAAATGTTTCACTTAATTTGTTAATTTATTTTCCTTACTATTATGGTTTGAAGGTAAAATAGTGATTTTACCAAATACATGAAAATTTAATTAATTAGATATTAAATGAAAGTGTTTCATTTAATTTATTAAATTATTTCGATAAAATTATGATTGGAAGGTAAAATAGTGATTTTACCAACTAAGTGAAAATTAATTAACTATAAATTAAATAAAATTGTTTTATTTAATTTTTTAGTTTGATTTTCAATTAATGATATGATTAGTGGGAATACGATAGAATAAATTAATTATCGTGATCTAATTACGTGTAATGTGATTAGTGCAATTACATATGATGTAATTGTTTAGTTTAATGTTTAATTACATACGATGTGATTGCATGGTGGATGATTACGGGCTTTGACCAACGTGTTTAGGTGAATGTTTAGGTTTTATTGTTTCATTATAATTGTAATTTTGGTTATCGGGCCTGCGAGCCTACTCTCTCTATTTTCTGATGTAATCCACCCTGGATTTGTATCCCTATTCTCTTGTTTGCACGATTAAGTGTAAATCATTAGAATTAGTGGGAACAAGATTGAAGATGGAGCACCAAGAATCAAGACTTGTATAATGGAAGCAAAAATGTAATAGGATTGCATTGCATACTTGCATCACCTTAGACAAACTTGTGATCCACGTATGGCTCACGTTGATCAATTAGAAAAAGGCTATAATCGTCCATATTTGTTTTTATTATGCATTTGATGTATGATAAATGTTTGTTTGTATGTTTTATTAGTTCAATTGGCGTTGCATGGATAAAACATAGTTGCATGAATCCGGCAAACAAACAAAGAATCACTTGATGAAATTTTAAAATTTATTAAATCCCTCTTTTGAATATGGTTCAAAACTTTTAATATCAAACTGATAAGTTGAGCTCAAATGGGTTTGTTGCTTCCTGATAGGGTTGAATATTACGCGTTTTTATGCTATGATATGTATATGTTTTCGTGTTGATTCTTGGATTATTTTACGGTTTATGGTATATAGTTCTCTATTTCAGGAATCAATGTTGCAATGTAGGAAAAGGTGAAGAAATCAAGTTAAATTGATGAAAGAATGAATAAAGTTGAAGAAAAGAGGAAAAAACCAAAATCCAAGACACATGTTGCTCCTTTCTCCTCAAATTACTATATGTTCGAGCCAAGGTTTGGAAAGGTTGTCCATATAAAAGTTGTAGAACTTTCTCTTATCTTTGCGTGGACAGCTGATTCATCAAATTCGGAGTTCGTATGAGAAAGTTACGGCCAAAATACAAAACTTCGCCAGAAGCTGAAAAAGGCGCAGAAAACATTCTGGTTGTCTCTATCGATCGAGCAGACTGCTCGATCGATCGAGCAAGGCTGAAAATTGAGCAAAAATCTTACTGGAATGCTCGATCGATCGGCCCTTCTGTCCCGATCGATCGCCCGGAATTTTGAATAACATGGAAACATGATTTCTTGCCTTCCAACTTGGATTCTATTCCACCTCCTAGCCTCCAAACCTATATAGCTCGAAATATTAGCCTCTAAAAGGATATATAAATCATACTTGGTAACCTAGGAATAGCCTCCACACCTCCATACTCCATATCACCTTCATCCATCTTCACCTATTCATCCTAGGAATTGGAACAACCCAACAAGGTGATTAAAGAGACGATCGAGAAGGAAGCAAGAGAATGAGGGAGGATCTACAACCGGAGTCGACGCTGGGAGTTTATTCTTACTTTTAAACTTTAGTTTTGTTTTGTTTTGATTTTATCATGCTTGGATTGTTGCAAGACATGTTTAAGTATTGGTATTTATTTATGAGTATGAACTAAGTTTATTTATCGAGGCTAGACGAATCCTTTGTTATGAACCTTCGATTTGATGATTTAATGATTGAATTCTTATAGTTCTTTGCGTATGTTTTATGTTCTTCATGCTTTTAGAGGATTGATCACATTTGAATGATGTTAGTATCGTAATTGAGATCGAGAGATGATTTTATGATACTGAATTAATAACTCATACCATGGATTTCAGACCGAGATCGAGAGATGACGTCAAATATATGCGTGATAGCCATATATATCTAGTAATTGAAATCTAGGAGTTTTCATGGATCTTATGCAACATCGAATTGTTAAATAAGTGAACGAGAGTTACTTACTGCAATTCGGTGTTATGTTTAATATAGCTCGAGAGAGTGTATTGATAAATTGGGAGAACTCGTCACCTTAGAAATATTTGAATATTCAATCGAGAATTGTAGGGAATTACATTGGTGAGCCAAAGTCTCGATAATCTTCTCTAGTGGATTTTTCTCTTTTACTTTTATTGACTTGGTTGAATTAGTAGTTTATATTAATTAATTAGTCGTTAATTATAAATTAATTATCGTAGGTTAAATATAGTTAAAAGACATCTTATTTGGTACTTGCTTGTTAGTCCCTGTGGGTTCGACAATCCGTATTCTTCCTATCTATACTAAAACTTGACACCGTGCACTTGCGGTATAAAATCGCTACACTGAGAAATTTTCTGTTTAAAAAATAAGCGATCAAGTTTTTGGTGCCGTTGCCGGGGACTAACTTTAGTAATATCATACTAGGTTCTTTGACTGTAATTTAACCATTTTTGTTTATTTATTTGAAAAAAAAAATTTATATATATTTATTTTGTTTTTGTTTTGTTTGTCTTGTGAGGTACTTGGAGATGCTACATCAACAAGCCTTCGCAAGCTTTCCCCAACAACGTTCCGAGCCGTTCTACGCTGTTTGGGAGAGATTCAATGAATTGGCCAACACATTCCGGTATCACAACTTTTCGAACTATACTCTCTTGCAATATTTCTTCAACTGGTTGGATGCACAGACACGAGAATGGGTATTGAGCGGAGCACTGGTGACTGGGAGTCCCCTGGTTGATAGAGATGAGAACAGTGTGGTGCACCTGTTCAATGATATGACGGACTTCGATCATCACTGGCATTGTGATCCTTCACTACAAGGTTGGAGTCACCAATACCCACCGGAGCTTCACTACCCTATTGATACGCCACAACCATTTGAACATCACGAAGAGAGGAGAGATAGTTCTGCAAATGTCACGACTCAGTTAGAGGATACCTTAGTAAGATTCTTGGCATCAACCGAGAACAGTTTGGAGTGCCAAACCAACTCTATGCGCCACCTGGAGCAGCAAATGGCGGTCCACATGGAAACAATTTCAACTAACTGCCAAGAGGAAGAGATGAGGGCTACAAATCAAGAGGCAACGAATCGAGTTTGGTTATATGATGACGATCACTCAACCAACCAAGTTTTGGAGAGTGATCCTACTAGTGTGGAAGAGTCAAGGGAACTTGAGCCTCTTCAAGAGATTGAGACTACCTCAGAGATGTCATCCGAGGAGTTCCCATGTGAAGATGAGTCGAGTGTGATGTTGGAGAAGGAAGAGACTTTCGAAGATTCTGATTTGAGCCCATCAATGGAGACATGTTCTATGCCATATGTGGATCCGTATTTTCCATCGATGCCAACTTCACCGCACTACATCCTCCAAGATAAAAAGACAAGTCAAGAATCATTCTCCCATGCCTACCACTTTAAGACTAATGTTGTTGGAGCGACGAGCTTACACTGCTACAATATTTCCAATCTTGAGGGCATACTGAATGAAAACCCATTAGTGGTATCATACGATACTTACTATGGGCGGCAGCCGCTCTTTGATGGTTGCTTCTGATGGTCAAGCCGATGACTAAAAATCAGCGCTTCTTGGGAGGCAACCTAAGCATATCCTTTTGTTACTTAGTTTTGTTTTATTTTTCAGTTTTTGAATTTTAGTTTGTTTATCTCTCGAGTCGAATATTTTACCATTTGCATTCTTCTCTTGCTAGGTACTCAGTTGGAGCAATGAACCCTTACAACAGTGGAATTTTCAAAAGCAAATCTTCCTCAACCCTCATGCAAGCGTCTTGATCAGGGGAGTTTACTTTTTCCCTTTTGATTCATTTGAACATTGAGGGCAATGTTTGATTTAAGTTTGGGGGAGTGGCTTGCATGTTTTACTTGTTTCAACCACATGTTGTGTGCTTAAATGACACTTGAATCGTCCGATTATTATGAACTAAAAAAATTTTTTATGAGTTCAAACTTGAGATAAGAATGAATTATAGTAGTGACTATTCAATGAGGATTTTGATCTCACTATGCATATGAACTTGAATTTTGATGATTATTGAACTTGTACATGAATATCCTAATTTGAGTTAGCATGTCAAGAATGAGGAATATAATGAGTCATGGTGGATTGAATGTTTTGAATAGTGATAATTGTTGTGAACTTGATGATTTATCTTGAGCATCTTAGATTTATCCTAGAACTTATTTGATGATGACACTTTGAGGCGAAATTTTATAGTTACAAACTTGACTTGGAAATGATCTAGGCGATCTTTGAAACGTTTGAGCCTTTCAAGCTTACCATGATTCATATCAATCCCTAGTGTCCCATTTGAGCTTTATTGAAAAAAGAATGGTATATGCATTGCATATAATTAGACCACATTCGACATTCTTGGCAAACTCATTATACTTACCCTTATTTGAGCCTAAATGAAAAAGTTATCCTTACCCTAAGGGAGTATAATGAATATCATTCGATGCACTTGAATTGTTATATCTTGATGAGCTTATTGAAAAAAAAATTGATGAATGAGAAAAGAAAAAGATAGACAAAAAGCCTTGAGAAAAAAATTGACTAAATAAGACCCAAAGTGGCCAAGACTATAAAAGAAAAAGAAGAAAAGCTCGATGTGTGAGAAAAATTTGAATTGTAAATGATTATACTCTCTTCTTTGCGCTTATCCTATCTTTTCTTTGAAGCCAACACCAAAGGCCTTACATTACAAGCTTAAATAGTTCTTTTGATCCAAGTCTAAGGAGTAACTATCATTAGTGGAGCAGTTGTTTGAAAATAGGCTTATGGGGTGCTTGATGATAATCTCGACTTTGAGTTGATTAAAATGATTTCATCTTGAATATGTGCATGAAACTTAAGATTGACTATAGCACACACACACGTTCCGATTTTGAAATGTGTTACTTGATTTAGGAGAAAACATGTCTTGTCAACTTTTGTATATGTGCATGAGATTTCTGAGAATAAAATAAGTCATGAAATAATTGTTTCAAGTATCAAGAATGAACTCTACCTTGTGATTTTAATGCTTAATCGATGACGATTAAGTGATAAGTTTGGGGGAGTTGATAGGGTTGAATATTACGCGTTTTTATGCTATGATATGTATATGTTTTCGTGTTGATTCTTGGATTATTTTACGGTTTATGGTATATATTTCTCTATTTCAGGAATCAATGTTGAAATGTAGGGAAAGGTGAAGAAATCAAGCTAAAATGATGAAAGAATGAATAAAGTTGAAGAAAAGAGGAAAAAACCGGAATCCAAGACACATGTTTCTCCTTTCTCCTCAAATTACTATATGTTCGAGCCCAGTTTTGGAAAGGTGGTCCATATAAAAGTTGTAGAACTTTCTCTTATCTTAGTGTGGACACCTGATTAATCAAATTCGGAGTTCGTATGAGAAAGTTACGGCCAAAATACGAAACTCGCCAGAAGCTGAATAAGGCGCAGAAAACATTCTGGTTGTCTCGATCGATCAAGCAGACTGCTCGATCGATCGAGCAAGGCTGAAAATTGAGCAAAACTCTTACTGTAATGCTCGATCGATCGGCCCTTCTGTCCCGATCGATCGCCCTGAGTTTTGAATAACATGGAAACATGATTTCTTGCCTTCCAACTTTTATTCTATTCCACCTCCTAGCCTCCAAACCTATATAGCTCGAAATATTAGCCTCTAAAAGGATATATAAATCATACTTGGTAACCTAGGAATAGCCTCCATACCTCCATACTCCATATCACCTTCATCCATCTTCACCTATTCATCCTAGGAATTGGAATAATCCAACAAGGCGATTAAAGAGACGATCGAGAAGGAAGCAAGAGAAGGAGCGAGGATCTACAACCGGAGTCGACGCTGGGAGTTTATTCTTACTTTTAAACTTTAGTTTTGTTTTGTTTTCATTTTATCATGCTTGGATTGTTGCAAGACATGTTTAAGTATTGGTATTTATTTATGAGTATGAACTAAGTTTATTTATCGAGGCTAGGCGAATCCTTTGTTATGAACCTTCGATTTGATGATTTAATGATTGAATTCTTATAGTTCTTTGCGTATGTTTTATGTTCTTCATGCTTTTAGAGGATTGATCACCTTTGAATGATGTTAGTATCGTAATTGAGATCGAGAGATGATTTTATGATACTGAATTAATAAATCATACCATGGATTTCAGACCGAGATCGAGAGATGACATCAAATGTATGCGTGATAGCCATAGATATCTAGTAATTGAAAGCTAGGAGTTTTCATGGATCTTATGCAACATTGAATTTTTAAATAAATGAACGAGAGTTACTTACTGCAATTCGGTGTTTGGTTTAATATAGCTCGAGAGAGTGTATTAGATAAATTGGGAGAACTCATCACCTTAGAAATATTTGAATATTCAATAGAGAATTGTAGGGAATTGCATTGGTGAGTCAAAGTCTCGATAATCTTCTCTAGTGGATTTTTCTCGTTTACTTTTATTGACTTGGTTGGATTAGTAGTTTATATTAATTAATTAATCGTTAATTATAAATTAATTATCGTAGGTTAAATATAGTTAAAAGACATCTTATTTGGTACGTGCTTGTTAGTCACTGTGGGTTCGACAATCCGTATTCTTCCTATCTATACTAAAACTCTACACCGTGCACTTGCAGTCTAAAATCGCTACACTGAGAAATTTTCTGTTTAAAAAATAAGCGATCACTTCCTGTCTTCCATCAACAGTTAAGCCATGAGACGCTACTTGTGTCATGATGTCTTGTCTCAACCTCATGGGGAGCATTTGGCATGGGAAAGCTGTGTGTTTAACTGCGACTTAATTATGTTTACGGTTTTGTTAACCTTTAAGATTGCTGACCCTCGTGGGGTCTTATTGGCGGACATTGTCATCCGTGGGATGGGTTAGTTTGACGTGAGAAGGCATAATTGGCCTACCTCTGTAGGGTTATGTCAATTGCGAGACAAATATCTTGGGGGTTGCATATGATGCAATTGTGAGCTACCTTTAGTATCATGAGGTTGGCTGGACCCTCGCCCGGGGCTATCATGAGCTAGTTGGACTCCAAGCACACTAAGAAAATATATTTTCAGTTCATTTGTTATCAGGGTGATGAATTCGAAAATTTAGTGGCACATTTAATAACTAAAGTCCATAGTTTTGAATTAATTAATAATCAGATGGTTTGCTTATATTCTCTGTTTATTCTCAGTATTGTGATCACCGTGAATTCAATTACATCAAGTCTCGATACAACCAAATTAATCGGACCAAATTATTCAGATTGGCTATTAATTTAAAAAAATTAGTGTTTGCCTCTGAGAAGTTGTTTTATATCTTTGTTGGGTAGCCTCTGATTGAAGTGTCTGTCGGATCGTCTGATGAAGAGACCACCTCACTTGAGAAGTGATTGTATGATGATCTCGAGACATGGTGTTATATGATAGCATCAATGTCGAATGATTTTATTATATATGAGGAATTTGCTCACACAGCTAATATTTTTCAACACCTACAAATGTTGTTTGGTGAACGGACTCGATTACTGAGACTCGCGATCTCAAAAGAGCTATTTTGTCTCATCTGAAAGATGGGGCTTTGATCCATGAGCATGGTGTAGAAATAATATCTCTTGTTGAGAAATTGGAAAAATATTTGTGACAATACCTCATCAATTGGCTATAGATTTGATCTTATAGGCAAAATATTGGAAACTCGAGAGTCCTTTATTCAAAAGGAGAAATGTATTCTTCTTGTTGAATCTACTACCAATGGTAGGAAGGATTCAAGGATAAGGAAGGGGAAGGGAAATGGTTTCCAGACTCAAAAGACGAAAATGGATATAGTAGCACCTAAGAAATGAGAGGCATCTATGTTTTCACTGATGGTCACTATCGCAAAACTACAAGGAATATCTAGACCAGAAGCGTTCTAGAAATGGTGTACTTTATATTAAAATTAATGTTTCTATTGTTTCTACTTCTTTGGTATATGATACCAATTGTGCTCACATCTTTGCAAAGAGTTGCAGTTGTTGAGAAGAATTATAGAGCCTTAGGAAGGTGACACCTATACGAGGCTAAGAGTTGTTGCAAAGGCTGTTTGAAATATTTAAATAATATAAAATCTTGAACTGGTTAGGAACTGGTTTGAGCAATTGTTTATTTGTTCTAGATTTAATCATAAACATTGTTCCTATTTTGATAGAGAATTATATTTTTTTAAATTTGCTAATGTGATTTGCATTATTTTTAAGAAATCATGTTTTATTGAATCTGGTGAACTTATGAACGATCAGTATGATTATGTTCAAAGAATATAAAAGTGATGATAACTTAAACCCCACATATATTTGGCATATGCTGATGGTCTTTTGAATTTGATTTATATGGACATATGTGAAGCACTTAATATTAGTGTAAGGGATGTTAAATTATCTTAAAGATAATGAGATTCTCTCACAGTAACTCTTTAAAGTTACACATTTGTTAAACATAATTCACTCCAATGGAGTGACCAAAACTCCATATACGATATGGACTAAAAAACAATCCAAAAATAGATTTGAGTTTGTTCTTTTTATGTAAAGCAGCTAGTGAGAGATGAGTTGGATAGTTGATCCATCTTATGTTATTTTGTGAAAATTTATATTATCAATTAGAGAAAAAATGTTAGTGCAATATTTCTAGAGAAAATGTTTCTATTAGAAAATAATGACAAGATAATATAACTTGAAAGGGTTCAAGAACCACAAACCACTGGAAACGTGAAAACGGTGAAATTAATTGAGTCAATCATATACACACACCAATGAGATCTGAAAGTGTTTCAGGAACTCTTGATAGATTGAATTTTATTCCTATGAAGTAGTCAAAATGATTTTGACCATGGATGTGATCCTAGGACTTTTAAGGAAACGATGTTGGACATCGATTCGGAACATTGGTAAGATGCCATAAGATTCAAAATGGACTTCATGTACTCTACTAAGGTATGGACCTTAGTAGATCCTCTTGAGAGAAATGTTCACATCGGCTGCAAATGGATATACAAGTGAAAACTTGGAATATATGGAATGTAGCAGCCTTCAAGGCTAAACTGGTAGGAAAAGATTATTTTCATTGGAAAAGATTTGTCTGTGAGAAACTTTTGCATCAGTTGTGATGCTATAGTCTATTTGGAAATTTATTAGTCATATCTGCATATTATGAATATGAGATATGACAGAGGATGTGAGTACAACATTTCTCAATGGTGACATTGAGGTATAAATGTAGCAGTCGGATGTGTTTACAACTATTGGCAATGAGCAAAATGTTTGCAAACTCCAGAGGTCCATTTATAGGCCTTAGAAGGCGTCTCGAAGCCAGAATATCCGGTTGATAACATTATCAAAATGTTTGGTTTTGTTGAAAATTCGGAAGTATCATGTGTGTACAAAACGAGTTAGTGGGACCGCGGTTATATTTGTAGTGCTTTAAGTCGATGATATCTTACTCAATGTGAATTATATTGGATTAATCGATTAAAGCATTGTTATCTACTAATTTCTCCATGAAATATATGGGAGAAGCGTCCTACGTGCTTGGCATAAGGATCTATAGGGATAGATCTAAAGCATGCTTGAGAGCTCTCAATCTACGTACATAAACAATGTGCTAAAAGGGTTTAGCATGGAATAGTCGCAAAAAGGAGTTTTTCACAATATGTCATATTATTCATCTCTCGAGTCAATGGGTCTTAAGATTGATGAGGAGAGAGAAAAGATGACATTGGTACCTTATGTTTCGATTTTTAATAGCATAATGTACGCTATGTTATGTACTTGGCCTGGTGTATGTTCTTAGTGTAATGAGCAGACATAAGACAGATCCCGATGAAGGTCACTAAGAAACGGTGAAAATAATCCTCAAGTACTTATGAAGAACATAGGATATGTTCATGGTTTTTGGATCTGTAAGTGGAGAAATAAAAGTTGAAGGCTAAGCTGATGCTGGCTTTTCAGTCGGATGTAGATGATTCCAAATCGATGTTCGGATTTTTATTTAAGCTTAATGATGATGTTGTCTCTTGGAAACGTTCCAAGCAAGACACCACATCAGATTCCACCACTGAAGCTGAATACATTGCAGCATGCGAAGCAACAAAGAGGTAGTTTGGATATGAAATCTTATCCAAGAGTTGGGTGTTATTCTAGTGCGGTTGACACAGTCCATGTGTACTGTGACAACAGTTGAGCTATTATGAATAGCCAAGTACTAATCACTATCCAAACATATATTGAGAAAATAACATCCAATGAGAGAGATGGTAGAGGCGACAATATTATCGAGAGACTTGCTTCAACAGAAAAATATAGTGAATCCACTGACAAAGTCTTTACAACGATTGGTGTCTGTCAGACATCTTGGGAAGATGGTCTTGAGACACATGAGTAGTTGGCTTTGGGAAGTGAAAGATATTGTTGTCATATGCGATTAAGTAAATCAATAGTTGATTGATTGTACTTACAATATTATTATGACAAATCTTTGTTTGAATATTAATATATATGGCACTTCTTCATCTGTTTACATATGCATCTTGATGCATTGATGAAGTCATTGAGATTGCTATAGTCTATAGAATGTGGTTACGCATATGATGGTGACAATGAAATACATTCTCGACTGTGATTTCTAAATGTTCTTGGTCGATGAGCCTTCGAGAATGGGATATGATATATGCTCGTTAGAGACTAGTATTCATTATGTATCTAGTGTAGTGCGTAGCGTTTCATCAGTGTTGGCTTGGAGAAGTCAGCACGCATGAATAGGTCCTCATTAGGAGTGAGTTCACTGAAAGACCCTACTCGAAATTCTATAAGTGGTTACGATTTGTTGAGTATAGAATTTCTAATCATAGTTGTGCACCATTACTCCTCATGACCCGATGCATCATCAAGGTCTTGACAAATAGTTGTATACTTTGATTTTATGACTGATCACATGCGGGTCATAAAGTTGTTATTTTGGGTATTCAGTGATGCTGTCAGAGGCCTATGATTGTCGTTGGGTATTCACTGCGGGTCTTGATGAACCAGGATGTCCTATGTGTTTTTCTGTATATAATTCAAGGAATCTCAGGCTAGAGTGGGTACTACTTGTGAAAAAAAAAAATTCATATACGCACACAATGAATCATATAACTTGAAACAAACATATAATTATTAAAATCATAAAGGGCCTCGACCAACGAATGCCTTAGATTCAATCGGACATACGAGTGAAAGAAATGTAATACACGCTAACTATGACTGACAAATTCTCGTACGTTGCTAGTCATTTGTATCTAGGTCTTCGTGAAGCGCAGATGCTAGGCGCTACCCACGATCTGCAGGTTTTTCTGGAATTATATTTCAGTCATTGTCTATTAAAGGAGTTTAATTGACAATGGGGCATTCAAGGTAAGCCCAAAGAAGTTGTTTGACTTTTAAAAATCATAAAGGTTGTTATCCTACTGCTATGATGAACTTGAGCCTCGCTGCGTCACAATCAACTGGCCGCCGATCTGTCGATGAGAATTGTGACTTAAATGTTAAGTGCTCACATTGAGTGATTTAGAAGAGATGCATTTAATTTTTGAAAGCTCCTCACTTTAGTGGAGTTTCTATATTTGAACATGTTTCATTTATAGAAATTTCTGCAATTAAAACATTTGATATATTTATGTCTCATAATTATGAAAATTGGCAGTACATCAAGTTGTTCAATTGGATTGATTACTTGGATTATGAGTTTGTAGTTTTGTGTTGGCTTTTGGGCAAGTTGGAGATTGTTAGCATAAATGTCCAGCAAGCCAAACATTGACCCGATGGGCTTTATGAACCCTAGCCCAATTAGCTGACTCATTTCAACTATAAATATATGTTTATTCTCTAGGGTTAAGGACTCCACTCAATACACTCTATCTCATAGAAAAGTCGTCATCACACTAGCACTGGTGCTGGGCTTTAAGATCTGGTCAGATTGATTGGACTCGAGGGATCACCGCTTTAAGATCTACGTCGGTGAATTGTATTCTCTTTTCATGCATTTATTTTTTTATATTTACTTGTGTTATATATGAATCAGGCTCGATCGTACGTCCCCGGTTAGATTTGTTTATGTTTCATTCCGCTGCGTTTGGATCTGAAGCCGTGGAACAGAAACCCAACAGACACCTGTGGTTTTCCCGTAGCTTTGGCATCTACATACTAAGTGAGGCATGAATATGCCACTTCTGAAATTTTGGCAATCACAAAATGTCGTAGGTTTGGCATATTCACTCTTGTATATGGGTGTGAACATTTCTCTTGCTTGACTTCTCACCACTTTAAATCCATCTTCCAAAGCTCCCCTTTGGGTCCTTCCACTTCTATACTCTTTTCATGGCTTTTCATCACAAAATATCACGTTGCCTGGATTTCTACAAAACAAAGAAAAGAAGTACTAAGCTCATAATTTTGCTCGATAAAAGTGCAAATATGCACTTAATAGTGACCCTAAATGAGGAATGTTTGGTTGCGCTTCAAATCAAAATCCCACCAAAACTTCAAGATCCTGGAAGTTTTCTCTATACCTTGTGTCAATGGTGGTATATCATTTGATAAGGTTTTATGTGATCTAGTGGTATTATCAACTTAATGCCTTATTCACTTGCTAATAAATTTGGTATAGAAGTGATTGAACCTACCACCATTTCCCTTAAGCTTTCCGATATATCAATAAAAGGGGAATTAGTTAATTGAATTTTAAATTTGAAACATGAAAACTAACTTGGCTCGGTATTTTTGTGCCCCTTGGTCATTTTTACGAAATTGAATTTCTCTCGTGACATTCTCGTTAATTTTGAATACTTGTGATATCACCAAAAAGTGTGATTACCTTTTAATATCAATAAGAGGTGAGCAATACCTCTCTGCTTCTTAAATGAAAATAGTAACCTTGATATCACTTAGTATCCTCTCCTGAAATCACTAAACAAACGTAAGAAAGGGGTCGGAAGTTTTTCCGGCGGGTCCCCTCCGACGCTCAAGTCAGGCGAGAGGATCTGAGAGAGTATACACTTGTAAAGTAAGTGAAAAAAAATTATTGATTGATTTAGTTGATACCCCAAACCTGCTATTTATAGCCGGAGACCCAAGAGTTATCATGCAGCAAGGACTCCTTCCATCTTTATCCAAATCTTACCCAGATATGCTAAGATCATGTGAATACAATCAAATCCCAGATATTGCTCTGCGGATCTAGGACTTACCTAGTTTAGGGGATTCAGTCTCCTTCTTGTGCACACGTATCAAGCAGGGAATGAGTAGAGCTCAGCCAATGAGCTCGGGTCCCAAAAGAGGTCGACAGACCATTTGGCGAAGGGGCAACAGGTGAGGCGAAACACGTTTGGCCAAACAGGTCGGCCATAACAAAGAGCGTGGATCAAGAGGCGAGGTCTTTTGAGGAAGGTCAAGTAATATAAGTCGGATCAGGTCGGCTCATCAGGTGGTATCTTCATATTTAAGGGGTATCATAGTCCCCCCTCCTGTCAAGCTGACGTCGCATACCAGAAGTTCGTGTGTGCTAAGTTTTCCCGACGAGCCGACCTTTTCTGATATATAACATTTAGGCGGGAAGTAACGACTACTTTTTTTTGAATTTTTAAAAAATTCCGACCGTTGGGGGCGTCTGTTCGTATTTTGAGGTAAATCCTGTCCGTTCAATGTCTCGGAGATCAACGGTCCAGATTCGGAAGCCCACTATATATATATGGTATGCCTGGTCCCCCATTATCCATTTTTTGCAACTCAAAACAGTTCGGCTCTGACCTCTCTTGCTTCATTTTATTTTCTATTTCTGAAAACTTCTAGGTACGTTTATTCTCTGCCGTTTTATTTGAAAATGTCTTCTTCTTCTTCTCAATTATTTCCCTCTCCTCTAGCTAAGAAAAACTTAAGGCGGTGGATCAGTACAGTTCCTTTTATTCCTCAGGCCAAGGAAGGTGTACGGACTGAGGATACCCAGGGCGTTGGGCCCTCTACGGGCACGAACTT
This sequence comes from Haberlea rhodopensis, assembly GCA_907163345.1. Taxonomy (NCBI): domain Eukaryota; kingdom Viridiplantae; phylum Streptophyta; class Magnoliopsida; order Lamiales; family Gesneriaceae; genus Haberlea; species Haberlea rhodopensis. The sequence continues at coordinate 2,125,325 of CAJQUN010000081.1, forward strand.
CAACTTGCTGAGGCCAGCCCTCAGCATAGATCGGAATCCCCTCCTAGTAAGTATCCTTGGTATGAACTACACATGTCTGCTTTGGATGCTTCAGACGAAATCCAAATACGCAAGCTCAGCCAAGCCCCTTCTGACCATGAATTTCTATTCCCCTCTACTTCTCAAAGACCGCACCAGCCTCCAGAGGGTTATTACACCTTCTACCGTGGGCAACTGGAGGGGGGTTTACGTTTTCCTCTTCCTGAGTTCTTTCAGGAGTTCAGCTCTTTTTATCAGCTTAACCTTAGTCAATTCTCTCCCAACTCCTTCCGTATTTTATGCAGCCTCGTAGTCATTTTAAGGGCCCTGGGGATGCCTTATGACCATCCCACCCTTTCTTATTTTTTTCACATCAAGAGATCTGACGAAGGGCCTTGGTATGTGACTAGTCGACCTGTCTGTTCTTTCGTGGGGGGTACCCTAGTAAGGTTAAGGATTTCAAGAGTTACTTCTTTTTTGTTAAACCTCCTCAGCCATGGTCGTGCTGTACTGACTTGGTAGATTGCCTTCCTGTTCTCCCCTCTCCACCAAAAACTTCAAAAAGAGCTCCCTCTACTTAGATGCGATAAGTGTTATAGGGGGCACTGCTTCAATTCATCTAAGCTGTTGGTGGAGGAGCTCTTTTGTTTTGCTGGGCTGAATCCGGCCGATCTAACCTTAAGGGGTATATATTTTTTTTGTTTATTTTATATTCCAAGTATTTTCTGCTAGGTTAGGCTGACCTCTTTATTTATGTCGCTCAGAGGACAAAGTAATGAGCTCCCTAGTACAAAAAGCTCTTCAGAAAAGGAAACAGAAGCAAGCCCACTCCCAAACACCCGAGGGAGTGACTATTGTGGATGTAGTGGGTGAAAGTCCTGTTGCTAAGGAGGTTCCCCTTTCCAAGCAGAAACGAGCTGAAGAAGGGGGACCTGCGGGTTCCTCGGCTGTAGATGCTCAGCATGTGAGGCAGGTACGAGTTCGAACTGATCCATCCGATCATGGGGCGGTAGGCGAGAAAGGCAGTGAGCCAGCTCGGGTTGAGAGACGTCGGGAGAGGGTGATGGAGGCCTATCGAGGAGGGGTTAGGCTTGTTGGGGAAGGGCCGAGCACAGTTGCCTTAGCTGTGTCTCGTGATCTGGCCAACGCCGAGAATGCTGAGCTGGGGTGATCTCGTCACCCGTACAGGTAGCCGCCTTACCGAGGCCATGCTCTTGATGGGGGAGTTTTCCTCCCATGCTACTTTCATATGGAGAGAGTCTCTGAAAGACACCAAGGTGCTTGAGGATATGCAGGACTCATTGGCAGAGGCCAATCCTTGCATGAGAAGGAAGTCTCCGAGCTTAAAGCTCAGCTCGACAAGAAGACAGTTGCTGAGATCGAGGCTCGTTCCTTGATTGAGTCCCAAAAACGCCAATATGAAGACTGACCTTCGGGAGCTTCGTAATGAGCTAACCTTGGCTAAAGGGTTAGCTAACTTTGCTGAGCAGGAGCTTGCTCAGGCTCAGAAGAAGGCAGCCAAGGAGAAACAAAAGTCTGAAGAGTTGGTAGGGGAGAAGCTCCTTACTTTCATTGAGGCTGGTTTCCAGGGATGTCTAAATCAGATTAAAGAGCAAGGTTGTCTTGTACCTGACGTTTCTATGGATTTTCTAGATGTAGAAAAAGTAGTTGCCTCTCTCCCCCTGACCTTTAGATATGTTTTCCCTACTTTGATTCGTATTCTGCTTTGTTTTTGTCCCTCAGAATTTCTCTTTTCTTTTAATGTTAGTTCTGTTTTAACATACTTGTTTTTTTTGTATGGCGAAGCTTAATTAGATAGGACCGAGCCAGTAATAGCTCGGCCTTGTTTAATAATTTACCGCGTAATGGCAAACTTTAAACAGGTAAGACCAATCATGAAATAGCACGGCCTTGTTTAATAATTTACCACGTAATGGCAAACTTTGAACATGTAGGACCAGGCATGACGTAGCTTGGCCTCGTTTAATAATTTACCACGTAATGGCAAACTGTAAATAGGTAGGACCAAGCATGACGTAGCTCGGCCTTGTTTAATAATCTACCACGTAATGGTTTTGAACAGGTAGGACCAAGCATGACGTAGCTCGGCCTCATTTAATAATTTACCACATAATGGCAAACTGTAAACAGGTAGGACCAAGCATGATGTAGCTCGGCCTCGTTTAATAATTTACTACGTAATGGCAAACTGTAAACAGATAGGACCAAGCATGACATAGCTTGGCCACGTTTAATAACCTACGACGTAATGGCAAACTTTGAACAGGTAGGACCAAGCATGACGTAGCTCGGCCTCGTTTAATAATTTACAACGTAATGGCAAACTGTAAACAGGTAGGACCAAGCATGACGTAGCTCGGCCTCGTCGTAAAGGTGCTCCTGAGGTAAGGCGAAAACCCTTGAGCCTGGCGTAACCAAGGCTGAGGTGAGCTCGTCGTAAACGTGCTCCTGAGGTAGGGTGAAAACCCTTGAGCCTGGCTTAACCAAGGCTGAGGTGAGCTCGTCGTAAACGTGCTCCTGAGGTAGGGTGAAAACCCTTGAGCCTGGAGTAACCAAGGCTGAATCGTCGTAACGTGCTCCTGAGGTAGTGTGAAAACTCTTGAGCCTGGAGTAACCAAGGCTGAGGTGAGCTTGTCTTAAACGTTCTCCTGAGGTAGGGTGAAAACCCTTGAGCCTGGCTTAACCAAGGCTGAGGTGAGCTCGTCGTAAACATGCTCCTGAGGTAGGGTGAAAACCCTTGAGCCTGGAGTAACCAAGGCTGAGGTGATCTCGTCGTAAACGTGCTCCTGAGGTAGGGTGAAAACCCTTGAGCCTGGCGTAACCAAGGCTGAGGTGAGCTCGTCGTAAACGTGCTCCTGAGGTAGGGTGAAAACCTTTGAGCCTGGTGTAACCAAGGCTGAGGTGAGCTCGTCGTAAACGTGCTCCTGAGGTAGCGTGAAAACCCTTGTGATGTACATCGTGAATTGTTAAAAAAATCTCAAACTTCTTTTAAAATAATGAAAGAGTGGATTATCCAAAAAGGTAATCCATGCAACAAAGGAAATTTAAAAGACATGTACTAAGAATAATATTTGTGAGGTGGTAGGCGTTCCAAGGCCTCTTCCCATCAGGGTCTTCTAGGTAATAAGCTCCTGAGCTTAGTTTTTCCATAATTTTATACAGTCCTTCCCATTTTGGATCTAGTTTGCCCACTTGCGCTTCTTGCACCTTTCTCAGCACTAGGTCTCCAACTTGGAAAGTCTTCTGAACAACTCGCCTTTTGTATCTCCGTGCAATACGACTACAATAGGCTTCCATCCTGATGGCAGCAACTTCCCTTCTTTCTTATATTAAATCAAGATCAGCAGCTCTTCTCTCATTGTTTTGCTCGTCGTAGAAATGTATTCTTGATGACTCTGCTCCAATTTCAGCTGTGAGTACTGCCTCATTTCCATAGACCATACTAAATGGCGTTTCACCTGTTCCTTTCTTTGGTGTTGTTCGATTGGACCACAGGACATTGGGTAGCTCCTCCACCCAATTCCCCTTTGCTTTCCCTAGCCTAACTTTAATATTCTGTACTAGAGACCTGTTGGTGACCTCTACCTGACAACTGCTTTGAGGATAAGCAACGGAAGTAAAGGCCTGATGGATTTTTAATTCTTCACACCATGCCCGGAGTAGAGCTCCCTGGAACTGTCTTCCATTATCAGAGATGAACTTGCTCGGGACTCCATATAGGCAGACAATGTTTTTCCAGATGAAGTTGAAGACCTCTTTTTCAGTAATTTTGGCTAAGGGCTCAGCTTCCACCCATTTTGAAAAATAATCAATAGCCACGATTAAGAATCTCTTTTGGCCTCTTCCTGTTGGAAAAGGTCCTACTATATCAATGCCCCACTGATCAAACGGGCATGCTGCCACAATCGCTTTCATCATCATGGCTGGCTGATGCTGAATTCTAGAGTGTCTCTGACAACTATCAAAAGATACAACCATAGTTGTAGAGACCTTCGAAATTGTGGGCCAAAAGTATCCAGCAAGCAGCACCTTCTTTGCCAGGAAATGTGCTCCTAAATGATTCCCACAGCACCCCTCATGGATTTCTCTCAACACATAATCTGATTCTTTTGGACCCAAACAACGCAGCAGTGGTCGAGCAAAAGACATTTTGTACAAGACTCCTTCAATGAGTATGAACCTTTGACTCCTCTGCTTGAGTATGTAGGCTTTCTTGGGATCATTCGGGAGCTTAGTATTGATAAGATAGTCTAAGAAATCTGCTCTCCAATCATTTTCTTCATGAGATTCAGATGGGTCATTCTGACTTGGGGTTAATTCAACTTGAAACACTACCTCTCTATCCTGCCAAGTGCGAAGAGCACTAGCCATTCTTGCCAAGCTGTCAGCCTTTCTATTCTCTTTCTCTTGGGATCTGTTTGAACATTATCTCTAGAAATCCCTCTTTAATTTTTTCTATGGTGCTTGCATATCAAATTAATTCTCTCATTTTTCACCTCATAGACCCCATTCATCTGTTGGGCTACTAGCTGAGAATCAGAGAAGATGCGCTTAGCTCCGACGTTCTGGGCAACCCTTAATCCGGTTAATACTGCCTCATATTCTGCTTCGATCTTGGAGGCCCTGAAGTCTAATCGTACCGTCAGCTGGACCTTATCTCCACTAGGAGATATTAGCACGATCCCAATTCCACTTCCTTCATTACAAGATGATCCATCAACAAATGCTTTCCATAACTCCTCTTTCTCAGGATGCATAGCTTCCGCGATGAAATCTGCTAAAGCCTGAGCTTTGATAGTCGTGCGTGGCTCGTACTGTATGTCATACTCTCCTAGCTCAGTTGCCCATTTGACCAGTCATCCAGAGATATCTACACGACTGAGTATTTTTCCCAGAGAGCTATTTGTTAACACCGTTATAGGATGTGACAGGAAATAAGACCTGAGCCGCCTAGCTGTCATAATCAGCATTAGGGCCAACTTTTTGATTTCTGAGTATCTCAACTCAGTACCCTTTAAAGCATGAGACAAATAATAGATAGGTAGCTGATCTGTTTGCACCTTCTTTACTAGAACTGAACGGATTGCTTCCTCAGTTGATGATAAGTAGATAAATAACTTTCAGCGAGTATAGGCTTTTCCAGCACAGGGAGTTCAGCCAAGTATTTTTTAACCCTTCGAATGCTTCCTCGCATTTCTCATTCCATTCAAACTTATCAGCTTTTCGGAGTATCTTAAAAAAGGGGAGACTTCTATGGGCTGATCTGGAGATAAATCGTGACAAAGTGACGATCTTTCTTGTGAGGCGTTGTACCTCTTGAAGATTCTTCGGAGGAGTCATCTCACAGATAGCTCTGACTTTCTCGGGATTAGCTTCAATACCCCTCTCTTTAACCATGTAGCCCAGAAACTTTCCGCTTTTTACCCCAAAACGCGTTTCTGGGATTTAACTTTAACCATAGGACCTGAGAGTAGAGAAAGTCTCTGATAGATCATTTATCAGATTGGTGCCCCTTTTAGATTTCACCAGAATGTCGTCCACATATACTTCCACATTTCTGCCTAGCTGTTCTGAAAACACCTTGTCCATTAATCGTTGATAAGTAGCCCCAGCATTCTTAAGCCCGAATGGCATTATAACATAACAGAAGGTCCCATCTGAGGTGACGAAACTCACCTTATCTTGGTCTTCCTCGGCCAAATGGATTTGATGATATCCCTGATAAGCATCCATTAAACACAAGTACCGATGTCCTGCAGTGGAGTCGACCAACTGATCAATCCTTGGTAGTGGGTAACAATATTTTGGGCATGCCTTATTAAGATCTCGGAAGTCTATGCACATCCTCCATTTTCCCGAGCTTTTGGGTACAAGCACTACGTTTGAGAGCCATGCTGGGAATTGAACTTCTCGAATGTGACCTGCCTGAAGGAGTTCGTGCACTTGCTCTCTTATTACTTTATCCTTTTCAGGTCCGAAGTGTCTTTTCTTTTGCTTGATAGGCCGGGCTCTTGAAAGTATATTTAGACGATGTTCTAGGATGTCGGGGCTGATTCCCCTTAAGTCCTGAGCCCTCCAAACAAATATATCTTCATTCCTGATCAGACAAGAGATGAGATCTCCTCTTATATTTGCTTCTAAATCTTTGGCTACCTTTACTTTCTTATCTGATATGCCGAGTGTAACTATTTCGGGCTCTTCCTCTAAGCTGTTTGGGATACCCTCGTTAGTAGGGATTTTACGCCTAGCTCTTTCAATACAACCGACCTCTCTTAGTAGGGATTTTACGCCTAGCTCTTTCAATACAACCGACCTCTCTTCGAGCTCGTTTCCTTTCTTCTTTTACCTCAACAACATAACATCGGTGGGCTGTTTTCTGATCACCACACAGAGCTCCGACCTCTCTTCCTACCGGGAATTTGAGTTTTTGATGGTATGTAGAGGCCACTTCTTTAAAGTCCTTCATAGCAGTTCGGCCAAGTATTGCAGTATATGAGGAGGGAGACTCCACCACTGTAAAATTAATCATTTTGGTTATTCGTGACATCCCATGACCAAGAGATAAGGGTATGGTAATCTGTCCAAGTGGCTGAATTGCATGCCCCGTGAACCCATACAAAGGAGTTGTAATAGTTTCAAATTTTGACCATTCTATCTGCATCTTTTCTAAAGTGTCTTTGAACAAAACATTAACTGAACTCCCCGTATCAACAAAGATCCTTGCGACATCATAGTTTGCTATGGTTACGGTGACCACTAGAGCATCATTATGTGGTGTTGCAACTCCCTTCAGATCATCAGGGCCAAAACTTATGATAGGCTCATCTATTTGACTCATCTCTTGTGAAACTTCAAAACTTTCCAACCTTCTGCCATGACTTTTCCGAGCTCTACCTGAGTCCCCATCAGTTAGTCCCCCCGAGATTATATTGATAGTTCCTCGGGTAGGGTTATTCTCCACTTGTTCAACCCTCCTTCTTGGAAATCTGTTTCTCTAGGAGGTGATAAGTGTTATTTTTACACTTATTTTGCTATGAATTTATGTGCGATTTATTATGATTCTGGGATGATATTATGCGCTTTTTTGGTATATTTTGTATGTTTCAGGAATCAAGGTCGAAATGCATAAAAGTGAAGGAAATGAGCGAAAAAAGGATGGAAATTATCGCATGCAAGCCAGCACGTCGAGAAGAGTTGAAAATCGAGAATCGAAAGGAAAGAGAGATGGTTATTAGCATACAAGGAAATATATTACAACTATACGTGGAAAGGAAGGGCTCTCAAAATATCATGGGCCGAAAGAAATCAGATTTCACGGGAAGTGTTTCACGTATACATGAGTGAGTGGAGGATCATATTTTATGCAAGGAAGGATATTCATGGTAAATATTAACACAAGACACGTGATTCAACATAACTTTCAGCAGCTCACTCATGGACAAGGAAATAAGATATAATATTATCTTCTTCATATGGTTATGTACAAAGCAGCATATATTTTATTACCATTGGAATTCATCAAATTAATGGGCCAAGATTTAAGTACCAAAGTGGGTTAAAATAATAGAGAGGAAGGAGGAGAGATACGTGAAAATTGAAGGAGGATAAACGTCCAGAATTCTATCCCAACTCTACCAACCAATCACACGGCCCACTATATATCCTCACGTACAGAACCTAACTCGCGGCTCTCGCTCCATCAACCAATTACCTACTCCCCCCTTTCTTCCACTTCAAGCCTATAGACGTCCATCACACCTCGCCTCTCACCAATCTTCTACGCCTCAACGTACGTCCCCTTCATCAACCGAACCACACACCTTTTCTTTCTTTTTTCTTCCCTTCCAAACCACACACGTCCAGCAGCTTTTGTTCCCCATCATCAACCTCAATTCTTCTACCATTCATCCTTCAACCTTTCACCCTATGACTTTGGAACAACTCCAACAAGGCGATTAAAGAGATGATCGAGACGCAAGCAAGAGAAGAAGCGAGGATCTACAACCGGAGTTGACATCAGGAGTTTATTCTTACTTTTAAACTTTAGTTTTGTTTTGTTTTGATTATATCATGCTTGGATTGTTGCAAGACATGTTTAAGTATTGGTATTTATTTAAGATTGTGAACTAAGTTTATTTATCAAGACTAGGCGAACCTTTGTTATGAACCTTCGATTTGATGATTGAATTCTTATAGTTCTTTGCGTATGTTTTATTTTCTTCATGCTTTTAGAGGATTGATCACCTTTGAATGATGTTAGTATAGTAATTGAGATCGAGAGATGATTTTATGATACGGAATTAATAACTCATACCATGGATTTCAGACCGAGATCGAGAGTTGATGTCAAATACATGCGTGGTAACCATAGATATCTAGTAATTGAAAGCTATGAGTTTTCATGGATCTTATGCAATATTGAGTTGTTAAATAAGTACACGAGAATGACTTACTGCAAGTAGATATTAGGTTTAATATAACTCGAGAGAGTATATTAGATAAATTCGGAGAACTCGTCACCTTAGAAATATTTGGATATTCAATCGAGAATTGTAGGGGATTGCATTGGTGAGCCGACGTTGTGCCGATCTTACCAGGGTGGTAAGGAAAACACGACATTTGATCGCATCAGAATACCTATGTAATAAGGCAGCATTCTCAAATCTTCTGAGGTGTTCCTCTGGGTCTGTACTTCCATCATATTCTCCACCTGCAGGTTGTCTAAAATTTGGTGGGAGCTCCTCTCCTAGGATGGCTTGTGAGAAAGGGCTTTCTCTCCTAACCATTTGAGGTCGGCCTCCTAGGTGTTGACCTAAACGCCTTATTTCTCCCCACACAGCTTCTGTCGGATCTAATAATGGAGGCTCCACCCGTGTGTTTGCACCACTTCCCGTAGGTTCAGGAACCTGCTCTGGTTGACCAGGAGGTGGTGGTACCTGGGTATTCTCCGGAGGTGGTGGTACCAGGTTAAGTTCCGAAGGTGGTGGAGCCTGGTGCTGGAAGAAAGTATTCCGCATAGTTCGATTGATGAACTGTGCCAGTTGATCCATAATCAAATCTCCCACGCTCCTGGCAAGAGGGGGTGGTTGATCGAGGGGCATTAAGATTTTCATTTTCAGGAATTCCTCTCTCCCCAACGTTTCTCCTTACTCCACGTCCACTTCCCCGTCTTCCAGCCATATCTACGCCTTAACTCAGATAGTTCCCACAAACGGTGCCACTTGATATCACCAAAAAATGTGATTACCTTCTAATATCAATAAGAGGTGAGCAATACCTCTCTGCTTCTTCAATGCAAATAGTAACCTTGATATCGCTTAGTATCCTCTCCTGAAATTACTAAACAAACGTAAGAAAAGGGCCGGAAGTTTTTCCGACGGGTCCTCTCCGACGCCCAAGTCAGGCGAGAGGATCTGAGAGAGTATACACTTGTAAAGTAAGTGAAGGAAAATTATTGATTGATTTAGTTGATACCCAAAACCTGGTATTTATAGGCGGAGACCCAAGAGTTATCATGCAGCAAGGACTCCTTCCATGTTTATCCAAATCTTACCCAGATATGCTAGGATCTTGTGAATACAATCAAATATCTGATATTGCTCAGTAGAACTAGGATTTACCTAGTTTAGGGGATTCAGTCTCCTTCTTGTGCACATGTATCAAGCAGGGAATGAGTAGAGCTCGGCCAATGAGCTCGGGTCCCAAAAGAGGTCGACATACCATTTGGCGAAGGGGCAACAGGTGAGGCGAAATACGTCGGCCAAACATGTCGGCCATAACAAAGAGCGCGGATCAAGAGGCGAGGTCTTTTGAGGAAGGTCAAGTGATATAAGTCGGATCAGGTCGGCTCATCAGATGGTGTCTTCATATTTAAGAGGTATCAACTTGCATTAGTTTAGTTTATTTAGGTTATTTATTTAGTTTAGTTTAAATTATTCATTCAAATCAATGAATTCGATTAGTTTAAATTAAGGAATATAATTCATTTTATAGTACTTAAACGGTTGGTCTCTGTGAGAAAAATATTTGGTTTTAAATTTACTTCTTATTACTTCAACAAGTTCACTTGCTATTTAATCCCAATCAGAATTGCCGATCATTCATAAATCAGTTTTCAGATTAATAAACTTAATTAAATCTACTAGTTCAGATATTCATAATTGAATTGAAATAAATCGAACCGAATCAGTCGGTATGAAATTTCAGTTTTTAAACATAAAGTCGTATATAGAAATCGAATTTATCTATAATCGCTTGTACTATATGTTGATTGACGTGGTGAAGCAATTTTTAACCCATCTCCCTTCAATTTTAGAGTAAACAATAAATCGTGTGATTTAATTGGTCAGTTTAAAAGCAAACAATTTAAACAACATCAATCAAGAAATCAAAACTTAATGATGATAAAGTTCCAAAAATAAATTCCAAGTCCCATAAAAAAGTCATGCTCCGACGTTACTTCTTCACCAAGATCCAAATATATAGATGTATGGAAACCCTCTCTTTTTTCCCCATTTTCTGCAACTTTTCAGTCTTTTTGCCGCCTCAGGACACCCACCCGTTTGTACATCCATGTGGTTTGGCCAATTAATTTTGCTCTTCGTCGGGGTGTACATGGGCGTGAATTACATGGGGGCCGAGTGAGTTTCTTCATACACGTACACGCAACTCTAATCCATGAACTTCTTATTCCATTCCATTCTTTCGAGGTCCTCCTTATTTCTCAGGGTTTTCCTACGTGCCATCAATTTGTTTGAACTTTGTTTATTTTTTAGTCAAACCTATAAACAATATAAAATGAGATGAATTACACAATAAATACATAATAAAAACCCTCACTTAATACTTTTCTTTTATTATCTTGCAGTCTTGCTTATTTGAATCATATCCGATCACTTCCGTATAGGATTATTTATCCTGACATAATTCCATCACTCAAAATAAATGCAACATATTAAATCGAGCACCAAAATACGTGATTCTGGGTTAATGACACAATTTAATTAATCGATCAAGTTTATTTAAAAAGACCTAAGTCGATCAAATAAAATTTTGGGAAAAAATCAGGCCGGTACAATATGGTGAAAAATTGTTGATCCTAATCAAGGAAAAAAACATTAAATCACTTAGATCCACTTTGGACCAAAAAGACAAATGTACCCTTACTTTTTACATTCTCTCTCTCCCTTTTTGATTTATCTCTCATACTTTTGTAATTCTCTCTCATCCTTTTCGGATTCTCTCTCATCCTTTTCGGATTCACTCTCATCATTTTCGGATTCTCTCTCTTCCCCTTCAGATTCTCTCTCTTATTTTTTGCATTCTCTCTCCTTTTTAGATTATCTCTCTTCTTTTATACCATAATTTACATGCACCAGTTATAATTTACATGCACCAGTTACAATTTACATGCACCAATTATAATCACATGCACCAGTTATAATTTACATGCACCAGATATAATTACATGCATCAGTTATAATTTACATGCACCGGTTATAATTACATGCACCACTTATAATTTACATGCACCAGTTATAATACATGCACCAGTTATAATTTACATGCACCTGTTATAATTACATGCACCAGCTATAATTTGCATGCACCAGTTATAATTTACATGCACCAGTTATATTTGCATGCACCAGTTATAATTTGCATGCACCAGTTATAATTTACATACACCGGTTATAATTACATGCGCAAGTTCTAATTACATGCACCAGTTATAATTACATGCACCAGTTACAATTTACATGCACCAGTTATAATTACATGCACCAATTATAATTTACATGCACTAGTTATAGTTTACATGCACCAGTTATAATTACATGCACCAGTTACAATTTATATGCACCAGTTATAATTACATGCGCCAGTTATGATTCTCATGCACAAGTTATATTAGATGCACCAGTTAAAATTCTCATGCACCAGTTATAATTTACATGCACCAGTTATAATTACGTGAACCAGCTATAATTTCCATGCACCAGTTATAATTTGAATGCACCAGTTATAATTACATTCACCCGTTATAATTTACATGCGCCACTTATAATTAAATGCACTAGTTATAAATTACATGCACCAGTTATAATTTGCATGCATCAGTTATAATTACATGCAACAGTTATAATTTACACGCACCAGTTATAATTACATGCACTAGTTATAATTTGCATCCACCAGTTATAATTACATGCACGAGCTATAATTTTCATCCACCAGTTATTATTACATGCACCAGTTATAATTTGCAAGCACAAGTTATAATTTACATGTATCAGTTATAATTTGCATATATAAGTTATAATTACATGCACAAGTTATAATTACATGCACATGTTATAATTTGCATGCACCATTTATAATTACATGCACCAGTTATAATTTATATGCATCAGTTATGATTCTGATCCAACATTTAAAATTACATGCATCAATTATAATTTACATGTACCATATAATTTTGTACCAGTTGTAATTTACATGCGCCGATTATTTTTTAAATTTTAATTATAATTTTGTACCAGTTATAATTTACATGCGCTGGTTATTTTTTAAATTTTAATGGCAATCGTAAATATCATTTATTTAAAAAAAAATTAGGGAAAAAATCAGGCCGGTACAATATGGTGAAAAATTGTTGACCCTAGTCAAGGAAAAAAACATTAAATCACTTAGATCCACTTTGGACCAAAAAGACAAATGTACCCTTACTTTTTACATTCTCTCTCTCCCTTTTTGATTTATCTCTCATACTTTTGTAATTCTCTCTCATCCTTTTCGGATTCTCTCTCATCCTTTTCGGATTCACTCTCATCATTTTCGGATTCTCTCTCCGCCCTTCAGATTCTCTCTCTTATTTTTTGCATTCTCTCTCCTTTTTAATTATCTTTCTTCCTTTATACCATAATTTACATGCACCAGTTATAATTTACATGCACCAGTTACAATTTACATGCACCAATTATAACCACATGCACCAGTTATAATTTACATGCACCAGATATAATTACATGCATCAGTTATAATTAAATGCACTGGTTATAATTACATGCACCACTTATAATTTACATGCACCAGTTATAATACATGCACCAGTTATAATTTACATGCACCTGTTATAATTACATGCACCAGCTATAATTTGCATGCACCAGTTATAATTTACATGCACCAGTTATATTTGCATGCACCAGTTATAATTTACATGCACCAGTTATAATTTACATACACCGGTTATAATTACATGCGCAAGTTCTAATTACATGCACCAGTTATAATTACATGCACCAGTTACAATTTACATGCACCAGTTATAATTACATGCACCAATTATAATTTACATGCACCAGTTATAATTTACATGCACCAGTTATAATTACATGCACCAGTTACAATTTATATGCACCAGTTATAATTACATGCACCAGTTATGATTCTCATGCACAAGTTATATTAGATGCACCAGTTAAAATTCTCATGCACCAGTTATAATTTACATGCACCAGTTATAATTACGTGAACCAGCTATAATTTTCATGCACCAGTTATAATTTGAATGCACCAGTTATAATTACATGCACCCGTTATAATTTACATGCGCCACTTATAATTAAATGCACTAGTTATAATTTACATGCACCAGTTATAATTTGCATGCATCAGTTATAATTACATGCAACAGTTATAATTTACACGCACCAGTTATAATTACATGCACTAGTTATAATTTGCATCCACCAGTTATAATTACATGCACGAGCTATAATTTTCATCCACCAGTTATAATTACATGCACCAGTTATAATTTGCAAGCACAAGTTATAATTTACATGTATCAGTTATAATTTGCATATATAAGTTATAATTACATGCACAAGTTATAATTACATGCACATGTTATAATTTGCATGCACCATTTATAATTACATGCACCAGTTATAATTTATATGCATCAGTTATGATTCTGATCCAACATTTAAAATTACATGCATCAATTATAATTTACATGTACCATATAATTTTGTACCAGTTGTAATTTACATGCGCCGATTATTTTTTAAATTTTAATTATAATTTTGTACCAGTTATAATTTACATGCGCTGGTTATTTTTTAAATTTTAATGGCAATCGTAAATATCATTTTTTAAAAAAAATTAATGGCAAATAGTGGAGAGAGGAATGCAAAAAGTAGGTGAGAGAAAGCAAAACGTATGTTTCAAAAAGAGTATATAAAATTTAAAAGGGAAGAGAGAGAATTCAAAAAGTAGGAGAGAGATTGCATAAAGTAAGGGTATTTAGGGAATGAAGAAAGACATTTTTTGAAACAAAGTTTGGAGAATGGACTTATGTGAAAAGATATTTATCCTCCATGCATTTATTTGTACACTTTTTAAAAATGGAGATTTATGTCAAAAACTTGTTTGGTAAGAGTACTTAAATGTAAATTTCCCTAAAATTTTTATATGATGTATCAAATAATTAAGTTGGGCTTGAATTTTGCTTAATTATTCATTGAGACCATTAAATAAACCAAGCCAACCAGACTTGAGGCCCGCAATGCTCCCCAAAAATCTGGACTTGGGGGAGAATGAAAAAAATATCGTTGCATACTTAATTGGTTAAACGGGTAATCTTGTTATGATAAATCTTTGTTTGTATATTAAAAAATATATTTTTTCATTTGTTTGCACATACATCATGATATATTGATGAAATCCAGAGATTGTTATATCCCATTAAAAATGGTTATGCATGTGATGGTGACTCAAAAACACATTTTTGACTGTGATTTCTAAATGATATTGGTTGGTGAGCCTTCAAAAATTAGATATCAATATATGCTCGCTAGAGATCACCATGCATATTGTGTTTAGGGTTCGACACTTACTTCATAATTACTATACTAAAGCTTGGCATCGCACACGGAAGTTAATCGTACATCAATGGTTTATTTGCTAAATCCAAAACGATCAGACGTCGTAATGGAAGTATCTAGTGACTTTGTCGCCTTAGATGGCATCCCCGGTGGCATTGTGCCATCGGGGTAGAAAGAAAGAGGACGGTCGAGATTGAGGGAAGACTAGGGGCCATTTTCGGAATGAGTTCGCGGAACAAAGAATAATTTAGCATAAGAATAAAGAATAAACTTGATGTTGTAATATTAGTAATAAAATTTAAAATTGAACAAAAATAATAAACAAATAAAATATGCTGACTTATCAACCAAATTAATATTAAATTGAAATAAAGGTAACTTTCCATGTCAAAATACCAGATACTCCATAATATCTTATCTTTGGATAAAATAGTAACTTGTAAGTGATATATTTGTATAATAATCAAACATTGATAACAAAAGTATGTCAAATAATAAATATTTTTTTGGACCGAAGTATTATTCATATGTAAAACCAAACAATCATCATATATTTATTACCACACGTGCAGATATAACTATGTTAAATAATAAGTTTCTTTTGAGCCGATTAATTAGTTCACAGAAGTTATATTTCCACAATCACATATATTACAAAATAAATTGGTTTCCAGAAGAAGGTTACTTTGACAAAATATTTTTCATTTAGTTCACCTCAAAATATATATATCTTATCCAGACCATTGCTTGAATGTAATATTTCACATAAATTGACCTTAATTTGAAAAAAATTATTTTTTTTTTGTCAAAGTCAATAATTTGAAAGGTGACCTGTAAGTACAATGTCAAAAAGGGAAAATAATTGCTGCCCTGAAAGGCACTGCCCTCAGAGACATCATCTACCATCCACGTGGAATCTTTTTACCTTTTAAAAAAAGATTTCAAATGAATGGTGATGATGCTCCTAAGGGCACTACCCTTAAGAGCATCATCAAACAAATCGTCAAAAAGTACCCATAACCTTTTAGCCAAGTTAAGTTCAAACATGATTGATCCAAAACAAATTCGAATTAATCCTTAATGGGCCAAATAATTACAACCCATTTAACCACAAAAACAAAGCTGAATTGGGCTTTAAAATTTTCTTTCTAAACTATCCATAAAAGTAAAAATCTCATCACAATAGACTACTCTACCCAAGCTTGACTTGATTTAGAGGAATTCAACAAACGAAAGAATTATTCAACTAATTGAATTCCAATTTTGTCTCATGGTTGATGGCCGAAATCAAGAAACCTATAGAATAATACTTTTTTAAATCCATATTTCAAGATAATTCTTTAAATTATAAAGAAATTTAATTTAATAAGCGGAAGAGTAGTTTATATTTCTTTATATATTAATATTATGGTCTTCCAGACCAACACAATTTTTCTTTTTGGGAAATTCTTTAAGTTTTCTCATTCTTTCTAATTGATGATGAGATAGAATATAGATTGACCTAATTGTGCGACCTTAGAATTATGATCTCTTACCTATATTTTTTGGGTTTATATTTAAACCCATCATAGAGTTTAAAAAGACTGTTTTGAATTGTTTTGTTTGAGATGTGGTCCTTTGGCATATGAATTTAAAAATCTTGTTTTCTCTTATGTTAGATTATTATTAAAATCTGATGAAAAAATGATACATCGGAATATAAGAGAACCAAAATAATCTTGGGTTGTGATTGGTTGAAGGAAATTTATTTGAGAGGAGTGACTTGATTTTAAAAGAAATTTGAAACATGGATTTCGAATGATATCAATCTTGGGTGAATTTGCATTATATGCATTTCTTAATATAATCGTTTTAATTAATGGGTGACAAATTTGAAATTCTCTTTTAAATTTTTTTATCAAACTAACTAAAATAAATTCAAAATATAGGATTTCAAATGGGCCAATTCAAACTCCCTTTCCTTAACTAAAATAACATCTTCGGAAAAAAAAAAGATAATGTGGGTATAAATTTTTTAAAAATAATTAAAAGTTTACCTACAAAATTTTTTATTTAATATAAAAATTTATATATTAAAATATTATATTACCCAGAAAAAAAAAGTGTTACTTACGTTTTTCTCACTTGATTAAGAAATTCTAGTTATATCATTTTGGGGAAAAGCAAAACTAGTCCTAGAAGTTGGTCTAGATAAGATTTTGATCATCTAATTAATTAAAATTTTATTTCGGTGCAATAAATTATCATAATTTGTATTTTCAGTTCTTTTTTCGTTGAAATGCTGATATGCAACATGATATTGTTGATACGATATTAATAATTACTGACATGATATCGGGCATCGGGTGACATGTCCAATGTTATATGAATACTATGTTGTAAAAAAGGGGTAAAAATATAAAAGAAACCACTGTATTATACTAATACTGAATTTAACTAAAATACTGTATAAGCCAAACTGCACGTGTACAACCCAAGGACACCTGTTCTTATGCACGAGGAATCTTGTGGGGGTAATATATATCACTAAGTTATTGCAGCTTTGAATGTCTTAAAATATAGAATCTTTGAAAGGTACTTGTGAATTGAAGTTTAAAATGATTTGATGCTAAAAAGAATTTAAAAAAGGCAGATAAAGTTTGGTTGATAGTTGTGTATTGGGAGATGGGATGCTGAGTTTGCTACCACATACTATTCCCCTAACATGCACTACGTGTCCATACAACACTAAAAATCAAATATATATTTTGTGCTTGTCTAGAGAATAACATATAAAAAAGTAGTTATTAAATTATATAATGAATCCTATGGAAAAAATAAACTTGTTGTGAAATATTATATATCAATAAAGTAAATTTTGTTAAAATGGTTTCTATTTGATTTATTTTGGATCTTGGTTCTCTAAGTAGTCAAAATTGAGTGTGCCATAGCCATATAATTTGGTTATTTGTATGCTTTTGGTCATATTTTGTCGGAGTGTTGACATACTTGACATGCTAGTATTTTTCGGTGTCATGTCAGTATTTTTACAGGACCAATACCTAATTGTTAATACTTAAAGGACCAAACCTTATAATAGACCAACTTAAGAGGAATTTGACTATTTTTCCTGTCAAAAAATTAAAATTTCGTGCCAGTTGAATTATATTTTTTGAGATATATATTATGATATTAAGGATGAATGGGGATCTGTACATTCAAGGATATTTTGGTAATAGACATATTGATAAAAAAAAATTGATAAATGAGTTTTGCACAATCAAGGATATTTTATGTAATACATAGATTGATAGCAAAATAAATTATCAAATTTTTTTTTCTGTTTGATATTTGATATTTGTTGTTGGGTTTTGAAAACCCGAATAAACTTGGTTTTGATGTTAACAAAACTTGTTATTGTATTGCTAACATATTTCATCAAGTGTGTAGTTCGTAGATCATAATTAAGAGCTTGATGAATTACAAAGAAGTAGCTTGAAAATATCAAGCTGGACCAAGATTGAAATCCTGGCAGAGCGGCTTGTTTCGATCATATCTCATAGCTCGGATATCGAAATGATGTGCTTCCAAAGAGGTTGAAGAGCCAACTCAAAATACTAAAAGTCATATTTCACAACAGATCGGCTAGTTAGAATGTTATCAATGATAAAAGACGCCTGCAAGATCGAGCTGTACCGAGAAGAAACAGCAAGTTGTTTTAGCAAGCAACTGTCAGTCTGTTGGTCATAACTCTTAGCTCACTTATCGGAACGAGAAGATTCAGTATGGGTTAAAAAGCTAAGACAAAGATCTACAAGTCATCGTTGGAAGTCAAAGACTGAATCGGACGTTAAGATGGACAAAAGGCTTATGCAAATCACGTCATGTGACGCCTGTAAGATCGAGCTGTTATAGCAAGCGACTGTCAGTCTGTTGGGCATAACGCGTAGCGCACCTATCGGAAGGAGACGATTCAGTATGTGTTGGAAAGCTAAGACAAAGATCTACAAGTCATCTTTGAAAGTCAAAGACTGAATCGGATATTAAGATGGCAAAAAAGCTTTACCAAGTCACGCCATGTGCTGCTGCATCCAGCAAACATACAGCAGGACCATTGCCTCGTATTTCGAGCATAACTCTCTCATACGAAGTCGAAATCGGGCGATTCTTGATTCCGTGGAAATCTAAGAGAAAGGGATACAAATTTCATGTATATCACTTTGCCAAGGAATCAAAGAATCAAGAGCTACAAGAACAAGATCAGAAGAGCAAATTTATCAAGCTGTTTTTGTATCAAGCTTGTCTTGCATCAGACTGATCTGTCCAGACCAGACTGACCTGTCCGGACCAGACTGACCTGTCCAGACCAGACTGACTTGTCCAGACCAGACTGATCTGTCCAAGCTGATCCTGTCAGACCGGTCCAAAATACAAAGAGCCCAGAAACCAGAATATGACTGTTGCAAGCTCGGGAATGGTGCATAACCTTTTCCAACCGGCATATTCTTGTGTCTTGTGATGACCAAAGATTATAGATGTTAATCCCGGAGTGTTAATAACCCATAAAGTTGTTTTACGTGGCGATTTGGAGTTTAATCGCGGTGTTGGGCCTTCTGGGCTCATTTATTTGGGTAGTTGGGATTGTTGGATCCCGAGGTTGAGATTGTATTCTCATTACGGTGAAAAATCTAAGAGTTGGGTTTTTAGTGTGACTCGGAATCTCCGGTGCTTTGTGTGGGCGCCGGTAGGGGGTTTTGGAGTTAGAGAGAGAATTTTTGAAAACATATGATTTTTAATGAATCATGATGTATTTGTGGGGCTATTAGTATTTCGGGGTATTTTTGCTATAAATATCAGTTGAACCCGAGATTTTAATTATCGGAACCATTTTCCTCACCTTCTTCTCTCTCCCCCGCGTACGCGATTTCCCGATCCAGTTGACCCACGCCGCTTCCAGGCGTGCGCCCGCCGCCGTCCGGCGCGTCCGACCCGCCGCCAGCTTCATCTCTTCCAGGCGCTCCTCCCCATACCAACAATTCAAAGTTTGGTCGCGATTTGAGCTCGGATTTGCCAGAAAAGCGCTAGGGTTCGAACTGGATTTCTATCCGATTTTGGGGCTCGATTTTTGGTACGATTTTGGGGCTTTCTTTCAGGTGTTATTGGGGCGTTTTGGTGCTTAGTTTGGGTCGAAAATTTCTTGCTTTTCAAAGAAATTGGTTGCCAATTGATTCGATTTTCATGCTGTTTGAATGAGTTAGGGTTCGAATTTTTGGGGGTTTTGGCTTGGGGATGATGATTCTTGTTGTTAATCGATTAATTCATGTTTAGATGAATTATGGTGTTTAATTGGGTTCGATTTGTGTTGTGAGGGTTCGAAAATTTAAGGGTGTTCTTGAGCAATTTTCGATAATGGTTAATTGTCGTGTGTTGACAATATTTTTTAGGGTTATGGGTGTGCTAGAGCATGGGTTGCATGTTCGTAATTAATTGTGAATTAATTTATCGTGTTAGCACATCGTTCCTCGGGGCATGGAACTCGAGCAAGGTTTGGCTCGGACTTCGGAAATTTGAGGTACGTGCGACGTACGAGCATTACTTTATATAAGAGCATTTGTGAAATGCATAATGTGTTTTAATTGCATTAGATGGATGTGGGTATGGCTATATATATATGTGTTGAAATGACTATGGAACGACCTAGTCTTGACATCGCTGCCACAAGTGTGCGTAATAGTAGAGTAGTATAACCTTACATGAGATATGGGGTACTGGGTTTATATGACTAATGCTAGGCATTTGAGATGCCTGAGAATGATCGTGGAATCATGTATTCATTATAAGACATGTGAGATGTCTAAGTATAAATGAGAATTTGTAAAATAAATGCTAGGCATTTGAGCTATCTGTGATTGGTAGCAAATTTGAAAATCAATATTAGATATCGAGATATCTATATTTGTGTGTATAATGAATTTGGAATCATTAATTATTGATACTTGAGAATCAGGCATGCTATGAGTTAAATCAATGTGTTGATTTACTGATTTTTGAGATTTTGATGAGTTTGATGATTGTGAGAACATGGACAGTACACGGAATCCCGGATGAGGACGTTGCCATCCAGGGAGTATCGTTTAAAATTCATTAGTGTTTACTTTTGTTGTAAATTATGATTTTCATTATTGTGATTATGAGATTTTGTGTATTGGTATGCTCACCCCGTTGGGGGCTGTCTCTGTTGGGGCAGGTGGACAGGTACATCGATGGCTGTGGAGCTGAGCTCGAGCTATTGATTGGATGTACTCCCAGGATCGTGGTACCAGGGCTTGATGGAGCACGGTATCGTATAGAGTACTAATATACACCCGAAGGTTATATACATATTTATGATGCTCGCATGTGAGCACGGTTATGCTTGTATATGGGTTGTATATAAAGGCATGAGCCTTTCTCTCTTTCATTCTATGTTGCATGCAATTAAGAGTAGAATTGCTAATGATATGAGAGTCATGGGTGTATTATGTGGGTGTTGAAACCCAATTATGTCATTTTATGTGTGGTGTCTTCCCTGGCTGGGAATTTACTTAGCGTTGCTGTGTTCTGTTGAGTATGTGTTTTCCCTGGCCGGGAACTATATATTGTGATACGCTTTTATTTCGGGATGGCCCTATTTATGGGGAGACTCTGCCCAAATTTTTATAAAAGTTTACAATGTGAAAAGTGGTGTAATGGGGATGAAAATGGGCGGAATCTATGAGTCTGATTGTGGGTAGAGATGATCTTAATGTTGAATATTAAAGAGATTTGTAATTGTCATTCAATGGTAAAGTATCATCTGTGTTTCCCGATTGATTTTATTGAAAGCATGTACCACACATAATGATTAATACACTAATTAAGGGTTAAGGGCTTGGGGTCCTTACATGTCTCATGTATATTTCATTACCCGAGGCTATATATACATGATTTGGAAGCTCAATAATAGCTGATTGAAGATCAAGCCAAGCAAGATCAAAGTAAACCCACTTGGGATTCAATTGGGGAACTTCAAAGACAAAAGCTGCTAAATGAAGAGCACTCCCCAAACCTTTGGCACCTCTTACCTTGTTGTATCAGATTCATTATGGAATCATTTGTGTCTTTATTCACTCTATTCATTGTATTTGTGAGCTAAAATAGAAGAGTGGATACCATTGTAACAGTTTGTGATTCATCACAACTGGATGAGAGGCCTTTGTATGTGAGGCCTTAAAGAACATACATAGTTGAGTTGCTAGGAGTTCTAGTTGGATGTGGCATTCCCAACTGGATCGGGTTTGTACAACAGGATTGTATAAATCAAAGTCTTCTAGTGGAATTCTTCCATGAGGTGGAAGAATGGGAGACGTAGAAGGATTACACCACATTCGAACTTCCATAAACAAATGCTTGTTTATTCACTTTATTTGCATATCTTTAAATTGTCTTTCAAATGGTTAATCGGTTTAGAGCTGGTTATGTCGAGTGTCTTCCGCTCGATTTTGTAATCGAACTCGATATAATCTCTCGGTGCATCATTTCAAGAACACGAACTATTGAAGCTCAAGTTGGTTGAACTCGGGTGTGGAATAGCAACGCACCCCCGAAATCGATCCTGACAAGTGGTATCAGAGTAGGTTGTTCTTGGAAAGCATTTTAACCGATTTTTTAGCGGATATCTTTTAAAATCATTTTCAAAATTTTTCACGAGCATGAAATTATTTTCATAGCATAATTTACTAAAACTTGGTGTATGAAAATTGTAGCATAAAAATCAATTTCATTGCATTCATTTTGCACGAAAATAATTTTAAAATCTATTTTAAATGTTCAAATTCTCGTTCAGTTTGCTCTAAACTCATTTTAAGTTTAAAATTTTTATTTTGGGATTTTATCTAACAATTTTCGAAGTATTTTAGTTTTTCTGGCAGCTTGCAGCTACTTTGAGAAAATTGGCATAACGTCTTGCTCGGATGTCCAAATGACGAACCGTTTTTTGCGTTGCAAATTAGACTCATAGAGGATCGCAACGGTATAGATCTTGCAGCCTAACTCTACACGATGAGATACAGTTTATTCTGCAAAGTTTGACTAAGTGTGCTGCCATCGCAGAAAGATGAAATGGACATTGTTGAGTTTGTAAAAAATAATTCAAATTTTTGTTGCCAAGTATGCTTCATCCATCATCAAAAGATGTTATTTTTGTTCAAAAATTAATGTGCATTGCTTTTTTTTAATTTGTTTTAGCCTACCCCATTTTCCCCTCACTTGCTCAAATTTTAAAACATTTTAAAATTAAGCGGGAGAGTTTAATCTCAATCCTTGTGGGGGAGTAGTTTTATTTGTCTTCCTTTTTTATTCACACAAAAAGATGGAGAAATATGTTGTTTAAAAAAATATGTTTTTTCTTGTTATGCAACATTGTGCTTTAATGTTCATATTTTTATTCAGTTTTGTGATCATAAAAAATGGGGAGATTGTTGGGTTTTAGAAACCCGAATAATCTTGGTTTTGATGTTAACAAAACTTGTTATTATGTTGCTAAAATATTTCATCAAGTGTGCAGTTTATAGATCATCATTAAGAGCTTGATGAATTACAAAGAAGTAGCTTGAAAATATCAAGCTGGACCAAGACTGAAATCCTGGCAGAGCGGCTTGTTTCGATCATATATCATAGCTCGGATATCGAAATGGTGTGCTTCCAAAGAGGTTGAACAGCCAACTCAAAATACTAAAAGTCAGATCTCACAACAGATCGGCTAGTTCGAATGTTATCAAGGAGAAAAGACGCCTACAAGATCGAGCTGTACCGCGAAGAAACAGCAAGTTGTTTCAGCAAGCAACTGTCAGTCTGTTGGTCATAACGCTTAGCTCACTTATTGGAACGAGAAGTTTCAGTATGGGTTGGAAATCTAAGACAAAGATCGACAAGTCATCTTTGGAAGTCAAAGACTGAATCGGACGTTAAGATGGCCAAAAAGCTTCTGCAAGTCACGTCATGTGACGCCTGTAAGATCGAGCTGTTACAGCAAGCGACTGTCAGTCTGTTCGGCATAACTCTTAGCTCGCCTATCGGAACGAGACGATTCAGTATGGGTTGAAAATCTAAGACAAAGATCTACAAGTCATCTTTGAATGTCAAAGACTGAATCGGATGTTAAGATGGCCAAAGAGCTTCAGAAAGTCACGCCATGTGCTGCTGCATCCAGCGAACATATAGCAGGACCATTGCCTCGTATTTCGAGCATAACTCTCTCATACAAACTCGAAATCGAGCGATTCTTGATTCTGTGGAAATCTAAGAGAAAGGGATACAAATTTTATGTATATCACTTTGCCAAGAAATCAAAGAATCAAGAGCTAAAAGAACCAGATCAGAAGAGCAAGTTTATCAAGCTGTTTTTGTATCAAGCTTGTCTTGCATCAGACTGATCTGTCCAGACCAGACTGACCTGTCCGGACCAGACTGATCTGTCCAGACCAGACTGACCTGTCCAGACCAGACTGACCTGTCCAGACCAGACTGATCTGTCCAAGCTGATCCTGCCAGACCGGTCCAAAATACAAAGGGCCCAGAAACCAGAATATGACTGTTGCAAGCTCGGAAATGGTGCAAAACCTTTTCCAACGGGCATATTCTTGTGTCTAACGTTTATTTCATTACTTGGGGCTATATATACATGATTTGGAAGCTCAATAACAGCTGATTGAAGATCAATCCATGCCCACTTGGGATTCAATTGGGGAACTTCAAAGACAAAAGCTGCTAAATGAAGAGCACTCCCCCAACCTTTGGCACCTCTTACCTTGATGTATCAGATTCATTATGGAATCATTTGTGCCTTTGTATTCACTCTATTAATTGTATTGTGAGCTAAAATAGAAGAGTGAATACCCTTCTAATAGTTTGTGATTCATCACAACTGGATGAGAGGTCTTTGTATGTGAGACATTAAGGAACATACATAGTTGAGTTGCTAGGAGTTCTAGTTGGATGTGGCATTCCCAACTGGATCAGGTTTGTACAACGAGATTGTATAAATCAAAGTCTTCTAGTGGAATGCTTCTATGAGGTGGAAGAAGGGGAGACGTAGAAGGATTACACCACCTTCGAACTTCCATAAATAAATGCTTGTTATTTGCATATCTTTAAATTATCTTTCAAATGGTTAATCGTTTAGAGCTGGTTAT
This sequence comes from Haberlea rhodopensis, assembly GCA_907163345.1. Lineage (NCBI taxonomy): Eukaryota > Viridiplantae > Streptophyta > Magnoliopsida > Lamiales > Gesneriaceae > Haberlea > Haberlea rhodopensis. The sequence goes on from CAJQUN010000081.1 coordinate 2,150,448, forward strand.
GTCGAGTGTCTTCCGTTCGATTTTGTAATCGAACTCGATATAATCTCTCGGTGCATCATTTCAAGAACACGAGCTATTGAAGCTCAAGTTGGTTGAACTCGGGTGTGGAATGACAACCCACCCCCAAAATCGATCCTGACATTTGTTATTTAAAAGGGAGGAGTCGAGGAGTTGAGGATGATTAAGGATTATATATTTTGTATTTAAATTAAATTTTATCAGCCCCTCTAACTTTTAACATAGGATTATAATACACATTTAAGTATTCTAGCTCGAGACAAAATATTTTTTAGCTTTTAGGTGGATCCATTCTTCCCGGACTGGTGTAATGTCTAATTGAAATGCAATTATAAATCTAGCCTTAACCGAAAACAATTTAAAATTTGTTGGGTTTTGGGAACCCGAATATAATAGTGGTTTTGATATTAACAAAACTTGTTATTGTGTTGCTAACATATTTCATCAATTTTGCAATTCATAGATGATATTTTACAGCTGGTGATATGCTAAGAAATTGCTATAAGTTTGGTTGCTGAAATGTGAAGTTTCAAGCTTGTTGGATCCCAAGCACGACTGACTAAATCAAACATATGTCATAGCTCGGTTATCAAAATGACCTGATTCTAAAGGGGTGGGATAGCCAACTCAATTCTGTACAAGTCGTATTTCAAACTAATAGACCCATTTGAAGGTTTACTTGACGAAAACTTGTCTGAAAAATATGATGGTGTCTCGCCTGAAACATCAGCAACGAGATTCTAGCAGCTGTGGTAATTTGACCATAACTCTCAACTCGCTTATCGGAATGGATCCATACAACATGGATTGGAAAGATGGGACAAAAATCTACAAATGATGTTCAAAAGTCAAAGACTAAATCAGATGCTAAGATTGTCAAAAAGCTTCTGCAAATCTCGTATTGTGCAGACGAAATCAGCAGCTCGCAGCAGGAGTACCGCCTCGTATTTCGAGCATAACTCTTTAATATGAACTCGAAATAGAGCGATTTTTGATTCCTTTCAAAGATAAGACAAAGGCTACAACTTTCATGTGTAACACATCCCATAAATCAACGAATCAAGAGACATATTCAAGAAAACAGAGCAGTAGACTTCGGACAGCAGACCTATGCTACCGGATTGCAAGTAGACCTACTCTATCGGATATGTTGCAAGACATATCCTAATGGATCTGTTGCAAGTAGACATACTCTGCCGGATCTGTTGCAAGTAGACATACTATGCCGGATCTATTGCAAGTAGACCTACCCTACCAGATCTGTTGCAAGTAGATTTACTCTAACAAATCTGTTGCAAGTTGACCTACCTTAGCGGATCTGTTGCAAGTAGACCTACCCTACCGGAGATGTTGCAAGTAGACCTACCCTACCAAAGCAAATCAGCAAACTTCCAGAAATAGCCCAGAAAGCAGAATATGACTGTTGCAATGTTTGAAAACTTACCAAAACTCGCCCAACGACTATATTCTTGTTTCTAACGTATATATCATTATTTGGGGCTATATATACAAGACTTGGAAGCTCAAAAATGGATTGAAGATCAATCCAAGCATTCAAACTTGAGATTTGAATGCAAATGTTTTGTGCAATGATGACAAGAGTCATTTAACTGCTTTTGACGTTAGAGTTGTTCAATAATTTTCTTAGGATATTCAGTTATAAAGAAGGCTTCTAGAATATCAGTTCAAAAACCTTAAATGTTGAAGAACCCATACATGTTGTATTTGAGGAAATTGTGATATTGCCAGAAAGAATTAATCCAGATAAGCCTATTTTTATTGAGGACATAAGCCATAGGTTGGAAGCTATTAATCTATCTTATTCAGAAAACGAAGAAGAGAAGAACCAAAAAACTTTTCAATCGTTAGAACCAGAAGTCATTAAACCAGTTGATCAGGCACCTGATGAGTAGATCACAACAGAACCTATCGTTATTGCACATGTTCTGCCTAATCAAACAATAGAACCGGAGATGGTAGTTCAGACTACGGTCCGTGACCAAAATAGCTCATGCTCAAGATACTCTTGGGCCTGATTACCGCTTGCAAAAAAAAAATCATCCTCGAGAGCGGGTCATTGGTGACACATATGCTCTAGTTAGAAACATATCACAACTGCTACACCTATTTTGCTCGGCTTTTATATCCCATATGGAACCCAAGCACACTGATGATGCCCTACTAATCCAAGTTGGGTAGAAGCCTTGCAAGAATAATTGAACCAGTTCGAGAATAACAAAGTGTGGCAATTAGTTCCAAGACCAATACATTAGTACCAGGTGACTTTATTGAGCAAGGCACTGCGATCCAGAACAAAGCAAGATTAGTTGCTCAAGGCTTCAGACAAGAAGATGACATAGATTTTGATGAAACATTTGCTCATGTTTCCCATCGAGAGGCCATCTGAATCTTTGTTGCCTATGAACCATAGAAAAATTTCACAAAGTGTTTTAGATGGATGTCAAGAATGCCTTTCTGAATGTTAACTTCAATAAGTGGTATATGTTGAACATGCCTCTGGCTTCTTAGATGTCTATAAATTATATAAGACTTTGTATGGATTAAAACAGACACCAGAGCATGATACCCTTTCTGCATTCCTGGATATTATGGATTTGTTGTTGGCTCTATGGATAAAACTTTATTTAAATTGTATTCGTTCATATTTATGTTGACGATATTATTTTTTATTCCACTAATCCATCCTTATGCAATAAATTTTCCAAGATCATACATGAAAAATTTGTGATAAGCATGATGGGAGAATTAACCATATCCCTTGGCTCCAAATCAAATAGCTTGAAAAGTGTATCTTCATCAACCAGGTGAAATATACTAAGGAATTAGTGAAGCAGTTTGGGATGGAGAACTTCTCGACCACTTCAACACCGATGAGCTCCTCAAGTAAGTTTGATAAAGATGAATGAGGAACATCGGTTGTAAGGATGTAATGGGGCGGGTCCATATCCAGACCCGCATTGAACTCGCCCACCGGGACGGGTCTGGACCCGCTTCAATCGGGTTGGAAAGTGGGGTGGGGCAGGGCGGGTCCCGGGATTGGCTGCAGCCACCCAGACCCGCCCCGCTATGCATATTTATTTTTTAAAAAAATTTAATATTGAATATACATTTCACTTCTTTAATTGAACAATAAAGTGTCATTATTTAATTTTATATCAAAACTCATGTATTCATGTTAAAGAAGTTGGACATTTTGAAGGGAATGAGATCAAATTAATAAATATTTGAAGGCTTAAAGATAGTTTTACAAGGCCTATTATAAATATTTACTAGAGAAAAACATGAAATTCAATCACAAAACTCAATTTCTGTGTTTTAAAATTGCTTTGGGTTCGCGGGTCTAGGCGGGGAGGGGCGGGGCGGAGTTTTTTGTGTAGCGGCGGCTCCTGTGATTGGCCAAACTCATCTGAAACTCGCCCTATTGCCATCCTTAATCGGTTGAGGTAACTATGTATCAAGTACGAATTGGTTTTTATTTTATTTGACTGCTAGTCAGCTAGATATTATATATGTTGTATGGATATAAGCAAGGTTTCAGGTTGGTTCCAAAGTAAGTCATTTCAGTGCTATAAAAAGAATTTCTGAGTACATTTCTAAAACTTCTTCCAACCAATAAAATGAAGTACTCAATATTTGAATTTTCGGTTAGTTGATGGCTCCATGATTGCTTAAATTTATTTTGAAGGTATGAAAAGCTTGTGTATATTTCTAATTGATCACATAAAACTTTGGGAGAATTGGATTACATAGGTAATACTCGAATAGTCGAGCAAATTCGAAATTAATAAAAAAAAACACATGTATCATGTATATTTTTTTTTCTAAAACTTCTTCCAAACAATAAAATAAAGTACTCAAAATTTGAAGTTTCAGATGCATACTATGATATAGAAGAATTAACAAAAAAGAAGTTACTTTATATTTATTTGGGCAAATGAAAAAGTATAATAATTTTTTTTAGAAAAAGAAGGTTAGTTCAAAAGCGATCATCCATATAAATGGACTATTGTAATCCGATCAATTATTTTATAAATTTTCAAGTATTAATCATTGTTAAATTAAATATAGTTTGTTTTACATTTCTTAGGGTTGAAAATCACAGATAGTTATAGAGAAATATAAGGGGAATTTAGAGAATTAAGAAAGTTGAGAATGTAAGAGTTTATTTGTGGATAACAAATATGTAATTCGATAATATTTAATAAATAAAAAAATTATTTATGTTCACTACTATTAAAATAGTTACTGGCTCGAAGGCAGTGGTAGACGCAGAATTTTCGGAAGAGGCGAAAAAAATTTGAAATAAAAATTTAGGCCAAAAAATACTTTAGGGGTCAAAATATAATTTAGGGGATGCAAAATGTGATTTTTAAGGGGCAAACTACAAATTATTTAGGGTAAAATTTCAAATTTTTTAAATTTTTTTTAAGGTAAAATTTTTTTTTGGGCAAATCTTGAATCCGAGGGTAGACATTTTAGTATAATGATAGAAAATAATTATTTTATTTATTAAAATAATGGTATATATTTTAAATTATAACATTATTGTTTCAAGATTTTAAATAGTCAACTGTTAGACGGAGAAGCAATAAAAATGGGATATATAATGATCTGTTTGAAGATTTTAAATCAAATTGGAGTAAAATAATTGAAACAGATCAATATTTATCCCATTTTTATTGCTTCTCCGTCTAACAGTTGACTCGGGCCTAACTAAGATATGATACTATTTATCGAACATAAAATTTTAGGACAAAAAATTATGAGGCAAATCGACTTTCTACATAACCAGATATGGGAGAATTAACCTTCTTCATTGGTCAGTCAACTAGATTGCTTATCATTATGTATTTATGCTCTGAGGACTATTTTGTTATCCTGACATATATATTAATTTTGCTAAATGCTCAAATGTCCCGGGAATTAGTTTTACTAATCACTCAGTTGATTTCAGGTCAACTAACTTTGAATGATTGATCAATGTTGCTAATCATCTCGCTAGCCTGATTTTACTAAATTGAATTCTACCAACTCTATTGGTATGTTCTGTAGGTTGATAACTTTGTTACTTAAAACATCATCCGTAGCAATTAACAAATGGATTTTTTATTCGTAATTAACAAATGGATTTCAAATTACGTAATAAATTTCAATTTTTTATGAAAAAAAAATTTAAAAGTATTTACGAATTGCTTTTGACTGTTTAAATATTTGACAAAGTGACTATCCAATATTTTTCAGGAAGAGTCTAAGGAACAGCGTGACCGACTAATATTTTTATTCTTACCATCACACAACACTTGTAAAATTGAGATTCCTATTGCTCTATCATAAATTGTGTTTTTGAATTATATTTGTTTCCTATTTTTAATTAATATACAAGAGTTTATGAACTATTTAAAATAATTAAAAAATGATATTATAATTACCCAATATTGGCATTTGGTGCTCTAGCTGGTCAAAATGGGATTTTATTTTTCGTATTTTTAGTCCAATTTTATTGATATAACGCTGGATATTACCAACGCAGAATGGGAGAGAAAGTAAAGTTTGGAATTGATTATGTACATTTGTCAGATAAATGAATAAATTTGAAAAAAAAGATATTATATAGTTTTTTAAACAATTTTTTGTTTAAAAATTGAAGGGTATTTTGATCTAAGTATTTAAAAGTTCCAATGGTTCTTGCAAAAGAATTATTTTTTTGATAGTCAAAGGTAAGAGTGGGGTTTATGATCTCGAACTTGAGATATCTTTCAATCTTATTTGACAATTTAGCTAGAAGCTTTTGGCTGATTTTTGCAAATGATACGTTATATTACTATAGGTTTTTGTCATAATTTTTATTGTTTAAAAAGTGATTGGAAATTTTTGAATGCATATATAAAATTGGAAAAAAAGTTTTTTATATATGAAATAATATATAAATATAAATAGTATAGATTACCAACTAACAATTAAAAAAGACCCCGTGAGCATGCATAACATGGAAAGATCTCAGCAAAAAAAATGAATTGAGTAGATCAATGTTTGCAGAAAAGTTACCAGGAATAGTGTATAAACGAGACAAATTGCACGTGAAATTTCACGCCCTCACTCATATGAGACGTCAGAATCATTATTGATAAGTTATGAAGAGACAGATTTTTTGAAGAAAATTCCAATCAAATCATTAGTTTACATTATAGATTATTTATTCAAAAAGTTAAGAGAGATCTAGATGTGATGGATGCCAAAAGTGAAAGGAATCATCAATATTATCACAACTTTTCTCTTAAATTTTTTTTTCAAATAACCAATTATTTATTTTATCTACCCAATCATTTTTGCATATCATTTTATTATATGTCATAACAAATTTGGAATATAAAAAACACTGACTTTTTTAAAAATATTTTAAAGCCAAGTCGAGTTCGTTAACAAATCAACAGAAGAAATAATAATTTTTAATTTCTCATCGTATATTAATTCCGACTACTGATTATAATCAAATTTTATTTATTCTATAACCTTTTTGTTTTTCACCAATCATGGTGGTAAGCTATTTCTTTAAGCGAACGTGGCCATTGGCCATAAATGTATAAACATAGACGAGATAAGGTCTCTTTTCAAGAAAGTTTGCTGTGTAGTGGAACTTTTCCTCGACACGGATCCAGCTTATAAAGCATAATATTTCCAAATAATTTAATATAATCATTTTATAAGTACATATTTATTTAAATTTAAAATCTTAACTTCGTTATTTTAAAATCATACGTATAGGGGACAAAATTCGGTCTAAACCGAAATCAATCCAACCGATTTTTTTTATTATTTTAAAAAAAAGAAAAAATTCGAAGTGTGTATAATTTTATTTTTGTTACCCCTCCTTTTGGTTCGCGTTGGTAACAAATGAATTTATGTATGGGAAAGTATGTGTTATTTTGCGGAGTCGCAATTGGGGCCGGAATCCGGAGGATCCTCTCGTTTTTCTTCCTGGATCTCCGATGATTGGATCCCTTCTTAGAGGAAGGCTCTCTCCCTTTTATAGGGGGGGGGGGATGCCAAGGGTTCTGGTCTGCCGGGGATTCTGGAGACAATATCTGAAACCGAGGGGGGACCACAGATGGGGGACCATCTACATCTGTTGCCTACTTCGTACGATCCTTTTGCTCTGGTGATTCTCTGTGTCTGCGAATATGCTTTTCGTATCTGCAGTGCTTGGCCGCCCTTTGATTGGTTAGCAGGTCCAGCTTTTGCTTTAATAGGTGTCCGATTCCTGCAACCCTAGTCCCGGTACACAGGACCACCCTAGGTGGTCCCAGCTAGCCTATCATGTCCAATGACTGCCCGTCCCGACCTATTGAGGAAACCGCGCCTCAGCCCGGCTGCCTTGCTAAAGATAGGCCGTCCTGCTTTGATGAGGGGCCGCGCCTCAGCTTGGGCGGCATGCTCCATGGCGGACCTCCCCGGCCTCTTGGTGTACTTCCTCGCCACCCCGGCTCGGAAACGATAGTGGCTGCTGGACAGAGGTGATCGCGCCGCAATAAGCTTGGTAGGGCCGGGTCGGGCGGAGAGCTCAACAAGGATAACCCGGGATGGGCAGTGAACTTTCTTTGTTGACTAAATGGGCCCCCCACTGATGGCCCAAATAAAGTTCGGACCCTCAAGACCTACTGGGCCTCCAGAACCAGGGATATCATCAGTATCCCCCTCTAGTCGAGCTAGTGCAGCGCTGCCTCGACTAATGGGCTTGTGGCGAACTTTATTGGTTCTTGACCCCCGGTCCTTTGACTAGACAACTTCTGGCCTCGGGGTGACAGCTATCCCGTACCAAACCCTAGTAAGCCGTCAGGCCACGTGCCCGTATCTGGTGCTCCGACCGTTCATCTCCCTTCATCTGCATCGTTGGTTTGGGCCAGGCTTTCCTCGGCCCACGAGCCACATCTTCTATAAATTGAGGCTCTCGAGTCATTTTCCCTCATTTGCGCTCTAGGTCGGATCAATTGCCTCTCCCAAAAACCCTGTAAGTCAGCTCTGCCTTCCTTTGTGTTAATGTCGCACTCTACTTCTTCCACTTCCGGTGCCCTCTTTCGAGGGGGGGACGAGGAGGCCGAGGGGTCTGATCTACCCAGTCCCTCGGGTCGGAGGTCAGATGCTCCTGAGGGGGACATTCCCGAGGTGGTGCCCCTCCGACAAGTCCCTCCTAGGGTATTTGACCCTAGTCTCCCCACCTTCGAGGTTCTCGACCCGAGGAGCCTGGCACAGGCCGGACTTCCTTGGTACGAGATCCTCGACTCGTGTGTTTCCCCTGAGGCCGAGCACCTTCTCCGCACGTGGTTTATCCCCCCAGATCACGACGTACGGGTCCCTAGGGCTGGTGAGCGTCCGCACCTCCCCCCGCCCGAGTACTTTCCCTTCTTCCTCGAGCAGCTTAAAAGCGGACTCCGCTTTCCTATCCCCCTTCCCTTCCAGGAGTTCTCCCACTATCACTGCGTCTCTCTGAGCCAGCTCACCCCCAATTCCTACCAGAGCCTAGTATCTGTCATTGCCCTCTTCCGATCCTTGGGTCTGCCTTTCTCCCCTACCCTTCTTAATTATTTTTTCCAAGTTAAGAAAACCCCCTCTCCCGGGGCGTTTTACTTTGGTGCCCGGACCTTTTACAAATTTCTAAACAACATCCCGAGCTCCCGTAAGGAATGGAAACAGAGCTTCTTTTTTGTCAAACCACCACGACGCTGGGCTTGTCCAATGGCCTGGCGAGATACCCTACCTACCCCTCGACCTCTGCCCAAAAAATATAAAGATGACGTGTTCTTCCAAACGGTTATCTCAACCCTTGGGGGTCGGCGTTTTGATTCAGCTGCCCTAATCAGGGAGGACGTACTCAGGCGTTTTGGGCTGAGCTCCTATCCAGACGTCCCTGGTGGTACGTTCTTCCTCCCCGGCCCCGCTTTAAATATATACATTTATAGTTATTATTTTTTATTTTTGTCTGAGCTGAATCTTTTGTCTTGTAGATAACATGTCTCTCCAGCAGCTACTGTCCACCATGGCGTCTCAGAAAAAGGCCGGGAAAGGTGCGGCCGGGGCGGGCCCTTCGAGCCAACCCCCCAGTGCGCCCGATGCTCCCCCAAACCACCCGTTTCCAGTGGCCAGCCCTCCTCGCGCCGAGGAGGTTGGGTTGGAGACAGGCCTGAGGAAAAGAAAAAGGGACGGAGGTGCAGCTAGGGTCCGGACGCGGGAAGAGGTGGCTACCTCCCCGGTTATTCATGAGATCGACACCCCACCTGCTTCCCCCCCCAGTCATCTATCAGTCGCTCCTGCCGACCCGGGTTCACCAGGGGTACCAGTGGGCTATACCCGAGATGTCAGCCTTATCAACTCTGCCCCTTCAGGTCTGTCCGCCCGGATTGTCGAGTGTCTGACCTCCTCCGCTGATCAGCAAGTCTTGTCCGAGCTGAGGTGGAAACCCCTAGCAGAGGAAGGTGTATCCCGGGCCCTATCAGTAAGTTTTTTTTTTTTTTTTTTTTTTTTTTTTTTGCTGAGTCCCTCTCCCCCCTTTTCTCTGCAGGGCCTAGTGATGATGTGCGAGAGCCTTCGCCGGGGTGCAAACTACGGCCAATCAGCAAGAGACGCAAAGAAAACAGCTCGGGAGGCAAAGTCAGAAGCTGAGAATGCTAGAGCTAAATCCGAGGCGGACGCTGCCGAACTGGAGTCTTATAGGGCCTCGATGACCCGACTTCGAGCGGAGGCAGAACAGCTCCGTGTTGCTCTGGCCGGGAAGGAGCGAGAACTTTCCCATGTCGGGGCTGAGTTTGAAAAGGTTAGGTCCGAGTTGGAGTCCTATGTAGCAGGTGAATCAGACCGACGCGAAGCCTTTATTAAGTCGGAGGAATTTACGAGCATGCTGGCCTCCAAGGCTTTTAAGTTTCTGGACCTCGGCTTCGAGGGGTGCAAGGGCCAGTTCAAAGCCCAGGGCTTCCCGCCCAGTGACCAGGACCCTGACGACTTCCTGGACCTTAATGCCATCATTGCCAGCATCCCCCCCGACTTCATCAAGTAGTCTGAACTGCTTTGACTTAACCGTTGTATCTCTTTTTTTTTTTTTTTTTTTTTTTTAATGTGCCTCGGAGGCACCCCTTTGTACTGAAGTCATTTTGAATTTTGATTGCCTTGACTTGTTAGGAATTGGTTTCTCGCAATTTTACGAGCGTCCCGACCCCTTATATCAGCCGAGCCAACCCGTGATTTCACATTGGGATTGATCCAAACAATACAACTTAAACATAATTCCCCGGGCAGAACTGGATGCCGCATAGCGCCTTCGTGTAACCGCGACTAACATAATTCTAACAAAATTAAATCTTAAAACAGTGCTAACCTGTTAATCCACATACTCCAAGATGCACAAAGGATCAATCCGACCCGATCTCAGGGAATAATTATTTCCAAGCAGATGATGTCCTCCTGACCCGCGCTCCTACACCCGAGCTTTATGAGGCAAAGAGGACCTGCACTTTAAATTGGTGCCAGGGCCTCATACACCTGGGCTTTAGCATGCAGGGCGGACCTGTGCTTTTAATTGGTGCCAGGGCCTCATACACCTGGGCTTTAGTGACAGGGATGACCTGCACTTTTAATTTGTGCCAGGGCCTCATACACCTGGGCTTTAGTGACAGGGATGACCTGCACTTTTAATTTGTGCCAGGGCCTCATACACCTGGGCTTTAGCATGCAGGGCGGACCTGTGCTTTTAATTGTTGCCAGGGCCTCATACACCTGGGCTTTAGTGACAGGGATGACCTGCACTTTTAATTTGTGCCAGGGCCTCATACACCTGGGCTTTGATGGATGACCGAGGTTGGTAGGTTACGTCGTACTCGCCGAGCTCGATTGTCCATTTCACCAATCTACCCGATACATCAGGCTGGGTCATTATCCTCCCCATGGGGCTGTTGGTTAGCACTGAGATGGGGTGTGACAAAAAGTAGGGTCTCAGCCTCCTTGCGGTTAGGACCAAAGCTAATGCCAATTTTTCGACCTCTGGGTATCTGAGTTCCGCCCCTTTCAGTGCATGGCTGACATAGTACACCGGCCTCTGGTCCGTACCGTCTTGTTTTATCAGTACCGAGCTAACAGCGCTTTCTGTAGCGGACAAGTAGATCCATAACCTCTCGCCGGGCTCCGGCTTTACCAGGACTGGTAGCTCAGCTAAGTGCTTCTTCAGGTCAGAGAAAGCTTCCTCGCACTCGTCGTCCCAAGCGAACTTTTTCGCCTTTCTTAGCACTCGGAAGAAAGGGTAACTCCTATGAGCTGACCTAGAAATAAAACGAGCTAAGGACGCAATCCTCCCTGTCAGTTTTTGCACCTCTTTTATGCTGCGAGGTGAGGTCATTTCTTGAATTGCTCTAACTTTTTCCGGGTTGACCTCGATTCCCCTCTCTGTTACCATGAAACCCAAGAATTTACCGCTCTTCACACCAAATACGCACTTAGCTGGATTTAATTTCAGACCAAACCTGCTTAGTGTGGCAAAAGTTTCCTCTAAGTCGGGCAGTAGGTCTGCCTGGCCTTTAGATTTTACCAAGATGTCATCCACATAAACCTCAATGTTCCTTCCCGCCTGGTTTTCGAACACTTTGTCCATCAACCTCTGGTATGTGGCCCCGGCGTTCTTGAGGCCAAAGGGCATGACCACATAGCAGAATGTTCCATCCGACGTGATAAAACTGACCTTATCTTGGTCCTCTTTCGCCAAGGGTATTTGGTGATATCCTTGGTACGCGTCCATGAAACTTAACAGCTCATACCCCGAGGTGGAGTCCACCAGCTGATCGATCCGAGGTAGGGGATAACAGTCCTTGGGACAGGCTTTGTTCAAATTACGAAAGTCGATGCACATCCTCCATTTCCCGCCGACTTGGGAACCAAAACCACGTTTGACAACCAAGTGGGGAATTGTACCTCCCTTATCTGTCCGGCCCTCAGCAAGGTCTTAACCTCGGCTCGGATAATTCTGTCTTTATCTGGTCCAAAATGCCTCTTCTTTTGCCGGGTTACTTTTACTTCTGGATTGACATTTAACCGGTGCTGGGCTACAGAGGGCAACACCCCTGTCAGCTCGGTCGGGGACCAGGCGAATATTCCGGCATGCTTGGACAGGCAATTCGACAAGTCGTGTTTCAGGACGCTGTCTAGGTCAGCCGCTACTCTTGTGGTTTTATCGGGCTGTCCTGGGACTAATATAATTTCCTCTTCTCCGTCCCTCATCGCCTGCACCTCCTGCACCATCTGCACCCCCCTATCCTCCCGTCCTTCATCACCGCCCCTTCGGGATCTTTTCACCTCTAACTTCACAGTTTCCGCGTAGCATTTCTTGGATGAGGGCTGGTCTCCCCTAACTTCCCCCACTCTTTTTCCTACAGGGAACTTGATCTTTTGGTGGAAGGTGGAGGCCACAGCCCTGAATTCGTTCATAGCTGGCCTCCCCAGAATGATGTTGTATGAAGATGAGGCCGCCACAATGGTGAATGTGACCAGCCTGGTTTTCCGATCTTCTTTACCTCCCAGGGAAAGGGGCAGGGAAATCTGACCGAGGGGGTACACGGTGTGCCCAGCGAAGCCAAATAGTGGGGTGTTGATTGGCTCGAGTTGATACCCTCCTAAGTCCATCTGCCGAAAAGCTTCATCAAACAACACGTTCACGGAACTACCTGTGTCTACAAACACCCTCCCAACCTCATAATTGGCAACAGTGGCCCGTATGACCAGGGCATCGTTATGGGGTGTGCAAATATTCTCCAGATCATGCGGCCCAAAACTGACAACCACCTCCTCCTCGGCTCCACAAATCCCTCCTACACTCAGGGTCTCTCTCCTGCTGACAGCCTTCCTAGCCCTGTTGGAATCCCCATCCGTTGTCCCGCCCGAGATCATGTTTATGACTCCCCGCTTTGGGGAGTCAGCGCGGGTAGGGTTGACGTCATTTAAGCTCCTTGGGGGTCCTCGAGCACGTCCTCTACCACGGAACGGAGGACGGAAGTTGGTCCGTCCCCCTCTCCCTCTCGTCCATGACGGTCCTCGACCCCTTCCCCGAGGAAGATTATCCCCTGGTGGGACGGGTCGGGACAACAACTGCTTGAACTGGGAACTGTTCTGTATTGCCTTCTCGAGCTCCTCATCCAAACGATGGCAATCTTGTGTGGTGTGCCCAGTCGCTTGGTGGAAGATGCAGTATTTCTCCGGGGCCTCCTTGCTCGGCTCCACACTAGCTGGTGCCGGCTTTTGCAACACCTGTTTGTCTTCACATATGCGGACGGCCTCCTCCTTGGAGACCTTCAGCGGCGTATAATGGGAAAATCGACCGAGCTGTGCCCCTTCCACTGGCCTCTTCTCGCCCTGGTTGATCCGTTTTTCCCCAGTCCTCCGCACTTCCTTCCACCTCAGTTGCTGGGCCTCCTCCACGTTGATGTACTTCTCCGCTCGGGTGAGCAGATCATCATAGGTAACAGGAGGCTTCTTTACCAATGATCGGAAGAAGTCTCCTCCTCTCAGGCCTTGGGTGAAGGCGCTGATCAGGATTTCCGCCGGGCAGGCCGGTATTTCGAGTATCACAGTATTGAAGTTTTTGATATATTCCCGCAACGACTCATCCTCGGCCTGCCTCATCTCGAACAAGCTCAGAGAGGTCTTCTTATACCGCTTGCTGCTGGCATACTGATGCAAGAACGCGGAGCTAAATCCGGCGAAGGAAGTAATGGAGCCCGGCTCCAACTGATTGAACCACTTCTGGGCCGACCTCACCAAAGTGGTTAGGAACACCTTGCACTTAAGGCGATCCGAGTAACAATGTAGCATGGCAGCATTTTCGAACCTGCCCAGGTGTTCCTCTGGGTCCGTGCTCCCGTCATATTCCCCCCGCATTGGGGGGTCGGAAGTTATTTGGGAGTTCCTCGTTGACTATTTCACCCGAGAAAGGGGTTCCCCTCCTGACAGAGGTACCCCCCATCCCTCTCTTCATCCTCTGGACCTCGTCCTTCAGCTCTTCCACCTGGCCCTCCAGATCCGGAACAGCAGTCACTTTAGGCCGGGAAGTTGCTCCTTGTTCGGGATCCTTCATCTGCTGGGAGCTTTCCCCGTGCACGCCCTCGGACGGACCTTCCTTTTTCCTCATGGTTTGCTCCACCGTAACTGCAATCAGTCTTGTGAGCTGCTCCAGTGTCAAAGCTCCCACTGTCATGTTTACCCCGGGCAGTGGCTGCTCCTCGCCATTGGTGGAGGCGTGGTGCTCTCGATTTTCCTCTGCTTCCGTTCTCCTTGTTCTTACCATCGCATCAACGTCTCTTGCTCAAATCTTCCCACAGACGGCGCCAATTTGTTACCCCTCCTTTTGGTTCGCGTTGGTAACAAATGAATTTATGTATGGGAAAGTATGTGTTATTTTGCGGAGTCGCAATTGGGGCCGGAATCCGGAGGATCCTCTCGTTTTTCTTCCTGGATCTCCGATGATTGGATCCCTTCTTAGAGGAAGGCTCTCTCCCTTTTATAGGGGGGGGGGATGCCAAGGGTTCTGGTCTGCCGGGGATTCTGGAGACAATATCTGAAACCGAGGGGGGACCACAGATGGGGGACCATCTACATCTGTTGCCTACTTCGTACGATCCTTTTGCTCTGGTGATTCTCTGTGTCCGCGAATATGCTTTTCGTATCTGCAGTGCTTGGCCGCCCTTTGATTGGTTAGCAGGTCCAGCTTTTGCTTTAATAGGTGTCCGATTCCTGCAACCCTAGTCCCGGTACACAGGACCACCCTAGGTGGTCCCAGCTAGCCTATCATGTCCAATGACTGCCCGTCCCGACCTATTGAGGAAACCGCGCCTCAGCCCGGCTGCCTTGCTAAAGATAGGCCGTCCTGCTTTGATGAGGGGCCGCGCCTCAGCTTGGGCGGCATGCTCCATGGCGGACCTCCCCGGCCTCTTGGTGTACTTCCTCGCCACCCCCGGCTCGGAAACGATAGTGGCTACTGGACAGAGGTGATCGCGCCGCAATAAGCTTGGTAGGGCCGGGTCGGGCGGAGAGCTCGACAAGGATAACCCGGGATGGGCAGTGAACTTTCTTTGTTGACTAAATGGGCCCCCCACTGATGGCCCAAATAAAGTTCGGACCCTCAAGACCTACTGGGCCTCCAGAACCAGGGATATCAATTTTTATTTATTCTTTATCGTTTTACAACGGAGGAGCTGAGCATGTAGCACATTCAAGGGAGAGAGCGTAGTCCGAAGATGATCTCACGAGATGAAGGCTACCAGAGATGAGTAAGCAGTTCGAACCATAAAGATAACTTGAAGTTTGACGAAATATCCTGGAATAAGAAGGCAATCCAAGGTGCAAAGGCATAAGAAGGCAGCTGGAGATTCAAAGGTACTGTAAAGTGAAAAGATAGCTTGAAGTGTAATTTCAAAGTCAAACGATGGAATCAGTCCAAAGTATAGAAGCACTGACATTGGGATAGCGTAGTGTATTCTTCATGCCGAAATACTGCTGAAGCGATCTTCGCTTACGAAGATGCTAAGAAAGCCTGAAAACACAAATGAAGCTAAGAACTTGGAAAGAAAAGAGAATATTTGTAAATGGCTTGAAATGCTAGAAACTTGGACTCCTACATATCATGTTTTTAATCCCCCAAGATACCAACAAATAAGCTATATCATTGATCCCTCTATCAGACAAAATTGTAATAAAATACATCATCAAAGGATTTTATTTAGACTTATTATTTATACTACTACTCCTACAAACGAATGGATAAGTTATAATATATCATACGGTGGAGATTAAATCTTGATAATGTTCATAAGATATTTACAAAAAAAAAAAGGGTATTCTAGAATAATTTATTCTAAACTATTCCAAAGTAGTCTATATTATAAAAGAAAGCACAAATAAAGTCTAGAAGCTTCCGGGGAACTCCAAGCTTCCGGAACATCCCGAAGCCTCCGGAATCACCAGAATCTTCTAGAAAGTTATAGAACGTGACATCCTCCCCCATTTTTGGAGTTGGTCGATTTGCTCCTTGAATTGCCATAGTCCTTCGGACGGTTCCAAGCTTGGCAAAGTCATTTTCACTTGATAAGTTATTTGTTACATGGCGGATGGTGTTTCCTTCGTACGATACCGTCGGCTAATGCTCCGCTTCTCAATCATATGACACCTCTAGTCCTAAAGGTGCTCGTTGAGACAATCCACAAGGCATGTCTTCCTTGTTTTCATAATAGGCATTGAGTAAACTAACATGGAAAATCGGGTGCAGTTTCTTTAACATTGGTGGTAACTCCAACTTGTAGGCCAGTTTCTATAATTGTTTCTAGATGAGAAAAGGTCCCTCATATCTCCTGATGAGTCCTTTATGAAGTTCATTATGTTTTTGTTGGGTGTAGATATTCACCAACACAAGGTCTCCATCATAAATTTAACCATTAAAACATGCTTAATCGTTGCCAAATAGACTCATAAAACATGTCTATTTCTAGACACATCAAAATACCCCCACACTTGAATCTTGCTCGACCTCGAGCAAGTCAAAACAAAACTAACTAAATAAGTAAGCTGGGCATCACAGTTTCACTTGCATACCTTTCTTAACTATCTTAACGACTTGCAAACACATATCAAGTAGGTCTTTATTATCTTGTAGCTTGGCCTAGATATTGGCTTATGAAAGAAAGAAAATGATAACATAAACAACAGAGTATAATGATATGCACAACATGAGATGGACCAAGTAAAACCTAGCACACGTGTGATAGCAATAGATTTATCAAAATCGAAGGCTATAAGTTTTCACAAAGCTTATACAATAATGAATGTTAAATAAGTGCATGACCATTGCCTTGTTGCATATTAATATTATGTTCAATATAACTTGACCATAGTATATTGGATAATTTAGGAAAACTCGTCACCTTATAAATAAATGGTTATTCATTCGAGGGTCATAAGTACTCACTTGGGCTTGCATCACTGTCATGCTCCTGTCTAGTCGTTTGTTTAATGCCTCAATTTGAGCGGCCAAGGCAGTGACATCGCTCACTTGATGAATTACAGCCTGCTTATTCGACACATTCCTTTCTCACTGCCATTGATAGCTATTGGCAGCCCTTTAATAGTGTAAAAGTCTCCTTAGGCATCTTTCTCATAACAATACCTCCTGATGCTGCATCAATCATAGAACGGTTATCAGAAATCGATCGTTATAGAAATTTTTGTACCTGCAGCCAGATGGGAAGGCCATGATGTAGGCATCTAATCAGTAAGTCCTTGAAGAGCTCACATGCTTCATACAGTGTTTCAGGATCATGTTGCACAAATGTAATAATATCATTCACATCTTAACAATCTTTGATGGTGTGAAGTATTTTGACAAGAAAGATTGCACCATCCCATCCCAAGTAGTAATTTATCATGTAGGCAATGAATGCAACCAAGATTTACCTTTATTATTTAAAGAGAAATGAAATAACTGTAACCTGATGGCGTCGTCAGTAACGCCATTATGCTTGAAAGTGTCACATATTTCCAAGAAGTTTGATATGTGAGTGTTTGGATCATCAGTAGCCGATCCCCCAAACTGCACCGAGCGCTGCATTTTTTGTATGATTGCAGGCTTGATTCAAAGTTGTTCGCATTTACGCTTGGCCTGGAAATACTAGACAATGATCCATGGAACGAAGGATGAGCATAATTCATGAGTGATCGTCTATTAGGTACCTCCTCGTTCCGTCTTTCATATATTCCACCTCCTCCTTCAATGTTTTCAGCCTTGCTCGAACTTCTCTTAGTCTCCTAAGAAGAGTTAGCATGAACTATGGAGTAATAACCTGCAAAAAGCAAGAAACAAAGGGAGAAAGTGTAGTAGTAGTAGCAAAATGAATAAAAACAAAACAACAAAAAGAAAATGGCTAAGTTACAGTAACTAATCTAGTACGATATTACTTAAACTAGTCACTGGTAACGGAGCCAAAAACTTGATCGCGATTATTTTAAACAATTATTTTCGAGAGTAGAGCGATTATACCGCAAGTGCACGGTGTCAAGTTTAGTATAGTAGATGAAAAGTACGAGTGTCGAACCCACGAGTACTAGAAAGTAAATACCAATTTCAATTAGATTAACTATATTTAGCCTACGATTATTGTGTGATTATTAAGCTAAATTGACTAACACACAAAAAGCAACCTAAACAGCGATGGATAATGAAGAAATATGATAAAAATAATTATCAAGACATCGGTTCACCTATGTAATCCCCCATAATTTTCCTATTAATTAAGATTCAAATCCTACGTTCTAAGGTGACGAGTTTTCCTATTGCATTTGTTATACTATGATCAAGCTATAACAAGTCTAATATTACTGTTACTATAAACCACTCTTGTGTCCTTATTGAACGATTAATACCGAAAAATGATTTGTGAAAACTATTAGCATTTGATTTTGGTAAATCTATTGCTATCACACGTGTGCTAGATTTTACTAGGTTCGTCTTAACCTAAAACACATGGCCTAATTTACTACGTCGTATCGTAATCTCGTATGGTCAAGTCAATTACGATTACCAAATTCATGCAAAAGGTAGCTAATCTTTTGAAAACATTAAAAACATAAATTATGCGCAAATATTGTAAAAAATGAATCAAAAACTAATATTCAAATCATTGGTTCAAACACGGGATCCCCTATTGTTGATAAACAAGTCTAGCCAACAATTGTCATCAAATAATAATACATAAATATGTTTTTGAACAATCTAAGCATGAAAATATGAAATTACAAAGTAAACAAGCTTAGAAATACGAATAAACGAGGTCGTCACTCCGTCCGTTGCTCCGTCGTTCCGTCTCTTGCGTTGCTCTTACTTCTTCAATGGCTTTTTGTGTTTTTAGATGGTTGAGGGATGAAGAGGCTGCTATTAGGTCTGAAATAAGGTGTGCAAAAGTCCTAAATTTTGTGCCCAAAGTCCCTTATATAGTGCAGGAGTTGGATGGAAGTGTCCTTGTTGGACCAAACTCAAAAATGAATTTTTTTTTTCTGAAAACTTCGCTGGGCGATTGATCGAGGAAAGTGGCCGATCGATCGCGAACTATCCTATCTCGTTGCTCAATTTTTCTGCTTTCGTCGGTCGATAGAGAAAAGCTGGTCGATCGATCGAGCAACACTCCATTTTGTTGGTCAAAACACCTGCCACGCTCGATCGATCGAGCAATGCTTCTCGATCGATCGTGGCTTTAACTTTCCAAATTTGTGCTTCGTTGACTCGATTTGGTCATTTTTCATCATTTTAGTTTATTTCCTCCACTATTGTGCACTTTCACATAGATTCCTCAAATCAACAAATAAATTCCAAAAAGCGTAAAAACGTCCAAGAGTCAATACGAGAATCAATACAAATAAGTGAAAAATGTCACTTATCAGATAACACTCTGAAATGGGATGAATTAAATGAAATCAGAAGAACAGTATTTATAGGGTTGAAAATGTGCATTAAATGCACATCTTCCAACTCCAATCCGCCCAACCTCCAATTTCCCACCTAATTGCCATTATGGCACCTGTTTGGAGAAGGTTTAAATGATATCGATTGTTATTTGGGTTAAACTTAAAATCCATTTTTGGCTGCAGGGTTGAAATTCCGTATCTGATATATAAAGAACTAAAATTGCAGAGTGATAAAACATAAAGGATTAAAATTATGGATCCTGATAATTAAAGGACAAAAATTGCAGGTGATAAACTTAAAGGACAAAAATTGCTTACATAAGAAACATAAATGACCAATGTTGTGGACTTGAACTATAAGGACGTATAATGCATCAAATTGAAAGTTAGAGGATGAAAAATACATTTTTCCCAAAATATTTTATATGGATGATGGATACACCGAAATATCTCTAAGAATGATATCCATGACATGACATAAAGGTTGAACACCAAGTGCATGTTTGGTTTGTAGGATATGTTTAATAATCGTAGGTTTGATTATTATATCACATGTTTGGTTTGTTTTTCATAAAACATTATCCTATCTTATTTATCATATTATAATCATATTTTACAATAAATGACATATATTTAATATCTCACCATTATTATTATTATTACCATTATTATTATTATTATTATTATTTATTGTTATTATACATTATGTTTGCGCTTGATAGGTATGATATGATAAGTGATGGATAGATAATTTGGTGGATAAAAAGATGATTATTAAAGTAGCATATGAATAATATTGTTTTTGGTGTCAACGAATAGTAAGATATGGAAAAATAATGATGAGTTTGGTATAATTGATTAAATATTATATAAATGTAAAATATATACTAAAATGACTGAAATACCCTTGGATGATTCTTTAGAATCTTTCAAATTATTTTATTACAATAATTCTTTTTATATATCAAATATTTATTTATAAATTTATTAATATATTTACATATTAAATATTCTTTAATTAATTCAATTTATTTAAATAATTAATTAAATGGAAAACTAAATTAAATTTATTTATGTATTTTAATATTAATAAAAATTTACAATGAATTAAATAATATGCCTAATAAAAATGAGAAGCAAAAAGAGCCATTGTTCTTCGATCCTTGCTTTGACACAGAATGTGTTCATCTTCTTCAATAAAAGTGTTACCTCGGATTTTGGTAGGGTGTCTTCCTTGGTTAACAATAACTCCTTCGACGGAGGTAAGCTATCCTGAAACAGAAAAAGTTAGAAGGGAGCCGGAGAGGGTTCTCAGGTGGGACCCCTTCGACGATCAAGTCGGGATAGAGGATATGGGACTAAGAGCCTGTTTCAAATAAAGGTAGGAAAAAAGGTAAAATAATCACTCTCCCTGCAAACCTGATACCTTAAGCGTATATATAGTGAGAGAGTGAGAGGGACAACCTGCTACGGCCGACGGATGTTTCGGGGGACCACTGCGGATATTCCACTGGGTATTTTTTGTCTCAGAGGGTGGGGACCACCGACAAATACTGTACACATCGTACGATACTCTACCGGCGAGATCGTGATAGTACTACAAAATATTCTCTGGATACTGGTCACTTTCTAATTGGCTTATTTATGCGTAGTCCTATGTCTAGGATAAAAATCAGTTATAGACAACTCGGACGAGGGACCACTCTAGTGCCCGCGATGGTACTGCCGATGCTGAATAGAACAGGGACCAAGGGATCCGCCCTGAGTTGATACTCCAGCTCGGGCAAAGTGTGCAACTCCTATGAGCTCAGCCGGGGTCAGATCGGTTTAGTTGGGTGGAAGGCCAGTGTAAGGACCCTAGTTCCTTAAGTACGGATTAAAGGCGTAAATAGAGCTATCATGCATAAACAGAGTATAAAAATTCATGTTGATGCCTTGAGCTAATAGATTACAGTGCCAAAATAAAGTTCCAAAAGGGATTAATTACATTCCCGACTAATGAATGTTAATCCTATAGCTTTACACTACTCCTAGAGTAGAGACTATACAAAAGAATGTGCCTGCTACCAAGAGCACTCCTCACTAGCTCACCGCCTCAACCCGCCTTAGCCCGTCCGCCCAAAAGTACCTACAGGAACAACCCCAAAACCATGAGCATGTATATAAATCATATTCACAATAATATGATTGCAATTCAAATGCATAACCGTAAATGCGATTCACTTCCTGTATTTAATACATTTAAAAGCTCCATTTGGTTGTCCATGTACCACAATCATAATCAACGGATTATAATACCAATAATGTATGTCATCACATCCATCCACTCCGTGTAGACCAATGGCCAGTTCCAGTCTTATTATATCAGTTACATAATACCCCTCGCGTTTACATGACAGCGGCATTAATACCCCTCGCTTCGACATATTAGCGGCATAATATCCCTCGCAACAATATGACAGCGGCATTATCCTTCGCTTCGACATATTTGCGGCAAATATTCTTCATCGCTATAATATGACAGCGGCAAGTATTCTATCATCGTTCGACATGAAGGCGGCAAGTATTCTTCATCACTGGAATATAATCTCGACTCACAATCACATGCAACCATAATGCATATCCAAACCATGTATGCAACCACAATGCATAACTACGACCATGTATGCAACCATAATGCATATCCAATTCAAAGCGTAATAAATATGTTTTACCGTCCGATGCTCGTACGTCTCACTACGTACCTTAGTTCCAAAAGTGGAGATGTCGTGGGACTTTATCTCCTTTGTTGCGTGGCTACCTGGGATTGTTCTACACAATCATACAAACCAATATTAGGAGCCAATTTATGAACCAATACCAAAAATCCCACAAAATAACCAAAAACACACATTTTAGCATCTCGCGATCGATCGCGAGGTCCAGCAGCCAAGATTGCCAAAATCTAGCGTTAGGCGACCGATCGCCATTTTTGAGGCGATCGATCGCTCGCCTCACCGATCGATCGCCCCAACTTGGCGATCGATCGCCAAAAGCTATATTTCGCCACTGCCAGCGCGCGATCGATCGCTCCGTTTTGGGCGATCGATCGCCGCGACCTGCATCATGAAAAATTGCCATTTTTCCACCTTAAACCTTCCCAATCCATTCCAACTCAAATACCAATCCAACAACAACATCAAAACACCATAAACCTTCAATATATACACTAATAACACCAAAAATCCAACACCCATCCAAAACCATACCAACCCAAAACAAACCCATTTTCAAATGAACCAAAACCATTTCAAATCCAAATCAAATACCATAAAAACAACAAGGAGGTATCCATACCTCTTGGGGACTTCAAATCCTACCAATAATCTCACAAACAAGACTTTTGCAAGGATTTCCCCTCCACTTTTTGCCAAAACTCGAAAATGGTGAGGGTTAGGTTTGGGGAGAGTGAGTTGGGGATTTTGATAAAGCGATGGTAAAGTGGAGGGTAGTGGGTTAAATGGGTTTAATTAAAATTCCACCCCAACAATTACCAAGATGTATAAAATACCCCAACATGATATTTTAAAAGCATTTTACCAAAATGCATCAAAACTCCAATTAAAACCATGCCTTACCAAATAATTAACAATTACCATAATCAAACCATGATAACCCCCAAATTCCCAACATGCATAACATGCACCCCGAAATGCACCACCGGGTCACGCATACCATGTGACTAAGCATTTCACCAAGATAATTAATTCCAACACATATATTAATTATCACCATAAATAATCACATAAACATAATTAATGCCCAAATTGCAATTAATTATTTCGGGGATATCACAATACTCCCCTACTTATAAGATTTCGACATCGAAATCGCATGCACTTACCCAAACAAAACCAAATATAAATCACATACCAGAAAATAGCTCCGGGTAGTGCTGCATCATATGCCGCTCCGTCTCCCACGTGGCCTCCTCGATACCCCTGCGATGCCACTGAACCTTGACCATCGGTATCACTTTGTTCCGAAGTGTGCGATCAGTCCTATCCATAATCCTGACTGGCCGTTCCTCATAGGATATATCAGAATCTAACTGAATCTCAGAAGGCTGCAATACATGCGACGGATCCGGCTCATATTTCCGCAGCATAGATACATGAAACACGTCGTGAATACATGACAATGACGGTGGCAGTGCCAAACGGTAAGCCAAGGTACCGATGCGCTGTAAAATCTCATACGGTCCCACATACCTCGGAGACAATTTCCCACGCATACCAAAATCGAACCACACCTCTGAAAGGTGAGATCTTCAAAAAGACTCTGTCTCCCAACTGAAACTCCAACGGTCTCCGCCATTTATTTGCATAGGCTGCCTGTCTGTCCTGGGCTGCCTTCATTTTCTGACGGATAACCTTTATCTTATCCTTCATCTCCCGAATCAGTCCGGGCCCTCCTACTGCTTTACTGGTCAAGTCATCCCAGTATAATGGCGACCTACAACGCCTACCATAAAGGGCCTCAAACGGAGCCATCTGAATACTCGCCTGATAGCTGTTGTTGTATGAGAACTCTACCAAGGCCAATGAATCTTGCCACGAGGCATCAAACTCCAATACACAAGCCCGTAGCATGTCCTCGAGCGTCTGCATAGTACGCTCAGTCTGACCGTCCTTCTGGGGATGATATGCCGTGCTCAATCTCACCTCAGTACCCAAAGCTGACTGAAGACCTCCCCAGAAATGAGATGTGAATCGTGGATCTCTGTCAGATACAATAGACACTGGAATCCCTTGCAGTCTCACTATGTCCCGGACATACAACTGAGCCATCCTCAAGTATGTGTACGTCATACTGTAGGGAATGAAGTGAGCTACCTTCGTCAGCCTGTCAATGATCACCCAGATGGCATCACAACCCGAAGTAGTCCTCGGCAAATGGGTCACAAAGTCCATGGATATGTGCTCCCATTTCCACTCCGGTATCTCTAAGCTCCTTAGCTCGCCACCAGGCCTCTGCCTCTCTGCCTTAACCTGCTGACAGATCAAACACCTCTTGACAAACGCGATCACATCACGCTTCATCCGTTTCCACCAGAATTGATCACACAGATCCTTATACATTTTCTCCCTCCTGGGTGGTTACTAAATCAGCTACTATGAGCTCGCTCCAAGATTCCTCTGCGAAACTCCGGCGTACACGGAACTACACATCGGTTACTGAGTCTCAAAGAACCATCCTCAGCCACTCTAAACTTTGATGGCTGTCCCTGAAGTGCCAATGATGACCATCTCTGAACCTCATCATCCGTTTTCTGGGTTTTTATGATATTCTCATAAATGTCCGGCTCTGCCAATAACGTCGATACCGGCGATGCATCCACATCGAAATCATAGCCCAGATGGCAACAAGAAGTCATCATAGCCGATAAGTACATGGCATCCTCCGCAGTACTCTTCACCTTCCGACTCAAGGCGTCTGCCGTCAAGTTTGGTTTTCCCGGATGGTACTCTATCTCACAGTCATAGTCCTTGAGCAAATCCATCCATCTCCTCTGACGCATATTCAACTCCGCCTGAGTGAACAAGAATTTCAGGCTCTTATGATCCGTGTATATGGTAAAAGATGTACCATACAAATAATGCCTCGAAATCTTCAGGGGAAAGATAATGGCCGCCAATTCCAAGTCATGGACAGGGTATCTAGCCTCATGCGGCTTCAACTACCTCGATGCATAAGCTACCACATGCTTATCTTGCATCAATACACAACCCAAGCCTTGTAGCGATGCGTCAGTGTACAGAACAAACCTCTTGTTCTCCGTAGGAATCACTAGTACGGGTGCTATGGTCAACCAGTGCTTCAACTCCTGGAAGCTCTCCTCTCAAGCCTCTGACCAAAAGGAGGGTACTCCCTTTTGAGTCAACTGAGTCAATGGCTTAGCAATCTTAGAAAACCCCTCGACGAAGCGTCGGTAATAACCTGCCAAACCAAGAAAACTCCTTATTTCAGGCACAGAAGTGGGTGCGGCCCACTCCATCACAGCCTCAATCTTCCTGAGATCCACCGATATCCCACTGCTAGATATGACATGACCCAGAAACACTACACTGCTCAACCAAAACTCACACTTGCTGAGCTTGGCATATAACTGGTGATCTCTGAGGATCTGGAGCACTGTCCTCAGAAGTATCACATGCTCTTCCTCACTCTGAGAGTAGATGAGTATGTCGTCAATAAACACAATGACGAACTGATCCAGATAGGGTTGGAACACGAGGTTCATCAAGCTCATAAAGACAGCCGGGGCATTCGTCACACCGAACGGCATCACTAAGAACTCGTAGTGCCCATACCGAGTCCGAAATGCTGTCTTCTGCACATCCTTCTCCCTGACCCGTATCTGGTGGTACCCGGATCTCAAATCAATCTTGCTATACAGCTTCGTGCCTTGCAACTGATCAAATAATCATCAATCCTCGGGAAAGGATACTTGTTATTTACCGTGACCTTATTCAGTTGCCGGTAATCGATGCACAAACGCATCGAACCATCCTTCTTCTTCACAAAAAGAACCGGTGCGCCCCAAGGCGATACGCTAGGGCGTATATATCCTTTATCAAGGAGTTCCTGTAGCTGCTCCTTCAATTCCCTTAACTCCGCCGGTGCCATCCTGTAAGGGGCACGAGAAATAGCGGATGTCCCCGGTAATAACTCAATCCCAAACTCGACTTCTCTAGCCGGTGGGAATCCTGGAATCTCCTCCGGGAACACATCAGCAAACTCTGCTACCGCGGGCACATCCTCTACCCTCAATTCTTTACCCTTCCCCGACGTGTCCACGGCATAGATAAGATAGCCCGTGTGTCCTCGTTTCAATAATTGGGACAACATAATTGCCTAGATCAACGGAATCTTTGCACGAGAGCCGTTGCCATAGAAAATCCACTGACCTCCCAACTGAGATCTGAACCGAACTGTCCTCTGCCGACAATCTACCACTGCCGGATACCTGTTCAGAATGTCGATGCCCACAATGCAATCAAAGTCTGACATACCCAGGACAATCAAATCTGCCTTTATCTCATTGCCCAATGAGGCAGTCCATCAGAAACTGATCAGCAAAAACTTTCTTTCCGGTGGGTGTCGAGACCAATAGAGACGTGGGTAACGGAGACGTGCACATATGATGTCTCTCCACAAAATCCGCAGACACAAAGGAGTGCCAAGCACCTGTGTCTATCAAAATAAAGGCGGAATAGGTAAATAATAGGCACATATCAGCTATCACATCCTCTGGAGCTGCATCGGCCTTCTCCCTGGTCAATGCATAGACCTGTCCCTGAGGTGGCCCCATCGCATGTCCTCCCATATATCGAGGCACCATCGGTTGCCTCTGCTGTACCGTCCCACTAGAAAACCTCCCTCCACCTTCCCTAAGATCCGTCTGTCTATCCCGATTGGGACAACGACGAGCAATGTGGCCCGACTTGCCACATATGTAGCACGCAGAACAATCACGCATCAAATGCGGCCCTCCGCAAAAGTGGCACTTAACATCCCCAACTCTACTAGCTTGAGTTGGTCCCCCAAAATTAGATGCACCACCCCTCCGGTCCCCTTGCTTCCGGCCACCCGGCCGCCTTCCGCTAAACCGGGAAAAAGAAGAAGTCCCTCGTGACTTTAAAGGCAGCCAGTATTCTTCATCACTGGAATATAATCTCGACTCACAATCACATGCAACCATAATGCATATCCAAACCATGTATGCAACCACAATGCATAACTAAGACCATGTATGCAACCATAATGCATATCCAATTCAAAGCGTAATAAATACGTTTTACCGTCCGATGCCCGTACGTCTCACTACGTACCTCAGTTCCAAAAGTGGAGATGTCGTGGGACTTTATCTCCTTTGTTGCGTGGCTACCTGGGATGGTTCTACACAATCATACAAACCAATATTAGGAGCCAATTTATGAACCAATACCAAAATCCCACAAAATAACCAAAAACACACATTTTAGCATCTCGCGATCGATCGCTATGGAGCTCCGATCGATCGCGAGGTCCAGCAGCTGAGATTGCCAAAATCTGGTGTTAGGCGATCGATCGCTCGTCTCACCGATCGATCGCCCCAACTTGGCGATCGATCGCCAAAAGCTATATTTCGCCACTGCCAGCGATCGATCGATCGCTCCGTTTTGGGCGATCGATCGCCGCGACCTGCATCATGAAAAATCGCCATTTTTCCACCTTAAACCTTCCCAACACATTCCAACTCAAATACCAATCCAATAACAACATCAAAACACCATAAGCCTTCAATATATACACTAATAACACCAAAAATCCAACACCCATCCAAAACCATACCAACCCAAAACAAACCCAATTTCAAATCAACCAAAACCATTTCAAATCCAAATCAAATACCATAAAAACAACAAGGAGGTATCCATACCTCTTGGGGACTCCAAATCCTACCAATAATCTCACAAACAAGACTTTTGCAAGGATTTCCCCTCCACTTTTTGCCAAAAATCGAAAATGGTGAGGGTTAGGGTTGGGGAGAGTGAGTTGGGGATTTTGATAAAGTGATGGTAAAGTGGGGGGTAGTGGGTTAAATGGGTTTAATTAAAATTGCACCCCAACAATTACCAAGATGTATAAAATACCCCAACATGATATTTTTAAAGCATTTTACCAAAATGCATCAAAACCCCAATTAAAACCATGCTTTGCCAAATAATTAACAATTACCATAATCAAACCATGATAACCCCCAATTTCCCAACATGCACCCCGAAATGCACCACCGGGTCACGCATACCATGTGACTAAGCATTTCACCAAGATAATTAATTCCAACACATATATTAATTATCACCATAAATAATCACATAAACATAATTAATGCCCAAATTGCAATTAATTATTTCGGGGATATCACAGCCAGGGCTGAGCTAGGTATAAGTGCCGCGCTGAGTTCAGTAGGACAGGCTGGGATCTGGAGCACTAAGATATCCACCGAGATGGCCCTGCGTAGTAACGGACGGGGCAGGGTCGGGTCATACCCATAGAATTATGGTCGAACTAGAGTAGCGCTGCCCTCGACTATTCGTGTCAGCCCGAGACCCGATTCTAGTTGTAAGAATCATTACACTTTCAATCTTGATGGGACATGTTGTCAGCAAGAAGCGACTGGTGACGTGAGTCTCAATCGGTGAAGCTGCCACGCGTCTACATCTGCGCTCGCGACGCTTGGTCTCCCCCGATCCTTGCCGTTCGAATGGGCCAGGCCCTAACGGCCCACTGCTACGGGGGCCTATATATATCCTAATCCCCCTCATCCGCCTCACTTTTCTCTCGCCGCTCGCCTCCTCTTGTCCTTCTCGCACGCTTCGATTCTAGTAAGTGCCTTCTCTTTATTTTCCTTATGTCGAATTCGACCTCCACCTCCGGGGCCGCCCTTAGGGGTTCGGCCGGAGATGCCTCGGGGTTTGGGCTTTAGAGCCCCCTGACCCGTAGTGAGCCAGTGAGGGAGGTTGTTAGCGTCATCCCTCCTCTTCAAGTCCCTCCTCGTCCCAACCCCAAACCATTTCTTCATAACTTCGAGGTTGACCCTCGAGATTTGGTTCGGGCTAGAGTACCCTGGTACGAGGTCCTGAGTTCCTAGGTTTCGGCTGAAGCTGAAGCTCTTCTTTGTTCCCACTTCATTCCTCCTCACCACGAGGTACGAATACCAGGGTTGGGAGATCGTCCCCACGTTCCCCTTCCGGGCTTTTTTTCCTTTCTTTACTGAGCAAATCAGGAGTGGGCTGCGCTTCCCCATTCCCTCTCTGCACCAAGACCTATCTAGTTATTTTTGCGACTCCCTTAGTCAGCTCAGTCCAAACTCTTACCAAAACATGGCCGCCACAGCTGCCCTGTTCCAATCTTTGAATCTCCCATTCTCTCATGCCCTTCTGTACTACTTTTTCCATGTCAAGAACACCACCTTTCCAGGCCTGTTTTATTTTGGGTCCAGGCCATCATGTAAGTTTTTGGAAAAAATCCCGACTTATCACAAAGGATGGAAGGAAACTTATTTCTTTGTCAAACCACCTCGACCTTGGTCTTGCCCTATGGCTTGGAGGGATTCTCTTCCCGAGGCTCGCCTTCTCCCGCATCGATATAATGAAGACATGTTTTACCAGAAGGTCATGTCAGCTATAGGGGGTCGACAATTTGACACCACCATCCTGATTCGAGAGGACGTACTCAGGCGTTACATGCTGAGCTCTTACCCAGCTAGTCCTCCTCTTGGTGCGTCCTCATCGATCTGAGCTTATTTATTGTTTGCTATATTGTCCTTCTATTTATGCCTCTTGCTTCTATGTAGGTACCATGTCTTTCAACCAGATGCTCTCCGCCATGATCTCTCAGAAGAAAGGGAAAGGGAGAGCGGCTCCCAAGCACCATGCTGAAGAGCGAGCTCCCTCACCCCCTCCTGCTCCTCAGGCCACCCCAGTAGTGACCCTCCACTCTAAAGAAAGCGGGGAGGATGCTTGCGCAGCACAAAAGGAGAAGGGACGGGAAAGCCCCCGTTGCCTCGGTCCGGGAAGAAGTGGCCACCTCCTTAGCACCTCATGCTGAAATGTCGGAAGACTCCTTCCAGAGCCCGCAATCGGCTCGAACAGCCGGGACGGGCTCTCCAGGTCTCCCTGTTGAATATACCCAATCCACGAGTCTAATTGCTGGTCTTGTTACCGGAATTCCGGCTGAGATACTGGAGTGCATTACTATGGGCGCGGATCAACATGCCATGGCCGGGATGAAATGGAGGCCCTTGGCTCGGGAAGGGCTGGCCCGAACCTTATCTGTATGTGTTCGTACTGATCTCCTATGAGCACCCTCTATTGCCTTATTCATTCTTATCGTTATTCTCTTACTCATGGCTTTATAATGATGCGCAAAAGCGTTCGGAGGGGATCCAATTATGGCCAGTCTTCCTCAGATGCCAGAAAGAAGCTTCGAGAGGTTACCAACCAGGCTGAGGCTGCCGAAGCTGAACTGAGGGAGGTTAATGCGCTACAGTCCAAACGGCTAACGACCCTAGAGACTGAGTTGAGCAAGTACCGTGCTGAGGTCGATCGACTTTGCTCTACATTGTCCGAGAAAGATCTAGTTCTGACCAACTCTGCCGCAGAGCTGAACAGTTCTAACTCAGAGCTGGAGGCGTACATTGCTGGAGAGGTCGGGCGGGAAGTCCCCTTCCTGAAGTCGGAGGAGTTCAAGAAGCTCCTTGCCTCGAAGGCGTTTTGATTCCTCGACCTCAGCTTCGAAGGCTGCAAGGACCAGTTCAAAGCCCAGGCTTCCCTCCAGAGGCTCAAGTAATAACGAGGCTGACCTGTTTCAAACTTATGAAAGGAGCATGAGCACGTGGCCCTTGTCCATCATAACCTTTAGTGTAGGCAGTGATAACAATGGGCCCAAGGTGGCTCTGGCAATCGCTCTTCGTTTGAGTAAACCCTGATCATTCCATCAGGGCAGAACTTAATTTTTCCTATTCAGGGCGGGCCTTAACTTTTATCGCAGTCAGGGCGGACCATAATTTTCATAGTCAGTGCTGACCGTAACTTTCATAGTCAGGGCGGACCATAACTTTCATAGTCAGGGCGGACCTTAACTTTTATCGTAGTCAGGGCGGACCATAACTTTCATTTGTCAGGGCGGACCTTAACTTTTATCGTAGTCAGGGCGGACCATAACTTTCATAGTCAGGGCGGACCTTAACTTTTTCTTAGTCAGGGCGGACCATAACTTTTATCATAGTCAGGGAGGACCATAACTTTCATAGTCAGGGCGGACCTTAACTTTTTCTTAGTCAGGGCGGACCTTAACTTTTATCGTAGTCAGGGCGGACCATAACTTTCACAGTCAAGACATACCTTAACTTTTTCTTAGTCAGGGCGGACCTTAACTTTTATCGTAGTCAGGGCGGACCATAACTTTCATAGTCAGGGCGGACCTTAACTTTTTCTTTAAATTATCCACTGGACGATATTTTTGAATAATACTTCATTTAATAATGTTTCCATGAGCCCATACATCATAGAAATATACGTGCTTAAGAATAATATCTCCTAAGATGAAACGTGTTCCAGGGCCTCTTCAGCTTTTTTTCTGTAAGACCTCTCTGCCTTAACAGTGTAAAACAAATATAAATAGGGCTAACATGCATTAGAGACAGTTTATGGTTCCGGTTGTAGCCTTGAGCTAGCAGGATTACAGGCCAAAAAATAAAATTCCAAAAGCTATTTAATTACATTCCCAATAATGAATGTTAATACTATAGATTTACACTACTCCTAGAGTAGAGACTATCCAAAAATCCTGTATCCTAATTCCTTAATGCTCCTCGTAGCTCACTGCCTCAACCCGGCCCATAGCCCTCCAAGTCCAAAGGTGTACCTACAGGAACAACTCACCATGAGCATGTACATCACTATTCAACAAAATCCAAGCACAATAACATAAATAATTGCATGAGGTATATTTGTATGTATGCTCCCTGATTTACCACATTTGCACATTTTCATTGTTGTTCCTGTTTCATAAACTCATACACAAAATCATTAGTTCGTAACATAATGATTGATACCACGTTCCAGTTATAACCACAATATTTCCACATTAATCACTAGAAATGTGACTGTTCCGGTCCTGTTACAACAGCGGAATTTTAGGACCCCTCGCTTGGACATATAGCCGTATCATATGATATCCCTCGCTTCGACAATGACAGCGGCATGTACATTGCTGCGACATGACAGCGGCAAATATCATATTATCATCGCTTCATATGACAGCGGCAAGTACCTCCCTCGCTCGTATATAACAACTACCGGAACAATCAAGCATTTCAAACCACATATATATATGCACAATATTTGAGTCCACAATCATAATGCATCACCATTATCTCAATATATATCGATACATTTTGTAACCACACTTGTCCACGATATATATAGCCAAAAGCGTAAGAACACATTTTACCGTCCGATGCCCGTACGTCTCACTACGTACCTTAGTCTCAAAAGTGGAGAAGTTGAAGAACTTTATCTCCTTGAAGTCGTTGGTACCTGGGATGGTTCTACACAACCATACAAATCAATATTAGAAGCCAATTATAGTCCAATATCCAAAAATCCCACAAAATATCCAAAAACACAATATTTTGCATCTCGCGATCGATCGCCGCAAGAGCCCGATCGATCGCGAGATCAATCTGCCCGATGCCAAAATTTTCATCCTTCGGCGATCGATCGCCACATTTGGCGCGATCGATCGCCAGCCTCACCGATCGATCGCCCAAATGTGGCGATCGATCGCGAATGCTTCTGGAGCCTACTGGTTGCGCGCGATCGATCGCCAAAAACGGGCGATCGATTGCCGCTGTCTGTGTTGCGAGAAACACCCTTTTTGCACCATAAATTCTTCACCAACCTCACCAACACTTATACCAACAAACTAAAAACAGAAAAACACCTTAAACCAACATACACCATTAACAACCAAATATCCAACTCCCAACCAATACCAATAACAACCCAACACAAACCCATTTTAAAACCATTCAAAACCATACCAAAACTAAAGCAAACACCATAAAAATACCAAGGAGGTATCCATACCTCTTGGGGACTCCAAAACTCACAATAAATCCCACAAATCAAGTTTTTTGCAAGGACTCCTCCTCTCCTTGAAGCCAAAAAACGAAAATGGAAGAAAAGTAGGGTTTGGAGGATGAGCTGGGGATTTTTGAGAAAGTGATTGGTAAAGTGGGGTAGTAAGGGGTTGTGGGGGATTTAAATTAAAAAATTGAACCCCAACAATTACCATGATGTATAAAACATCCCAACATAATATTTTAAAAGCATTTTACCAAAATGCACCAAAACTCCAATTAAACCATGCTTCACCAAATAATCATTAACCATTACAATTAAATCATGCTAACACCCAATTTCCCAGCATGCACAACATGCACCCTGAAATGCACCCCCGGGTCATGCCTACCATGTGACTAAGCATTTCAACAAGATAATTAATTCCAACACATAATTTAATTATCACCATAATTAATCACATAAACATAATTAATGCCCAAATGCATATAATTATTTCGGGGGTATCACAATACTCCCCTACTTACAAGATTTCGACCTCGAAATCGCATGTACTTACCCAAAACGAAACTAAACATAAATCACATACCAGAAAATAGTTCCGGGTAATGCTGCACCATATGCTGCTCCGTCTTCCACGTGGCCTCCTCGACACCCCTACGATCCCACTGAACTTTTACCATCGGTATAACCTTGCTCCGAAGTCTGCGATCCTCTCGACCCAGAATTCTAACCTGTCGTTCCACGTAGGACACATCTGAACCCAACTGAACCTCTGAGGGTTGTAAAACATGAGACGGATCTGGCTCATACTTCCGCAACATAGAGAGATGCAAGACGTCGTGTATACCAGACAATGAAGGCGGTAGAGCCAAATGGTAAGCCAAAGTACCGATGCGCTGCAATATCTCATATGGCCCAACATACCTCAGAGACAACTTCCCGCGCATACCAAAACAAACCACACCTCTGAAAGGTGAGATCTTCAAAAAGACCTTATCTCCCACTTGGAATTCCAACGGTCACCGCCGTTTATTAGCGTAGGCTGCTTGCCTATCCTGAGCCGCTTTCATTTTCTGACGGATCACTTTGATTATCTTCCATTTCTCGAATCAAATCCGGTCCCCCGACTGTCTTACTAGTCAAGTCCTCCCAGTACATCGGTGACCTACAACGTCGACCATAAAGAACTTCGAATGGAGCCATCTGAATGCTCGCCTGATAGCTGTTATTATAAGAGAACTCTACTAGTGGCAGTGCATCTTGCCACGGAGTATCAAACTACAATACACATGCCCTCAACATATCTTCGAGCGTCTGTATGGTACGCTCTGTCTGACCATCTGTCTGAGGGTGATAAGTTGTACTCAGTCTCACCTCCGTACCCAAAACTGACTGGAGACCTTCCCAAAAATGTGATGTGAACCGTGGGTCTCTGTCAGACACAATCGAGACTGGAATCCCATGCAACCTTACCACGACCCGTACATACAATTGGGCCATCCTTAAGTATGTGTACGACATACAATAAGGAATGAAGTGAGCCACCTTCGTCAATCTATCGACGATCACCCAGATCGCGTCATATCCCGAGGCAGTCCTTGGCAAGTGGGTCACAAAGTCCATAGATATGTGTTCCCACTTCCACTCCGGTATCTCTAAACTCTTCAACTCGCCACCAGGCCTCTGCCTCTCCGCTTTTACTTGCTGACAAATTAAGCACTTCTTGACAAAGGTGATGACGTCTCTTTTCATCCGCCTCCACCAAAACTGATCGCACAAGTCCTTGTACATCTTTCTCCCACCTGGATGTATGCTAAACCTGCTGCTAGGAGCATGATGAAAGATCCCTTGACGCAACTCCGGTGCCCTCGGTACTACCCAACGATTACCAAGCCTCAAAGAACCAACTTCTGCCACTCTGAACTTTGATGACTGACCCAGACGTAATAATGATAACCATCTCTGCACCTCAACGTCTGACATCTGAGCTTTCCTGATAGATTCAAAGATGTCCGGCTCTGCCAATAGGT
Organism: Haberlea rhodopensis; assembly: GCA_907163345.1. Taxonomy (NCBI): domain Eukaryota; kingdom Viridiplantae; phylum Streptophyta; class Magnoliopsida; order Lamiales; family Gesneriaceae; genus Haberlea; species Haberlea rhodopensis. The sequence goes on from CAJQUN010000081.1 coordinate 2,185,669, forward strand.
ATCTACATCAAAGTCATATCCCAGATGACAACAGGAAGTCATCATGGCTGATAACTGAATAACATCCTCCGCGGTATACTTCACCTCCTACTCAAGGCGTCAGCTGTCAGGTTCGCCTTCCCCGGATGGTACTCTATCTCACAGTCATAGTCCTTGAGCAAGTCCATCCATCTCCTCTGCCTCATATTCAGCTCCGCTTTGGTGAATAAGAACTTCAAGCTCTTATGGTCCATATAAATGGTAAATGAAGTACCATATAGGTAATGCCACCAAATTTTTAAGGCGAAAATGATAGCCGCCAGTTCCAAATCATGAACTGGGTATCTGGTCTCATGAGGCTTCAACTGCCTCGAAGCATAAGCCACCACGTGCTTATCATGCATCAGTACACAGCCCAAACCCTGCAGTGATGCATCCGTGTACAAAGCAAACCTCTCGTTCTCCGAAGGAATCACCAATACAGGTGTTGTAGTCAACCGGTGCTTCAACTCTTGGAAGCTCTGCTCACATGCCTCAGACCACAAGAACGGAACTCCTTTCTGAGTCAACTGCGTCAACGGCTTAACGATCTTAAAGAATCCCTCGATGAAACGTCGGTAATAACCCGCTAAACCAAGGAAGCTCCGGATCTCGGGCACAGATGTAGGCGCAGACCAATCCATCACTGCCTCTACCTTCCTGGGATCCACAGATATCCCATTACTAGAGATCACGTGCCCCAAAAACACCACGCTGCTCAACCAAAATTCACATTTGCTGAGCTTGGCGTACAACTAATTGTCCCTAAGAATCTGAAGCACTGCTCTCAAATGATTCTTATGCTCTTCCTCACTCCGAGAGTAGATGAGTATGTCGTCAATAAACACTATGACAAACTGATCAAGGTATGGTTGGAACACTCGGTTCATCAAGCTCATAAAGACAGCCGGGGCGTTTGTCACTCCAAACGGCATGACCAAAAACTCATAATGACCATAACGGGTCCGGAATGCTGTCTTCTGTACATATTCCTCTCTAACTCGAATCTGATGGTACCCCGACCTCAAATCAATTTTACTATACAACCTCGTGCCCTGCAACTGATCAAACAAGTCATCGATCCGCGGAAGAGGGTATTTATTCTTCACTGTGGCCTTGTTCAATTGTCTGTAATCGATGCACAGACGCATCGATCCATCTTTATTTTTCACAAATAACACAGGTGCACCCCAAGGCGATACGCTAGAGCGTATGTAACCCTTGTCAAGGAGTTCCTGTAGTTGCTCTTTCAACTCCCTTAACTCTGCCGGTGCCATCCTGTAAGGGGCACGAGAAATAGTGGGTGTTCCGGGTAGTAATTCAATACCAAACTCGACTTCCCTAGCCGGTGAAAATCCGGGAATCTCCTCCGGGAACACATCGGCAAACTCCGCGACTACGGGTATATCCTCGACCCTTAACTCTTCCTTCTTTCCAGCAACATCAATGGCATAAATAAGATAACCCATATGCCCACGTTCTAATAACTGAGCCATCTTGATAGCCGATATCAATGGGATTTTGAGCGGGAACCATTGGTAGCGCTTATCGTGTACACCCAAATTAACCCTTCTTCAGTTAATAGCAAAAATATGTAGTAGCGGAAGTACGGATCTATCCCACAGGGAAGGTAAATTTATTTCGTGCCAAAAACGAATAGTAACAAGGGGGTTTTAGGATGAATGATTACTACTAAGCAAATTCTATAATTAAACTAATTAACGAGATTAACTAAGATGATTTAAACTTATGAGAGCGAAGCGATTCTTGGTTTTCAGGTAACCGTACTTTTGGAAAATTATCTTTTGGTCATCAAATCAAAACATTCGAATTCTTTCGATTATCTATCGACTGGAAATTCAATTCCTACTCATCTTATTCGTAGTCAAAGAGAAAACAACATCCAATTCAACCCTTACCAAATCTCTAATCACCACTACAGCCGTTAATGATTAAATCAATGATAGTTTTAAAACTAATGAGTTCGATAAATCTAATCAATGAAAACTACAGCCGTTAAAATTGATTACTCAACCGTTTCTCCTAAGAATTCAATAACACCTACAGCCGGTTAATTATTAATCTTAGTTGTTTCTTAACAAACTATCGATTATGTAATTGAATATTAGGTGATCGGTCTAATACACAAACACAACAATCATGGAATTCGAAATCTGAGAAACAAATTGAAATCGAAATCTAATTCAACAATCAAACCAAATTCTCATAAAAGCCAAATCCAAAAGTAGGTATCCCTTCAACCAAGAATCAAAGGGTTTTAGCCTAGCATAATTAAATCTAAAAACAATAAAAATTCGATGGTAAACATTAAATAAATAAAGGAAAGAAAGTTACTAAGATAAATCGCGATTCCGGCTTGTCGATTCCGGTTCCGTTCTTCGTTGTTCTTGAAGAAAACTTGAAAGAAATTAATCTAAAATCTCCAATTATTCTAAGAGTATGAAAAACTATCAAAAAACTGCTGCTAATGAGGCTTCGTCTCGAGTTTTAGGGTATGAAAGTGATAAAAATGGGATACAATCTTTTAAACATGGTAAAAGACTCAATTTCCTAATTTCCGGACTCTTCGGCGATCGATCGCCTGATGTGTTGCGATCGATCGCTAGTTATAATTTTTTTTCAGCGAATTTCTTGAGGCGATCGATCGCCACTTTATCGCGATCGATCGCTGAGCTCCAGTAGACTTTGGCAATCGATCGCCACTTCTTCGCGATCGATCGCTGGTTCGTGAATTTTGTTGATTAAGTTTCTGTCCATAGGCGATCGATCTCCTCTTCGTGGCAATCGATCTCCTTCTTCAAAATTACATTTTTGCCCTTTTCTTGATCAACTTTGAGTCCTTGTCATGTCCATGTCTCTCCTTGGTCTTTACACATCGTTTTTAGCTCGTTTTCTTCGATTGTACCTACAATTACACAAATATACGATTAGGTAGCATACGTATCAAATTATCTATCAAAACCTACCAAATCGTAGACAATTAAGCACTAAAGATGTGCCTATTTCTAGTCACATCAACCATCCCCATAAAAAGTCCACTGAACCCCCAAATCAGATCTGAACCAAACTATTCTCTGTCTGCAGTCCACCACTGCCTGATACCTGTCCAGTACATCAATGCCCATAATGCAGTCAAGGTCTGACATTACCAGAACAATCAAATCTGAATTCAACTCGTTGCCCTCAAAATAAATGAGGCCGTCAACAACAAACCGATTAGCAATCATACTCTTTCCAGCGGGTGTCGAGACCAGAAGAGGCGTGGGCGACAGAGACGTGCATATGCGGTGCCTCTCCACAAAACTCGTCGACACAAAGGAGTGTGACACACCTGTGTCTATCAAAATAAAAGCAGGGTGCGTAAAAAATGACACGTACCCGCTATCACTTCCTCTGTAGCCGCTGTAGCCTGCTCCCTGGTCAGAGCGTACACTTGCCCTTGAGTTGGCCCAACGGCTGACCTCCCAATGGTCTCGGTGCAAACGGTGGTCTTTGTTGCACTGCCCTGTCTAAAGGTCTCCCCATAGTATTCTGTTGTCCTCCCCGATTAGGACATTCTCGAGCAAAGTGGCCATGCTTACCGCATTCAAAGCAAGCAGAACATTCTTTCACCGAATGGGGTCCCCCGCAAAGGAAACATTTTACTCTCCCATAATTACTTGCTTGTGACTGTCCCCTATTTGACGGGCCATTACTCCCACGATTTCCCCTTCCACGCACATCAGGCCGTCTACCACTGAATCGGGAAGCTGATGAGTTCCCCCTTGACTTAAAATGGTCGCCCCCTGGTTTCAAGTTTTCCGGGGTCGATCTCTGCGGTGGTGCTGGAGATCGCGCAACAGTCGGATATGCACCCACTCCCAATTCTGCCAGTTCAGCCCGTGCAAGGGCGTTATCAAAACAAGTAGGGCCATAAGTGATCACCCTATCATAGAATTCAGGCCTCAAGCCTTTCATGAAGTGCGTTATCTTTGCTTGAGTATTTGAGGCGACATGAGGTACATATCTGAGTAAAGAACATTAGTGAAGAGCATAGTCTGACACCGACATAGTACCTTGCTTTAGGTTAGTAAATTCACCCTCCTTAACTTCTCGTGCAGCAGGCGAAAAGTACCGGGTCAGAAATCGAGTCCTGAACAGCTTCCAGTTTATTTCATGACCTTGAGCCTCCTGTTCTATCACCGTGGTCTTCCACCACATTAGTGCCTTCTTGGCCAGTTGGAATTCTGCTAACCTTATCCAGGCCGACATCGCACAAGGAGCCGCCACGAAGATTTGCTCCATCCTTTCTAACCACTCTTCAGCCTGTTCCCCTGTCTCAGTTCCTTCAAACATCGGGGGTCGGTATGCAAGGAATTGAGTCAAGCTCAGTTCCCCGGGCAACAACTGCTGTTCAGACGGTTCTTTGCCCAAAGCTGGCGGTGGTAGAGGATTTGTACGCCCATCACTTGCATTAACACTCACTGCGTCTCCTATATCGATATTTGCTGCCATGCTGTAACACAAGGGTTAACAATAGCACCAAAAACAGTTCATATAATACGCCGTTAGATAACATGAGTAACAATAATCAAAACATGTTAGTATAACATTTATATACTCAATATGCACTAAACATGTTTAAAAAGAGCACCTAGCCAACCTATTGCAAAGGCTACCCTTCACTCATTCCCGGGTTCTCTAACCACTGCTCTGATACCACTAATGTAGGCCTCTCTGCCTTAACAGTGTAAAACAAATATAAATAGGGCTAACATGCATTAGAGACAGTTTATGGTTCCGATTGTAGCCTTGAGCTAGCAGGATTACAGGCCAAAAAATAAAATTTCAATAGCTAATTAATTACATTCCCAATAATGAATGTTAATACTATAGATTTACACTACTCCTAGAGTAGAGACTATCCAAAAATTCTGTATCCTAATTCCTTAATGCTCCTCGTAGCTCACTGCCTCAACCCGGCCCATAACCCTCCAAGTCCAAAGGTGTACCTACAGGAACAACTCACCATGAGCATGTACATCACTATTCAACAAAATCCAAGCACAATAACATAAATAATTGCATGAGGTATATTTGTATGTATGCTCCCTGATTTACCACATTTGCACATTTTCATTGTTGTTCCTGTTTCATAAACTCATACACAAAATCATTAGTTCGTAACATAATGATCGATACCACGTTCCAGTTATAACCACAATATTTCCACATTAATCACTAGAAATGTGACTGTTCCGGTCCTGTTACAACAGCGGAATTTTAGGACCCCTCGCTTCGACAAATAGCCGTATCATATGATATCCCTCGCTTCGACAATGACAGCGGCATGTACATCGCTGCGACATGACAGCGGCAAATATCATATTACCATCGCTTCATATGACAGCGGCATGTACCTCCCTCGCTCGTATATAACAACTACCGGAACAATCAAGCATTTCCAACCACATATATATATGCACAATATTTGAGTCCACAATCATAATGCATCACCATTATCTCAATATATATCGATACATTTTGTAATCCACACTTGTCCACGATATATTTAGCCAAAAGCGTAAGAACACATTTTACCGTCTGATGCCCGTACGTCTCACTACGTACCTTAGTCTCAAAAGTGGAGAAGTTGAAGAACTTTATCTCCTTGAAGTTGTTGGTACCTGGGATGGTTCTACACAACCATACAAATCAATATTAGAAGCCAATGATAGTCCAATATCCAAAAATCCCACAAAATATCCAAAAACACAATATTTTGCATCTCGCGATCGATCGCCGCAAGGGCCCGATCGATCGCGAGATCAATATGCCTGATGCCAAAATTTTCATCCTTCGGCGATCGATCGCCACATTTGGCGCGATCGATCGCCAGCCTCACCGATCGATCGCCCAAATGTGGCGATCGATCGCGAATGCTTCTGGAGCCTACTGGTTGCGCGCGATCGATCGCCAATAACGGGCGATCGATCGCCGCTGTCTGTGTTGCGAGAAACCCCATTTTTGCACCATAAATTCTTCACCAACCTCACCAACACTTATACCAACAAACTAAAAACATAAAAACACCTTAAACCTTCAACATACACCATTAACAACCAAATATCCAACTCCCAACCAATACCAATAACAACCCAACACAAACCCATTTTAAAACCATTCAAAACCATACCAAACTAAACCAAACACCATAAAAATACCAAGGAGGTATCCATACCCCTTGGGGACTCCAAAACTCACAATAAATCCCACAAATCAAGTTTTTTGCAAGGACTTCTCCTCTCCTTGAAGCCAAAAATCGAAATGGAAGAAAAGTAGGGTTTGGAGGATGAGTTGGGCATTTTTGATAAAGTGATTGGTAAAGTGGGGTAGTAAGGGGTTGTGGGGGATTTAAATTAAAAAAATTGAACCCCGACAATTACCATGATGTATAAAACATCCCAACATGATATTTTAAAAGCATTTTACCAAAATACACCAAAACTCCAATTAAACCATGCTTCACCAAATAATCATTAACCATTACAATTAAATCATGCTAACACCCAATTTCCCAACATGCACAACATGCACCCTGAAATGCACCCCGGGTCACGTCTACCATGTGACTAAGCATTTCAACAAGATAATTAATTCCGACACATAATTTAATTATCACCATAATTAATCACGTAAACATAATTAATGCCCAAATGCATATAATTATTTCGGGGGTATCACATTTTCCCTCTGCATCTTCTAAGTAGTATGCTCCAGAGCTCACTTTTTGAACTACTTTGTATGGTCCTTCCCATTTAGGGTCAAGTTTCCTGATTTCTGTTGACTGAGCCTTTTTGAGTACAAGGTCTCCGACCTGGAAACTCCGAGGTATCACCCGCTTGTTATAGGGATTGATTACTTTGTTTCGATAGTACTCCATTCTGATTACTGCCCTCTCCCTTCTTTCGCATATCATATCTAGGTCTAGAGCTCGGCGTTCGTCATTGTCATTGTCATAGGCTTGTACCCTAGCCGAGGTCGCTCCAATCTCTGCTGGTAAAACTGCTTCCGAACCATAAACCATACTGAAGGGCATCTCCCCCGTAGGAGTTCGGGGCATAGTTCGGTAAGCCCACAGCACACTAGGAAGTTCATCAACCCAGTCTTTCCCTACTCCATATAGCCTCGCCTTTAATGCTTGCACTCGGTTGGTGACTTCCGCCTGCCCATTGCTTTGAGGGTTTGCCACTGAGGTAAAGGCTTGCTCGATCTTCATCTCCTGGCACCAGACTGCCAGCTTTCGCCCTTGAAACTGCCTCCCGTTGTCGGAGATCAACTTTCTCGGAACCCCAAACCGTCATACGACATTCTTCCATAAGAAACCCAGCACGTCTTCCTTAGTAATCCTGGCTAGGACCTCAGCCCACTTTGAAAAGTAATCAATAGACACTATCAGAAATTTCTTCTGTCTTGGAGCAATAGGAAAAGGTCCCACATTGTCCATTCCTCATTGGTCGAACGGGCAGGCTGCTACCATAGATCTCATGAACTGAGCTGGTTGTGGTTGGAATTTTCCGTGTCTCTGGCAGCCCTCACAAGTAGCCACAACTCTTACTGCATCTCTTCTCAAAGTGGGCCAAAAATAGCCGGCCAGGAGAGTTTTTTTGACAGGGCTAGGCTGCCTAGGTGATCCCCGCAGTAACCCTCATGTATCTCATGAAGTACATAACTGGCCTCTTCCTCGGCCAGGCACCTGAGTAGAGGCCCTGCGAAAGATCTTTTGTACAAGATACCCCCGATCAAAACAAATCGGAAAACTTGCCTCTTTACCCTCCTTGCCTCATTCTTATATGAAGGGAGTTCAGAGCTCCCTAGATATTTTAGGATAGAGGTCATCCAGCTTTCGACTTTGGGAGTTTCGGAGGGCTCCAATGACGGCATCAATGGTGCCAGCTCGGTCTCGAATACGACCTCCCTTTGACACATAGGCCCCAACGATGTGGCCCATTTTGCGAGCTGGTCTGCTTCGTGGTTTTCGGCCCGAGGTACTTGCACTATGCTCCACTCGAAAAAGTTTTCAGACATCTCTTGGATTGCTTTCAAATAGTCCATCAACCTTTCGCTCTTGACTTCAAAATTCTCATTTACCTGCTGGGTTGCTAGCTGGGAGTCAGAGTGGAGAACTACTCTGCTAGCCCCAACCTCCCGAGCTAACTTAAGCCCAGTTAGGACCGCTTCGTATTCTGCCTCATTGTTGAAAGGTCGAAAATTCAACTTTACCACAACCTTTATCTTCTCACCGGTCGGAGAGATCAGCACTATTCCAACCTCACACCCCTCGCTGTTCGAGGCTCCATCAACATACACTTTCCATGCTTCCTGTTCTGGTGCGGTCATTTCAGCCAAAAAATTGGATAACACCTGACCTTTAATAGATGTTCTAGGCTGATATGATATGTCGTACTAGCCAAGTTCAATCGTCCATTTAACCAGCCTTCCTGATACATCGGGTTGTGTCATGATCCTTCCTATTGGGCTATTTGTCAATACCAAAATAGGGTGGGACAGGAAGTACGGTCTCAGCCTTCTCGCGGTCATGACCAGAGCTAAAGCCAGTTTTTCAATCTCCGCGTACCTGAGTTCTGCCCCTCGAAGGGCGTGGCTGACATAATAAATCGATTTCTGATCTGTCCCCTCCTGTTTGATTAAGACAGAGCTGACTACTTGCTCTGTGGCCGAGAGGTAAATCCACAACTTTTCTACTGGATTAGGTTTTACCAATACAGGTAGTTTGGCCAAAAATTCTTCTTCAAGTCGGCGAATGCCTTCTAGCATCCTTCATCCACTCGAATTTTTTAGCTTTCCTTAGTACTTGAAAGAAAGGATAACTCCTATGTGCCGATCTGGAAATGAACCGCGCTAAAGAAGCAATCCGACCGGTCAAATTTTGGACCTCCCTTATGTTTCTAGGGGAAGCCATATCCTGTACCGCTCTGACTTTCTCCGGGTTGACCTCAATTCCTCTGTCTGTTACCATAAAACCCAAAATTTCCCACTCTTCACCCCGAATACACATTTTGCAGGATTCAATTTCAGCCCGAATCTTTTCAGGGTAGCGAATGTTTCCTCCAAATTAGGTATGTGATCTGACCTGCTCCTTGATTTGACCAGTATATCATCAACGTAGACCTCGACATTCTGCCCTGCTTGCCCGACGAATACCTTATCCATCAGTCTTTGATATGTGGCCCCGACGTTTTGAGGCCGAATGGCATGACCACATAGCATTAGGTTCCTTCTGAGGTGATGAAGCTGACTTTCTCATGATCCTCCTGTGCTAAGGGGATCTGGTGGTACCCTTGGTGTGACATCCCCGAAATGGTTAATTGCTATTTGGCTTTAAATTATGTTACATGATTAATTATGTGGTAATTGATTATGTGTTGGGATTTATTTACCTTATGTGGAAATGCATGGTCATGTGGATAGGATGACCCGGGGTTGCATTTTAGGGTGCATGTGGTGCATGTTGGGTAAATATTATGGGAAGCATGATTTATTTGCCTTAGTTAGCAATTTATGTGAAATCATGTGTTAATTGATATTTGGTGCATTTTGAGTAAATGCTTTGAAAATATCATGTTGGGGTGTTTTATACACCATGGAATTGCCTTGGATTGCATTTTAATTTAAAACTCACCTTTATACCCAACCCCACCCCATCCACTCTTTTTACTTTACCAAATCAACTCCCACACAAACCCTTCTTCCAATTTTCGAGTTCCAACTTTGGGGTAAAGAGAAGTGCTTGCAAAATCTTGTTTTGAGGAGAGTGTTGGGTGATTTGAGATCCCCAAGAGGTATGGATGCCTCATGGTTAATTTTTGCAAGGTTTTATTTGAGTTTGGTATGGTTTTAAATGGGTTTTGTTGGGTTGTTGTGGGTTTGGTTGTATGTTGAAATTTATACTTGTTTTGAAGTATATTTTGGTTAGATGTTGTATACTTGGGTATATAATGTTGTTTATTGTTGGTTTTGAGTAGGTGGGTATGGTTGTTGTTGAGTTATGTGGGTTTGTTTGGATTTGGGAAGGAGAAGGGTGAATAGTGCCCGATTCTCGCTTGCCCAGGGCTCGGCGATCGATCGGCGTTTTCTCGCGATCGATCGCGAGCAGCAGTGCTGAGGCAGTGGGCTTCAGCGATCGATCGCGAGATGCGCGCGATCGATCGGCGAGGCCGCGATCGATCGGCGCTAGCTCCGCGATCGATCGCGGATTGATGAAAATTGTTGGGCGAGGCAGTGTGTTCTCGCGATCGATCGGGGCTTGATGGCGATCGATCGCGAGACACCAAAAATGATGTTTTTGGTTATTTTTTTGGGATTTTTGGTATTGGACTATTATTGGGTTCTAATATTGGTATTTGTGAATATGTAGAACCAACCCAGGTGGCAACGCAGCCAAGGAATTGAGGTCCAACCACATTCCACATTTTGGAAAGGTACGTAGTGGACGTACGGGCACCCAACGGTAACATGTATTTTATATACTCATTGTTTATGCATTGTGGATGCGAGTATATATGTGGTATTGCATAGTGGATGCATATACATGTTGATTTATGCCATATGAGGTATTGCATTGTGGATGCATATACATGGTAATTTATGCATATTGATGATAGATGCATATTATGATTATTGGATGCACATCCCATGAGTCGTGGTCATCCTTTGATGATTTTAATGCTTGCCGCTTTTTGTATTGGTTCCGCTAAATGTGAAGCGAGGGGTGGGAGCGCCGCATGTCACATTTGAGCGTGGTTGTCATATGGGGCGAGGAAAGGGTATTTGCCGCTCTCTGTGAAGCGAGGGGTGGGAGCGCCGCATGTCCATTGTAGCGAGGTTATCCTATGCCGCCCATATGAATATAAGCGAGGGGCATTAAAATACACTGTGATGGACAGACTAGGGAATGGTGACCAATATGTGGTACAGTTGAGATGGTATATGATGTCATGACATGTTTGGCCATTAAAAATAATCTATTGATTATACTCATGAGTTCTGGTACAGGGACAACCAAACGGGAAGCGTTTGAAATGCACGAGAAACAGGAAGTGTTTCATATTGATTATGCATTTACGCTTTATCTTCATATTGTGTTGAATATGAATGATTATTATTGCTCATGTTTGGGGGTTGTCCTTGTAGGTACCTTTTTGGCATGATAGATGGGCTTGAACGGGTTGAGACAGTGAGCTTCACGAGCATCTTTGGTAGATGAAAGGACAGGATTCTTTTGTATAGTGCCTACTCTAGGAGTAGCGTAAAACTATAGTGGACACATTCATTTGTTGGAATGTAATTAATCCTTTTTGGTAGTCCTTTATTTTGGCATGTAAATGCTTAAGCTCATAGACTCAACATGTTCTTTATGCTCTGATTGATTTACTTTAGCTCTATTATGCCTTTATTCCGCACTTAAGGATTAGGGTCCTTACATTAGTGGTATCAGAGCAGTGGTTAGAGAACCCGGGAACGAGTGAAGGGTAGCCTTAGCATGTTTGGCTAGGTGCTTACATTTGAAGCATGTTTATGCATGTGGTGCATATTGGTGTATATTTGGTTATACTAACATGCTTATATCACTCCTGTTATCTAACGACATGTTATATATTGCTTTGGATTGTTGTTAACATTTGTGTTACAGCATGGCTGCTAATGAGGAAGTCGGAGATGTTGGGAGTGTAAATGCAAGTATTGGACAGGCTAATCCTCTACCTCCACCGGCTGTAGGGATGGAACCAGTAGTTCAGTTATTGCTACCGGGTGAGATTAGCTTGACACAGTTTCTGTCGTATCATCCGCCCCGGTTTGAGGGGACAGAGTCCGGAGAAGAAGCTGAAGAGTGGCTGGAGAGACTTGAGCAGATCTTTGTATCGGCTCCTTGTGCTATTACTGCTTGGCTGAGGCTGGCGGAGTTCCAGTTGGCTAAGAAACCATTGATGTGGTGGAGGAGCACAGTGATGGAGATGAGAGCACTAGGTACCGTGATTGATTGGACGCTCTTCAGGACCAGGTTCTTGAACCGATACTTCTCCGCAGCAGCAAGACAGACAAAGGAGGATGAATTTACAAGTCTGAGGCAGGGGAACATGACAGTGGCAGACTATGACACACAGTACTCATCACTACTGAGGTATGTCCCCCATATTGCCTCTGATGGACGTGCCAAGATGAGAAATTTCATGAAAGGACTGCGACCGGAGCTCTATGACCGGGTTATCATCAATAACCCAACTTCTTTTGATGATGCTCTCACAAGAGCGGAGCTTGCTGAGCTAGGAGTGGGAGCCTATGCCATGCCACCACCGGTACCGCAACAGAGGCAGACTAGTGACAGCTTGAGGCCTCAGGGTGAGCCATTTAAACCCCGTGGTGCCTCTTCATCTTCGCGGTATGGTGGAAAGAAATACTTTGGACAGAAACAGGATGGCAAGAAGGGCAATTGGTCGGCCAATCGAGGATCTTCACAAGGGGAGAGGCCGGGAGAGCCTAGGTGCAACAATTGTGGAGGGCCACATTCTTCAAACAAGTGTCCTGCATGTTATGTCTGTGGTAAGATGGGCCACATTGCTCGGTATTGTCCCACCAGCGGAGGCCAGTCAGAGTATCAGGGCAACAGGCCAAGGTTTGAGGACAGGACAGTGCAGCAGAGGCAGCAGTTTGGGCCTCGTCCATCGGGAGGTCAGACAGTGGGACCACCCCAGGGGCAAGTATATGCACTGACCAGGGAGCAGGCTCAGGCAGCTCCAGAGGAGGTGATTGCCGGTACGTGCCATTTATTTACGTACCCTGCTTTTGTTTTGATAGATACAGGTGCCTCCCATTCCTTTGTGTCTGTGGGATTTGTGGAAAGACACCATATGCGCACGTCTCATTTGCCCACGCCTCTATTGGTCTCGACACCCACTGGAAGAAACGTCGTTGCTGATCAGTTTTTGGCAGATAGCCTCATTTATTTTGAGGGCAACGAGTTGAGATCAGACTTGATTGTGCTGGGTATGTCAGACTTTGACTGCATCTTGGGTATAGATGTTCTGAACAGATATCAGGCAGTGGTAGATTGCCGGCAGAGGACAGTGAAGTTCAGACCTGAGTTGGGCAGTCAGTGGACTTTCTTTGGCAACGGGTCTCGTGCGAAGATTCCGTTGATTTCAGCGATCAAGATGTCTCAGCTATTGGAACGTGGGCACACGGGCTATCTTATTTATGCCGTGGACACGTCTGGAAAGAGTAAAGAACTGAGAGTTGAGGATGTACCAGTTGTGGCAGAATTTGCTGATGTATTTCCAGAAGAGATCCCAGGATTTCCACCGGCCAGGGAAGTTGAATTTGGGATCGAGTTGCTGCCAGGGACATCCGCTATCTCTCGTGCACCTTATAGGATGGCACCGGCTGAGCTGAGAGAGTTGAAAGAACAGTTGCAGGATCTCCTGGACAAGGGGTATATACGCCCGAGCGTGTCGCCATGGGGCGCACCAGTTCTCTTTGTGAAGAAGAAGGACGTTCGATGCGGTTGTGCATCGATTACCGGCAGCTGAACAAGGCTACAGTGAAGAACAAGTATCCTCTCCCAAGGATAGACGACTTGTTTGATCAGTTGCAAGGTACCAGGGTGTATAACAAGATTGACTTGAGGTCCGGGTATCATCAGATTCGGGTCAGAGAGGATGATGTGCAGAAGACAGCATTCCGGACACGATACGGGCATTATGAGTTCTTAGTGATGCCGTTCGGTGTGACGAACGCCCCGGCCGTCTTCATGAGTCTGATGAACAGAGTGTTTCAGCCGTATCTTGATCAGTTCGTCATCGTGTTTATTGACGACATTCTTATCTACTCCCGGAGCGAGGAAGATCATGTGAAACACTTGAGGACAGTGCTTCAGATTCTCAGAGAGCATCAGTTGTATGCTAAGCTCAGTAAGTGCGAGTTTTGGCTGAGCAGTGTAGTGTTTCTGGGGCATGTCATTTCGAGCAGCGGGATATCAGTGGACCCGAAGAAGATTGAGGTTGTGATGGAGTGGGCTGCCCCCACTTCTGTGCCTGAGATCCGGAGTTTTCTTGGTTTGGCCGGGTATTATCGGCGCTTTGTCGCTGGCTTTTCGAAGATTGCCAAGCCGCTGACTCAGTTGACTCAGAAGGGAGTGCCTTTCTTTTGGTCAGAAGCTTGTGAGGAGAGCTTCCAGGAATTGAAGCACCGGTTGACGACGGCGCCAGTGTTAGTGATCCCGACGGAGAACTCCAGATTTGTTCTGTATACGGATGCATCACTGCAGGGCCTTGGATGTGTTCTGATGCAAGATAAGCATGTGGTAGCTTATGCATCGAGGCAGTTGAAGCCGCATGAGACCAGATATCCAGTTCATGACTTGGAATTGGCGGCTATCATCTTCGCCCTGAAGATCTGGAGACATTACTTATATGGCACTTCATTCACCATATACACGGACCACAAGAGCCTCAAATTTTTATTCACTCAGGCGGAGCTGAACATGAGGCAGAGGAGATGGATGGACCTACTCAAGGACTATGATTGCGAGATAGAGTACCATCCCGGGAAAGCCAATTTGACAGCGGACGCCTTGAGCCGGAAAGTGAGGAGTTCTGCTGAGGACGTCATCCATTTGTCGGCTATGATGACCTCCTATTGCCATCTCGGCTATGATTTTGATATAGATGCATCACCTGTGTATGTATCGACTTTGCTAGCTGAGCCAGATATCTTTGAGAGTATCAGGAGAGCTCAGAGGTCAGATGCTGAGGTTCATAGATGGTTATCTATAGTGCATCTTGGTCAGCCGACGAAGTTCAGAGTGGCCGACGACGGATCTTTGAGATTGGGTAACCGCTGGGTAGTTCCGAGTACGCCGGAGTTGCGTAAGGGGATCTTGGAACGAGCTCACAGTAGCAGACTTAGCATCCACCCAGGCGGGAAGAAGATGTACAGAGATCTGCGTGGTCAGTTTTGGTGGAAGCGAATGAAGTCCGATGTCGTCGCTTTTGTGAAGAGGTGTTTGATCTGCCAACAGGTTAAGGCAGAGAGGCAGAGACCTGGCGGCGAATTGAGGAGCTTGGAGATACCGAAGTGGAAGTGGGAGCACATTTCCATGGACTTCGTGACTCATTTGCCGAGGAGTGCTTCAGGCTTCGATGCTATTTGGGTGATTGTGGACAGATTGACCAAGGTAGCCCACTTTATCCCCTATAGCATGACATTTACATTTTTGAGGATGGCGCAGTTGTATATTAGAGATGTGGTGAGATTGCATGGGATCCCCGTTTCTATTGTGTCAGATCGAGATCCGCGATTCACATCTCATTTCTGGGAAGGCCTTCAGTCAGCTTTGGGAACTGAGGTCAGATTGAGCACTGCTTATCATCCTCAGATGGATGGCCAGGCCGAGCGCACTATTCAGACGCTCGAGGACATGTTAAGAGCTTGTGTTTTGGAGTTTGATGCTTCTTGGCAGGATTCAGTGCCTTTGGTAGAGTTTTCGTATAACAATAGCTACCAGGCAAGTATTCAGATGGCTCCGTTTGAAGCTCTTTATGGCAGACGATGTAGATCACCCTTGTGTTGGGATGATTTGGACAGTAGATCAGTCGGAGGGCCTGAGTTGATCCGGGAAATGGAAGAGAAGATAAAGACTATAAGGCAGAAAATGAAAGCGGCCCAAGACAGACAGGCAGCTTATGCGAATAAACGGCGGAGACCGTTAGAGTTTCAGTTGGGAGATAAGGTCTTTTTGAAGATCTCGCCTTTCAGAGGCGTTGTGCGATTTGGGATGCGCGGGAAACTGTCTCCGAGGTATGTTGGACCGTACGAGATTTTGCAGCGCATTGGCACCTTAGCTTACCGACTGGCTTTACCGCCTTCTTTATCTGGTATACATGATGTGTTTCATGTATCGATGCTGCGGAAGTATGAGCCGGATCCGTCTCACGTGTTACAGCCTTCCGAAGTTCAGTTAGAGTCAGATGTATCTTATGTAGAACGGCCTGTTAGAATTCTGGACAGAGCAGACCGTAGACTTCGGAACAAAGTGATACCGATGATCAAAGTTCAGTGGGATCGCAGGGGTGTCGAGGAGGCTACGTGGGAGACGGAGCAGCATATGGTGCAGCACTACCCGGAACTATTCTCTGGTATGAGTTTATGTTTAGTTTCTTTTGGGGTAGGTGCATGTGATTTCGAGGACGAAATCTTATAAGTAGGGGAGTATTGTGACATCCCCGAAATGGTTAATTGCTATTTGGCTTTAAATTATGTTTACATGATTAATTATGTGGTAATTGATTATGTGTTGGGATTTATTTACCTTATGTGGAAATGCATGGTCATGTGGATAGGATGACCCGGGGTTGCATTTTAGGGTGCATGTGGTGCATGTTGGGTAAATATTATGGGAAGCATGATTTATTTGCCTTAGTTAGCAATTTATGTGAAATCATGTGTTAATTGATATTTGGTGCATTTTGAGTAAATGCTTTGAAAATATCATGTTGGGGTGTTTTATACACCATGGAATTGCCTTGGATTGCATTTTAATTTAAAACTCACCTTTATACCCAACCCCACCCCATCCACTCTTTTTACTTTACCAAATCAACTCCCACACAAACCCTTCTTCCAATTTTCGAGTTCCAACTTTGGGGTAAAGAGAAGTGCTTGCAAAATCTTGTTTTGAGGAGAGTGTTGGGTGATTTGAGATCCCCAAGAGGTATGGATGCCTCATGGTTAATTTTTGCAAGGTTTTATTTGAGTTTGGTATGGTTTTAAATGGGTTTTGTTGGGTTGTTGTGGGTTTGGTTGTATGTTGAAATTTATACTTGTTTTGAAGTATATTTTGGTTAGATGTTGTATACTTGGGTATATAATGTTGTTTATTGTTGGTTTTGAGTAGGTGGGTATGGTTGTTGTTGAGTTATGTGGGTTTGTTTGGATTTGGGAAGGAGAAGGGTGAATAGTGCCCGATTCTCGCTTGCCCAGGGCTCGGCGATCGATCGGCGTTTTCTCGCGATCGATCGCGAGCAGCAGTGCTGAGGCAGTGGGCTTCAGCGATCGATCGCGAGATGCGCGCGATCGATCGGCGAGGCCGCGATCGATCGGCGCTAGCTCCGCGATCGATCGCGGATTGATGAAAATTGTTGGGCGAGGCAGTGTGTTCTCGCGATCGATCGGGGCTTGATGGCGATCGATCGCGAGACACCAAAAATGATGTTTTTGGTTATTTTTGTGGGATTTTTGGTATTGGACTATTATTGGGTTCTAATATTGGTATTTGTGAATATGTAGAACCAACCCAGGTGGCAACGCAGCCAAGGAATTGAGGTCCAACCACATTCCACATTTTGGAAAGGTACGTAGTGGACGTACGGGCACCCAACGGTAACATGTATTTTATATACTCATTGTTTATGCATTGTGGATGCGAGTATATATGTGGTATTGCATAGTGGATGCATATACATGTTGATTTATGCCATATGAGGTATTGCATTGTGGATGCATATACATGGTAATTTATGCATATTGATGATAGATGCATATTATGATTATTGGATGCACATCCCATGAGTCGTGGTCATCCTTTGATGATTTTAATGCTTGCCGCTTTTTGTATTGGTTCCGCTAAATGTGAAGCGAGGGGTGGGAGCGCCGCATGTCACATTTGAGCGTGGTTGTCATATGGGGCGAGGAAAGGGTATTTGCCGCTCTCTGTGAAGCGAGGGGTGGGAGCGCCGCATGTCCATTGTAGCGAGGTTATCCTATGCCGCCCATATGAATATAAGCGAGGGGCATTAAAATACACTGTGATGGACAGACTAGGGAATGGTGACCAATATGTTGTACAGTTGAGATGGTATATGATGTCATGACATGTTTGGCCATTAAAAATAATCTATTGATTATACTCATGAGTTCTGGTACAGGGACAACCAAACGGGAAGCGTTTGAAATGCACGAGAAACAGGAAGTGTTTCATATTGATTATGCATTTACGCTTTATCTTCATATTGTGTTGAATATGAATGATTATTATTGCTCATGTTTGGGGGTTGTCCTTGTAGGTACCTTTTTGGCATGATAGATGGGCTTGAACGGGTTGAGACAGTGAGCTTCACGAGCATCTTTGGTAGATGAAAGGACAGGATTCTTTTGTATAGTGCCTACTCTAGGAGTAGCGTAAAACTATAGTGGACACATTCATTTGTTGGAATGTAATTAATCCTTTTTGGTAGTCCTTTATTTTGGCATGTAAATGCTTAAGCTCATAGACTCAACATGTTCTTTATGCTCTGATTGATTTACTTTAGCTCTATTATGCCTTTATTCCGCACTTAAGGATTAGGGTCCTTACACTTGGTAAGCATCCATAAGCACAACAGCTCGTACCCCGATGTGGAATCCACGAGTTGGTCTATGCGAGGCAGCGTGTAACAATCTTTGGGGCAGGCCTTGTTCAAATCTCTGAAGTCAATGCACATCCTCCAATTTCCGGCGGATTTTGGTATTAAGACTACATTGGACAACCAGGTGGGAAACTGTACTTCCTGAATTTTCCCAGCCTTTAACAATGTCTCGACTTCCTTGCTTATAACCCTATCTTTCTTTGGTCCAAAATGTCTCATTTTCTGTTTAGTTACTTTGATCCCTGGATTGACACTCAGTCTGTGCTGCGCAACTTCAGGATGAATCCATGTTAACTCCGCTGAAGACCATGCGAACACGTCAACATGATTGGATAGACAACTGAGCAGCTCATGTCTTAGATCCGTGCTTATATCCGAGGCTACCCTTGTTGTTCTTTCCGAGTGACAGGAACCAGGACAACCTCCTCTTCTTCTTCCGACACTGCCTGTACCTCTTGCGTCTTTTGGGTTCTCTGTATGAGATTAACCCTTCGATCTCCCTGGTCACCGCTGCCTTCCTCATGTCTTGACCTCTTTACTTCCACCCTCACCGTCTCAGTGTAACATCTCTTTGACGACGGCTGGTCTCCCTTCACTTCTCCGACCCCCTTTCCGACAGGGAATTTGATTTTTTGATGGAACGTAGACGCTACAGCCCTGAACTCGTTCATGGCTGGCCTCCCTAAGATGACGTTTTAGGAGGACGGGGCTTCCACTATGGTGAAGGAGGTTAATCGAGTCTTTCTGCCATCACCCACGCCCATGGATAGGGGTAGGGTGATATGCCCGAGGGGATACACTGTATGGCCTGCAAAACCAAAAAGGGGAGTAGAGATTTGCTCAAGATAGTACTCCCCTAACTCCATTTGCTGGAAAGCCTCCTGGAATAACACATTTACGGAACTTCCGGAGTCCACAAAAACTCTACCGACCTCGTAATTTGCGACGGTTGCCCTTATGACGAGGGCATCATTATGTGGCATTTTCACACCTTCTATATCCCGGGGACCGAAGCTAATTACCACCTCCTCCTTGGCACTGATAGCCCTTTCTACACTCAGCCTCTCTCCTGCTCATAGCTTTCCGGGCTCTGTCGGAATCACCGTCAGTGGCCCCTCCGGAAATCATGTTAATAAAACCCCTGGACGGGGAGTTGCCCCTAGGTGGTTCCTGCACTTATGGCCTTCTTATTGGCCCCCGTCCTCGTCCCCGGCCCTGAAAGGAGGCACGGAAATTAGTACGCCCTACTCTGCCCCTTCCTCGGTATGGACCTCGGCCCTTCCCCCGTGAAAGGCTCTCATAGGGGGTGTTCGGTCGAGATACCATCTAACTATACTGAGGATCATTCCGTAGGGTCGGCTCCTATCCTCTATCCAAGTTACGACATTCTTGCGTGCTATGCCCAGGGGTCTGATGCAAATCACAATATTTCTCCGCTGACCCCTTGCTCGGTCCGTCCTCAGTTCATGGTGATTTTCGAGGGGTTTGTTCTTCACAAATCCAAACTGTTCCTTCTTTAGCAATCTTCAAGGGCGTAAAGTGGAAGAAACGCCCGAGTCTTGCGTCCTCCGTGTGTCTTTTTTCTGCAGGCCTGAACTGCTTGTCACCAACTTTTACACCTTCCTTTCGTCTCATGCCTTGGGCCTCCTCCACATTGATATAATTCTCCGCTCGTGTTACGAGATAATCATACGTGATGGGGGGTCTCTTGATCAAGGAACGGAAAAACTCCCCCGCCTTCAAGCCCTGAGTGAACGCGCTAATCAAAATCTCTGCTGGGCAAGCAGGCACCTACAGACTGACAACATTAAAGCGTCGAATGTACTCTCGAAGGGGTTGGCCCTCTGTCTGTCTCATTTCAAACAAGCTTAGCGAGGTTTTCTTATACCGCTAACTGCTGGTGAACTGGTGAAGAAAAGCCGAGCTGAACTCCGAGAAAGAGGATATTGAAGAAGGTTCGAGTTGATTGAACCATTGCCGGGCTGATTTTACCAGGGTCGTGAGGAAAACTTTGCATTTTAGACGGTCCGAATAGCAATGCAACATGGCGGCGTTCTCAAATTTGCCTAGGTGTTCCTCCCGATCCGTGCTCCCGTCATATTCCCCAGCGTCCGGGGGTCGGAAGTTGTTTGGGAGCTCCTCCCCACTATCTCTGGGGAGAAAGGGATACCCTTCTTCGGGGCGCAATGTCCCCGATCCCCTTCTTCATTACTCTGACCTCATCTCTTAACTCTTCCACCTCGACTTCGAGGTTGAGGCCCCCGGTGGGCGGTGGGTGAGATGTGGCTACATGCTCAGGTTGTTCATTTTCCCGAATGCTCCCCCCCCCCCGGTCGCTTTCAGATTGATCCATAGCTCGCTTCATTGCTTTCTCAACTGTTATCGAGATGAGGCGCGTGAGCTGTTCTGTAATGACCCTAGTTCCTTAAGTGCGGATTAAAGGCGTAAATAGAGTTAACATGCATCTAAAGAATATAAAGTTCGTGTTGATGCCTTGAGCCGTTAATATTACATGCCAAAATAAAATTTCCAAAAGGGATTAATTACATTCCCAACCAATTGAATGTTAATCCTATAGCTTTACACTACTCCTAGAGTAGAGACTATAGAAAAGGATTAAGCCTGCTATGCCAAAACCACTCCTCACTGGCACACCGCATCAACTCGCCTTAGCCCGTCAGCCCAAAAGTACCTACCGGAACAACCCCAAAACCATGAGAATGTATATAAACCATATTCACAATAATATGATTGTAATTCAAATGCATAAACCAAAAATACAATTCACTTCCTGCATTTAATACATTTAAAAGCTCCCTTTGGTTGTCCCTGTATCACAATCATAATCAATGGATTATAATGCCAATAATGTATGTCATGACATGCATCCATTCCATGTATACCAATGGCCATTTCCAGTCTTATTATATCAGTGGCATAATACCCATTCTTGTTTACATGACAGCGGCATTAATACCCATCGCTTCGACCTATTAGCGGCATAATATCCCTCGCAATAGTAATATGACAACGGCATAATCCTTCGCTTCGACATATTTGCGGCAAATATTCTTCATCGCTATAATATGACAGCGGCAAGTATTCTATCATCGCTTCGACATGAAGGCGGCAAGTATTCTCATCACTTGAATATAATCTCGACTCACAATCACATGCACCAATGCATCCAATATACACATGCAACCATAATGCATATCCAAATCATGTATGCAACCATAATGCATAACTAAGACCATGTATGCAACCATAATGCATCACCAATTCAATGCGTATAAATACGTTTTACCGTCCGATGCCCGTACGTCTCACTACGTACCTTAGTCCCAAAATGTGTTGTGTCGTGGACTTTATCTCCTAAGCTGTGTGGCCACCTGGGATGGTTATACACATTCACACAAACCAATATTAGGAGCCAATAATAGTCCAATATCAAAAATTCCACAAAATTATCCAAAAACACATTTTTCTATGTCTCGCGATCGATCACCGCGAGGGCCAGATCGATCACGAGTTAACTCTGCCCGCTGCCGAATTTTTCTATCCTCGGCGATCGATCGCCACATTTGGCGCAATCGATCGCCAGCCTCACCGATCGATCACCCAAATGTGGCGATCGATCGCCAAGCGATACCGGTGCGCACTGGTGGCGCGCGATCGATCGCCAGAAACGGGCGATCGATCGCCGATCCCTGCACTTCGAAAACCACCATTTTTGCTCCCCATTTTCTTCCCAAACCATACCAACACTTATACCTTCAAACCAACAATATGAAAAGCATTATAAACCTTCAAAATACACCTTAAAACAACCAAAAATCCAACACCCAACCAAAACAATATCAACCCAAAACAAACCCATTTCCAAATAACAAATACCATTTCAAAACCAAACCAATCACCATTAAAATATCAAGGAGGGTTCCATACCTCTTGAGGACTCCAAATCTCACAATAAATCCCACAAACCAAGCTTTTGCAAGGATTTCCCCACCACTTTAATGCCAAATTCGAAAATGGTGGAAGGGTTAGGATTGGGAGAGTAATTGGGGATTTTGGTAAACTGATGGGTAAGGTGGGGGTAGTGGGGTTAAAAGGGTTAATTAAAATTGTACCCCAACAATCACCATGATGTATAAAATACTCCAACATGATATTTTAAAAGCATTTTACCAAAATGCACCAAAACCCCAATTAAGCACATACTTTACCAAATAATATCAACTATCACATTTAAACCATGATAACACCCAATTACCAAACATGCACCCTGAAACGCTCTACCGGGTCACACCAACTGTAAGGACCCCCGTGCCCTTAACCCGTTATTAGTGTATTAACCACTGCACTTAGTGCATACAATCATGTTATTAAAAAGGAAAGTGATTACATGCAACTCTAGCATGAATACCGTCTATAAAATTTCTTTACATTAATCGTATAATGTCTATACTTTCCCAACATATTCCATAGAACATATGATGCACCTTTAAACATACACTAACATGCTCTCAATTCATTTTGCAATTCATAATTAATTGCACACAACACAAATGAAGAGAGAAAGGCCCTTGCCTTCTTTATACATTCCATATAAACATAATACTGCTCACATGCGAGCATCAATAAGTAGGCGTGTATCTGATGTATAAGGTATCATACTCAATACCGTCACTGGTACTTCGATCCCTGGAATCACCTCCACTCCATAGCTCGAGCTCAACTCCAAAGCCATCGATGTACCTAATTACCTGCCCCAACAGAGACAGCCCCACACGGGGTGAGCATACCAATATCCCAAATCCAATAACCGCAACAATACAATTCATAATTTACAATAATGTAAATGCTATGAAATACAAAATATACTCCATGGATGGTATCATCCTCATCCGGGGTTTCCTGTACTGTCCCTGTTCTCAAAACACTGAAACCATCAAATTCCCAAATGCCAGTTAATCATCACATTGATTAGCAATTCCATGAGCCATATGCCAATATCATAATCAATAACATCAAATCATTAAACAATGATTATAGACAATCCATGTTTCTCACTTATGGTTTCATAGCTCTATTTCATTGCTCGCTCTACAATAGCGGCATTCCATTTCCACGCATGCTCAATGGCAGTGGCGTCGTAATCGATGTTCGCTCAAAAGCGACAACATCCAATCATTGCTCGCTCAAAGGCGGCACCATATGATTCACAATGCATATATGTCCGTTTGTAGAAATTACCCTAAACCATGTAATTCCAATATCCATTCATTGGTAATATCATATATCATGCATTTCCACACACATTCATTTCAATACAGTGTACCAAGCATTCAACAATTGCAATTATATAACAGGGCTATGCTCGTACGTCATACGTACCTTATGATTCCGTAGTTCAAGTCCAAACCTTGCCTTGGTCCCGTGACCGATGAATTAAATGCTAAACGCGATAATAATCCACAATTAATCTCAAGCATGCAACCACGTGCCCAAGCACGTTCATAAACCCCAAATATATCGTCATCCATGATGATTAACCATTTTAAAAGGCCCCAGGTGAAGCATGCATCGAAAACTCAACACGAATAATTCCCCAAAATAAGGCATTGGCGATCGATCGCATGATTTCAGGCGATCGATCGCCTCGCGAAAATAGGAACATGCGATCGATCGCTCCTTTTCAGGCGATCGGTCGCCTCTTAGCGAAAATGGCCACTGCCTCATGGCGATCGATCGCTTCATTTGAGGCGGTCGTTCGCCTCACTGTTCATCTTCCTGAAATTTTCAACAACGTCGCGGTGATCGATCGCCCTGCCCTAGGGATCGATCGCCTCGACCTGTAAAAGCCAAAAATGGCGTTTTTCTTGCAAAATTTTGCCCAACAACAATCCTCACACCCCTTACAACATTAAACCTCAAAATAAACACCATAAAAACTCCTCAAACCAACCAACCCAAAATTCTTTAAAATTCCAAAACTCAAACCCAACCCATATTACAACAAACCACACAAAACCACAGTCAAATCGAAGACAATTACGAGGGGAAGAAACTTACCAACTTATCTTCGAGAAATCCGGCTCCTAGGACAAGCCTCCAACGATTTTGCCCATCAAAGGGAAAGAGGAAGGGTTTGGGGTGAGAGAGTGGCGTGAGGGAGAGGAGAAGAGAGGAATGGATTCCGAATGACGGAATCCCGAGTCCAACTGGTATATATAGCAAAAATGCCCCAAAATACCAATACCTCCACAAATACATCATGATTCATTAAAAATCATCTGTTTTCAAAAACTCTCTCTCCAACATCAAATCCCCATACAGACCCCAACATAAGGCACCCCGGACTCCAAGTCCCACTAAAACCCAACTCAAAGGTTTTCCACCAAAAGGAGGATACAATCTCAACCTTTGGATCCAACGGTTCCAAATGCCCGATTTAACAACCTCGGGAGACCCAACACCGCAATTAATTCCTAATTGCCACAATTAAAAATCCATCAAGGATTAATACCACACCGGGATTAACACCATTAATCCCCGGACATCACAATTATCCCCCACTAATAAGATTTTGTCCTCGAAATTGCACCGGTGTACCCCATGTAACACCAGGACTACACAAACAAAACAAAGCCATGACCCCGATTCTGAACCACCTTAGAATCGAGTTAACAACTGCGAGAACACACATCTCGCACCAAGCTCTAAAATAGAGCAAACGCCAAAATCCATACAAACCCCAAAAAATAACAACATACCTCGATGTGAATCGTCCCAGAAGTCAGCCCACCACGACTACAAATAAACCAAATCTCCCTTGGTTTGACATAGATGTCACTCCGTGATATTCACCACTTGCCCACGATGCTTGACACGCATCGTCATGATGGGACCACTAGTATACAACAGTATAATCACAGAAAATCCAGTTTTTGCTTCCCAGTCCATCTCCTCCAAAGGAGTAGTTGCAACACTTGTAACACGGATCGGGCAACCCACGGTCACCGATCCACACAAAACACATCTCCGAGGATGTTTACACCGGTGTGTTCCAAGAAATCATATCTTGGTCCTGACACACCATCAAGACCCCACAAGGTTTCAAGTTCCACAGGGGACATGTAAGACAATCAATTGTATTCCCACACACGTGTCAACCATGACACTAAACAAATCCGAATCCTGGCCACCCCTCATTTATCCTGGGATTCAACAATCCTAGAACAGGGAGGCTATCGAATCGACCAGTAAGAATTACCACGGTCATAAAACACGACAAGTCCTCACAAGGGAAGTCAAATGGACCTCACGATTATTCATCAGATTACATTGTGCCATTGAGATTACCAATCTCAAATATTGTCACAATCTCCCACCGGAGATTCATCAAACCAAGCACACTAAACCGACGTTCAACAAGGAACGAAATAAAGTTGGCATTCGTATACACACACGGCATACATGTCCATACACCAACACAACATGCATACATAATGCAAGGGACTCAGGTATCTCCAATCATACCCAAAGTCCCCAAAACCTACTGCCAAACCTCGTTTATTCTCACTCCACGGAGAATAGTGGTTGACAGACCAAAACCAAAGGGTGTGATTCAACATCAGCACCATACAACCAAAGTAACGAATCTCCCAAAAGATTCAACCGGCAGGTATATCAATACCGCATTTCCCACAAGGATAGTGTCATGAATCCATGACCCTCCAACATCGAACCACCGTACGGAAAACTGGATATACACATACCAACATATATCTCGGAGCCAAAAATATGCAACTGGTTCAGAATAGTGCATCGAAGCCACTATTACCAAATTAAAGCCCGTATTACGCCATGTATACTCATCCTAAAGAGGCTCTGTACTAATACCATAGTACTACACAAACTCGAGTATTACCCCGGAGACGTCTCCTTACCGGAAGTACGAAGCCATCACCTAGTCCAACACTAGTAGGGCTTACCCCGGTTGATTCTCAATCAACCCTCAACCAATACCGGATGCCTCCATGATAGTATAGTCCAAATCTCCCCAAGAGATAAAATCAATATAGTAGTGTTACCCACTAGCTATATCTCACAGATACAATTGTGATCCCCGTTGCATTCCATACGCAAGGATGCTCAACCAGAGCTAACAACGACTTGTCGACACTCACGTTGGCATCCCCAACAGAATTGAGCTGTCCAGTACAAGTCCTTCCAAAACACTTGACGTATGAACGTCCCCGTGACGTATTCCCTGCCTCAATTAACATGCCACATAGAGACTACAAGAGTCTACCAAAAGTCATCATCGTATCATCATACGATTCACTGAACTCGAATCCAACGAGCAGTATAATGGCTTCAACAAGCACATTATATCATTACCACGATATCTGGCTAGCAAAGCGCTGCCTCCATAGGCTCATATCAAGCCCACCAACAAGCCATACGTTCCATCTCGGTATGCCATACCGTACAAACTGTTAGAGTAGTGGGTCATCACCCACTATATCTCTAATACCAATGCACAAAGGACATCCCAGTGTCCTTGCTCAACCACGAAGTAATCCTAATCCATTAGGACTTATCCCACACCCTCAGGGTGGGTGAGACCATGCCTACACCACATCACAACAACAAGCGAGTAGTTTCCTCAATGACTACTCTTACTACCAATCACTTGGCCTTAGCCAATCCAACGAGTATACCCGGAGGGTATCATTACTCGAAAATATTTACCGGTATCACGTGATACGGTACCCTCACCTGTACAATGCATCCAATAATCCATCGAGCAATCTGCTCGGCGTAATGGTCTCGTCAACTAGTGACCCAGACGCTACCATGTGCTCGCCAACGGTACCCAATTATGTAACCAAATACATACACATAAATGTATTAATCATCAAAACGACGCTACACATCTACATAGAACATCCATTATGTCATCGTCATCCCATGACGGTACCTGTCAACATATGACATTCGAAATAACATCGTCGACTCGTGATGGTATATGTCGATACCCGACGTCCATAGTCTCATCGTCAAACACATGACAGCATAAGTAGTCAATGCATGGTATCCACAATAATGCTAAATAAACAGTAATACGCCATACCTCATTGCTAACAATATAGCGGCATACCTGTCTCTGTCATCTAACAGTGGTACGCAATCAGCACCCATCGCTCGTAGGTGGCGTAATCCAGCGTCATGTACATAGCGGCATAACCCGTCGCTATAGAATCAGTGGCATAATCCCTCGTCATAGAGTCAGTGGCATAAAACATCGCTATAGATATCTGGCGGCATGAACCATCGCCATAGATGTAGCAGAATGTACCATCGCTATGAACACCCGGCGGCATGAACCATGGCCAATGGAATAGCGGAATGAACCATCGCTATGAATACCCGGCGGCATAAACCATCGCCAATAGAATAGCGGAATGAACCATCGCTATGAATACCCGGCGGCATAAACCATCGCCAATAGAATAGCGGAATGAACCATCGCTATGAACACCCGGCGGCATAAACCATCGCCAATAGAATAGCGGAATGAACCATTGCTATGAATATCCGGCGGCATAAACCATCGCCAATAGAATAGCGGAATGAGCCATCGCTATGAATACCCGGCGGCATAAACCATCGCCAATAGAATAGCGGAATGAACCATCGCTATGAATACCCGGCAGCATAAACCATCGCCAATAGAATAGAGGAATGAACCATCGCTATGAACACCCGGCGGCATAAACCAACGCCAATAGAATAGCGGAATGAACCATCGCTATGAACATCCGGTGGCATAAACCATCGCCAATAGAATAGCCGGTCCCTAGTCATTGTTACGGTAGTGTATTTTAATGCCCCTCGCTCAAATGCAACATGCGGTACTCCCACCCCTCGCTTTACATATAGGCGGCATAGAATAACCTCGCTTTAATGGACATGCGGCGCTCCCACCCCTCGCTTCACATTTTAGCGGCAAATATTCTTTCCTCGCCTCATATGATAACCACGCTTCAATGTGACATGCGGCGCTCCCACCCCTCGCTTCACATTTTAGCGGCACAAAACAAATAAATAGCGGTAAGCATTTAAAATCATCACTCATCCATAACAATGACTCATGGGATATTCACCAAGTATTCCATCTATACCTGCAACACAAAGCATATTCCATATCCCAACATACATCATCATGAGTGTATTTTAATGCACCTCGCTCAAATGCGACATGCGGTACTCCCACCCCTCGCTTCAACATTTGGCGGCAGAGCATTAAAATCATCACTCCATTGTACACATGCAACCACAATGCATAATCCATGATGTATATAAAATGCAGGTTACCGTTTCGTGTTTTTCAACCCTGGCCTTAGCCTTTCGCGTCATAGTGTTCCTACAGGAACAATCTCAAACCATGAGCATACGATAATCCATATTCACCACAATATGATTATAATGAGTAAATGCATAAACTATGAGTACAAAGTACTTCCCGTATCCCAATTCATTTCAAAATGCTCCATTTGGTTGTCCCTGTGTCACAAATCACAATCATAATTAACAGGTTATATTATGATTCTATAGATGTCATGACATATAATCGTTTCACTATGATCACATATCATAAATGCACATAAGCAAAATAGTTGTGTCACACAACACTAACTACTATCATGCATAAATATGTGCTACCCATCCCCATCAGCATGTTCCAGGCCCTCAACAGCCCCAAAGAGCTAACCACTGCTCTGATACCACTAATGTAAGGACCCCCGTGCCCTTAACCCGTTATTAGTGTATTAACCCCTGCACTTAGTGCATACAATCATGTTATTAAAGGGGAAAGTGATTACATGCAACTCTAGCATGAATACCGTCTATAAAATTTCTTTACATTAATCGTATAATGTCTATACTTTCCCAACATATTCCATAGAACATATGATGCACCTTTAAATATACTGTTGGGTTTTGGAAACCCGAATAATCTTGGTTTTGATGTTAACAAAATTTGTTATTGTGTTGCTAACATATTTCATCACGTGTGCAGTTCATAGATCGTATATAAGAGCTTGATGAATTACAAAGAAGTAGCTTGAAAATATCAAGCTGAACCAAGACTGGAATTATGGCAGAGCGGATTGTTTTGATCATATCTCATAGCTCGGATATCGAAATGGTGTTCTTCCAAAGAGGTTGAACAGCCAACTCAAAATACTAAAAGTCATATTTCACAACAGATCGGCTAGTTCGAATGTTATCAAGGAGAAAAGACCTCTGCAAGATCGAGTTGTACCGCAAAGAAACAGCAAGCAACTGTCAGTCTGGTGGGCATAACTCTTAGCTCGCTTATTGGAACGAGACGATTCAGTATGGATTGGAAAGCTAAGACAAAGATCTACAATTCCTCTTTGGAAGTGAAAGACTGAATCGGACGTTACGATGTCCAAAAGGCTTCTGAAACTCACGCCATGTGACGCCTGTAAGATCGAGCTGTTTCAGCAAGCAACTGTCAGTCTGTTGGCCATAACTCTTAGCTCGCTTATCGGAACGGAACGATTCAGTATGGGTTGGAAATCTAAGACAAAGAACTACAAGTCATCTTTGGAAGTAAAAGACTGAATCGGACGTTAAGATGTCCAAAACGCTTCTGCAAGTAACGACATGTGCTGCTGCATCCAGCAAACAGATAACAGGAGCATTGCCTCGTAGTTCAAGCATAACTCTCTCATACGAACTCTAAATCAAGCGATTCTTGATTCCATGGAAAGCTAGGAGAAAGGGCTACAACTTTCATGTAGATTACTTTGCCCATAAATCAAATAATCAAGAGTTACAAGCAACAGATCGAAGAGCAAGTTTATCAATCTGTTTTTGTATCAAGCTGATTGTCCAGACTGATCCGGACCAGACTGATCTGCCCGTGCTGATCCTGACCAGACTGATATGCCCGTGCTGATCTGCCAGACTGATCTACCATGCTGATCCGGCCAGACTGATATGCTCAAGCTGATCCGGCCAATCCGGTCCGAAATACAAATAGCCCAGAAACCAGAATATGACCTTTGCAAGCTCGGGAATGGTGCAGAACCTTTTCCAACGGGCATATTCTCGTGTTTAACGTATATATCATTACTTGGGGCTATATATACATGATTTGGAAGCTCAATAACAGCTGATTGAAGATCAATCCAAGCCTTCCAAAGCAAACCCACTTGGGATTCAATTGGGGAACTTCAAAGACAAAAGTTGCTAAATGAAGAGCACTCCCAAAACCTTTGGCACCACTTACCTTGCTATATCAGATCTAGTTAGAGATCATTTGTGCCATATATATTCACTCTATTCATTGTATATGAGAGCTTAATAGATGAGTGAATATCATTGTAACGGTTGATGATTTATCACAACCGATGAGAGGTCTTTGTATGTGAGACATTAAAGAACATACATAGTTGAGTTGCTAGGAGTTCTAGTTGGATGGGGTATTCCCAACTGGATCGGGTTTGTACAACGGGATTGTATAAATCAAAGTCTTCTAGTGGAATCCTTCCATGCGGTGGAAGAAGGGGAGACGTAGAAGTATTACACCACCTTCGAACTTCCATAAACAAATGCTTGTTTATTTACTTTAATTGCATATCTTTAAAACGCCTTTCAAATGTTTAATCGGTTATAGAGCGGGTTATGTCGAGTGTCTTCCGCTCGGTTTTGTAACCGAACTCGATATAATCTCTCGGTGCAATTATTTCAAGAACACGAGCTATTGAAGCTCAAGTTGGTTGAACTCGGGTGTGGAATGGCAACCCACCCCCGGAATCGATCCTCACAAGTGGTATCAGAGCAGGTTGTTCTTGGAAAGCATTTTAACCGATTTTTTAGCGGATATCTTTTAAAATCATTTTCAAAAATTTTCATGAGCATGAAATATTTTCATAGCATATTTTTTCAAAATATGGTGTATGAAAATTTTTAGCATAAAAATCAATTTCATTGCATTCATTTTGCACGAAAATAATTTTAAAATCTATTTTTAATGTTCAAATTCTCGTTTATTATGTTCTAAACTCATTTTTATTTTAAAATTTTTATTTTGAGATTTTATCTAACAATTTTCGAAGCATTTTAGTTTTCTGGCAGCTTGCAGCGACTTTGGGAAAATTGACATAACGTCTTGCTCGGATGTCCAAATGACGAACCGTTTTTTGCGTTACAAACTAGACTCATAGAGGTTCGCAACGGTATAGGTCTTGCAGCCTAATTCTTCACGAGAAAAAGCAGTTTATTCTGCAAAGTTGACTCATGTGCTGCCACTGCAGAAAGATGAAATGGACATTGTTGAGTTTTGTCAATAAATTCAAATTTGTTGCCAAGTATGCTTCATCCATCATCAAAAGAGGTTATTTTTATTCAAAATTTAATGTGTTGCATTTTTTTAATTTGTTTTAGCCTACCCCATTTGCCCCTCTCTTGCTCAAATTTTCAAACATTTTAAAATTAAGGGGGAGAGTTTAATCTCAATCCTTGAGGGGGAGTAAATTTTATTTGTCTTCCTTTTTTATTCATACAAAAAGGGGGAGAAATATGTTGTTTAAAAAATATGGTTTTTCTTGTTATGCAACATTGTGCTCTAATGCTCATATTTTTATTCAAGTTTTGTGATCATCAAAAAGGGGGAGATTGTTGGGTTTTGGAAACCCGAATAATCTTGGTTTTGATGTTAACAAAACTTGTTATTGTGTTGCTAACATATTTCATCAAGTGTGCAGTTCATAGATCGTATTTAAGAGCTTGATGAATTACAAAGAAGTAGCTTGAAAATATCAAGCTGAACCAAGACTGGAATTATGGTAGAGCGGATTGTTTTGATCATATCGCATAGCTCGGATATCGAAATGGCGTGCTTCCAAAGAGGTTGAACATCCAACTCAAAATACTAATAGTCATATTTCACAACAGATCGGCTAGTTCGAATGTTATCAAGGAGAAAAGACACCTGCAAGATCGAGCTGTACCGCGAAGAAACAGCAAGCTGTTTCAGCAAGCAACTGTCAGTCTGGTGGGCATAACTCTTAGCTCGCTTATCAGAACGAGACAATTCAGTATGGATTGGAAATCTAAGACAAAGATCTACAATTCATCTTTGGAAGTGAAAGACTGAATCGGACGTTACAATGTCCAAAAGGCTTCTGCAAGTCACGCCATGTGACGCCTGTAAGATCGAGCTGTTTCAGCAAGCAACTGTCAGTCGGTTGGCCATAACTCTTAGCTCGCTTATCGGAACGGAACGATTCAGTATGGGTTGGAAAGCTAAGACAAAGATCTACAAGTCATCTTTGGAAGTAAAAGACTGAATCGGACGTTAAGAAGGCCAAAACGCTTCTGCAAGTAACGCCATGTGCTGCTGCATCCAGCAAACAGACAGCAGAAGCATCGCCTCGTATTTCGAGCATAACTCTTTCATACGAACTCGAAATCGAGCGATTATTGATTCCCTGGAAAGCTAAGAGAAAGGACAACAACTTTCATGTAGATCACTTTGCCCAGAAATCAAAGAATCAAGAGTTACAAGCAACAGATCGAAGAGCAAGTTTATCAATCTGTTTTTGTATCAAGCTGATTGTCCAGACTGATCCGGACCAGACTGATCTGCCCGTGCTGATCCGGACCAGACTGATATGCCCGTGCTGATCTGCCAGACTGATCTACCATGCTGATCCGGCCAGACTGATCTGCCCAAGCTGATCCGGCCAATCCGGTTCGAAATACAAATAGCCCAGAAACCAGAATATGACCGTTGCAAGCTCGGGAATGGTGCAGAACCTTTTCCAACAGGCATATTCTTGTGTCTAACGTATATATCATTACTTGGGGCTATATATACATGATTTGGAAGCTCAATAACAGCTGATTGAAGATCAATCCAAGCCTTCCAAAGCAAACCCACTTGGGATTCAATTGGGGAACTTCATAAACAAAAGTTGCTAAATGAAGAGCACTCCCAAAACCTTTGGCACCACTTACCTTGCTATATCAGATCTAGTTAGAGATCATTTGTGCCATATATATTCACTCTATTCATTGTATATGAGAGCTTAATAGATGAGTGAATATCATTGTAACGGTTGATGATTTATCACAACCGATGAGAGGTCTTTGTATGTGAGACATTAAAGAACATAAATAGTTGAGTTGCTAGGAGTTCTAGTTGGATGGGGTATTCCCAACTGGATCGGGTTTGTACAACGGGATTGTATAAATCAAAGTCTTCTAGTGGAATCCTTCCATGCGGTGGAAGAAGGGGAGACGTAGAAGTATTACACCACCTTCGAACTTCCATAAACAAATGCTTGTTTATTTACTTTAATTGCATATCTTTAAAACGCCTTTCAAATGTTTAATCGGTTATAGAGCGGGTTATGTCGAGTGTCTTCCGCTCGGTTTTGTAACCGAACTCGATATAATCTCTCGGTGATTATACCAATACCTCCACAAATACCAATACCTCCACAAATACATCATGATTCATTAAAAATCATCTGTTTTCAAAAACTCTCTCTCCAACATCAAATCCCCATACAGACCCCAACATAAGGCACCCCGGACTCCAAGTCCCACTAAAAACCCAACTCAAAGGTTTTCCACCAAAATGAGGATACAATCTCAACCTTTGGATCCAACGGTTCTAAATGACCGATTTAACAACATCGGGAGACCCAACACCGCAATTAATTCCTAATTGCCACAATTAAAAATCCATCAAGGATTAATACCACACCGGGATTAACACCATTAATCCCCGGACATCACACCTACCATGTGACTAAGCATTTCACCAAGAAAATTAATTCCAACACATAATTTAATTATCACCATAAATAATCACATAAACATAATTACTGCCCAATTTGCATATAATTATTTCGGGGATATCACAATACTCCCCTACTTATAAGATTTCGACCTCGAAATCGCATGCACTTACCCAAACGAAACTAAACATAAATCACATACCAGAAAATAGTTCCGGGTAGTGCTGCACCATATGCCGCTCCGTCTCCCACGTGGCCTCCTCGACACCTCTACGATCCCACTGAACCTTGACCATCGGTATCACTTTGTTCCGAAGTCTACGATCAGCCCTATCCAGAATCCTGACTGGTCGTTCCTCATAGGACACATCAGAATCTAACTGCACCTCAGAAGGCTGTAGCACATGTGACGGATCTGGCTCATATTTCCGCAGCATAGATATTGGAACACGTCGTGAATACCAGACAACGACGGTGGCAGTGCCAAACGGTAAGCCAAGGTACCGATGCGCTGTAAAATCTCATACGGTCCTACATACCTCGGAGACAATTTCCCACGCATACCAAACCGTACCACACCTCTGAAAGGTGAGATCTTCAAAAAGACTCTGTCTCCCAACTGAAACTCCAACGGCCTCCGCCGTTTATTTGCATAGGCTGCCTGCCTGTCCTGGGCTGCCTTCACTTTCTGACGGATAACCTTTATCTTATCCTCCATTTCCCGAATCAGTTCGGGTCCTCCTACTACTTTATTGGTCAAATCATCCCAGTACAATGGTGACCTACAATGGCGACCATACAGAGCCTCAAATGGAGCCATCTGAATACTCGCATGGTAGCTATTATTGTAAGAGAACTCTACCAAGGCCAAAGAATCTTGCCATGAGGCATCAAACTATAATACACAAGCTCGTAGCATGTCCTCGAGCGTTTGTATAGTACGCTTAGTCTGACCGTCCGTCTGGGGATGATATGCCGTGCTCAACCTCACCTCAGTACCCAAAGCTGACTGAAGTCCTCCCCACAAATGAGATGTGAACCGTGGATCTCTGTCAGATATAATGGACACTGGAATCCCATGTAGTCTCACTATGTCCCGGACATACAGCTGAGCCATCCTCAAGTATGTGTACGCCATACTGTATGATATGAAGTGAGCTACCTTTGTCAGTCTATCAATGATCACCCAAATGGCATCACAACCCGAAGTAGTCCTCGGCAAGTGGGTCACAAAGTCCATAGATATGTGCTCCCACTTCCACTCCGGTATCTCTAAGCTCCTTAGCTCCCCACCAGGTCTCTGCCTCTCTGCCTTAACCTGCTGACAAATCAAACACCTCTTGACAAACGCGATCACATCACGCTTCATCCGTTTCCACCAGAATTGATCACATAGATCCTTATACATTTTTCTTCCTCCTGGGTGGATACTAAATCGACTACTATGAGCTCGCTCCAAGATCCCTCTACGCAACTCCGGCGTGCATGGAACTACCCATCGGTTACCGAGTCTCAAAGAACCATCCTCAGCCACTCTGAACTTTGATGGCTGTCCTTGAAGTGCCAATGATGACCATCTCCGAACCTCATCATCCGTCTTCTGGGCTCTCCTGATATTCTCATAAATGTCCGGCTCTGCCATTAAAGTCGATACCCATACCGGCGATGCATCCACATCGAAATCATAGCCCAGATGACAGTAAGAAGTCATCATAGCTGACAAATACATGGTATCCTCAGCAGTACTCTTCACCTTCCGACTCAAGGCGTCTGCTGTCAAGTTTGCTTTTCCCGGATGGTACTCTATCTCACAATCATAGTCCTTGAGTAGATCCATCCATCTCCTCTGACGCATATTCAACTCCGCCTGAGTGAACAAGAATTTCAGGCTCTTTGATCCGTATATATGGTAAATGATGTACCATACAAATAATACTTCCAAATCTCCACGGCAAAGATAATAGCCGCCAATTCCAAATCATGAACTGGGTACCTAGTCTCATGCGGCTTCAACTGCCTCGATGCATAAGCTACCACATGCTTATCTTGCATCAATACACACCCCAAGCCCTGTAGCGATGCGTCAGTGTATAGAACAAACCTCTTGTTCTCCGTGGGAATCACCAACACAGGCGCTGTCGTCAATCGATGCTTCAACTCTTGGAAGCTTTGCTCACAAGCCTCAGAGCAATAGAAAGGTATCCCCTTTTGAGTCAACTGAGTCAATGGCTTAGCAATCTTAGAAAATCCCTCGATGAAGCGTCGGTAATAACCAGCCAAGCCAAGAAAACTCCGTATCTCGGGCACATAAGTGGGTACAGCCCACTCCATCACAGCCTCAATCTTCCTGGGATCCACTGATATCCCACTGCTAGATATAACATGACCCAGAAACACTACACTGCTCAACCAAAACTCACACTTACTGAGCTTGGCAAATAACTGATGATCTTTGAGAATCTGGAGCACTGTCCTCAAGTGTTTCACATGCTCTTCCTCACTCCGAGAGTATACGAGTATGTCATCAATAACACTATGACGAACTGGTCAAGATATGGCTGAAATATCCTGTTCATCAAGCTCATAAAGACAGCCGGAGCGTTTGTCACACCGAACGGCATCACTAAGAACACGTAGTGCCCATACCGAGTCCGAAATGCTGTCTTCTGCACATCCTCCTCCCTGACCCGTATATGATGCTAACCTGATCTCAAGTCAATCTTACTGTACAGCTTAGTACCCTGTAACTGATCAAATAAATCATCAATCATTGGGAGAGGATACTTGTTCTTCACCGTGGCCTTATTCAGTTGCCGGTAATCGATGCACAAGCGCATCGAACCATCATTCTTCTTCACAAAGAGAACCGGTGCGCCCCAAGGCGATACGCTAGGGCGTATATATCCTTTGTCAAGGAGTTCCTGTAGTTGCTCCTTCAACTCCCTTAACTCTGTCGGTGCCATCTTGTAAGGGGCACGAGAAATAGCGGATGTCCCCGGTAATAACTCAATCCCAAACTCGACTTCTGTAGCCGGTGGGAATCCTGGAATCTCCTCCGGAAACACATCAGCGAATTCTGCCACCATTGGCACATCCTCAACCCTCAACTCTTTATTCTTTCCCTTCGTGTCCACGGCATAGATAAGATAGCCCGTGTGTCCACGTTCCAATAATTGGGATATTTTGATCGTCGAAATCAACGGAATCTTCGCACGAGGACCGTTCCCATAGAAAGTCCACTGAAACCCCAAATGAGATTTGAGCCGAACCGTCCTTTGCCGACAATCTACCACTGCCTGATATCTGTTCAGAATGTCGTGCCCACAATGCAGTCGAATTCTGACATACCCAATACAATCAGATCTGCCTTTATCTCATTGCCCTCAAAATAAAGGAGTCAGCCCATCAGAAATTGATCAGCAACAACTTTCCTTCCAGTGGGTGTCGAGACCAATAGAGATGTGGGTAACAGAGACGTGTGCATATGATGTCTCTCCACAAAGTCCGCAGACACAAAGGAGCGCGAAGCACCTGTGTCTATCAAAATAAAGGCGGAATATGTAAATAAAAGGCACGTACCAGCTATCACCTCCTCTGGTGCTCATCGGCCTGCTCCCTGGTCAGTGCATAAACATGTCCCTGAGGTGGCCCCATGGCCTGTCCTCCCATACGTCGAGGCACCATCGGTTGCCTCTGCTGTACCGTCCCACTTGAAAACCTCCCTCGACCTTCCCTAAGATCCATCTGTCCTTCCCGATTGGGACAACGTCGAGCAATGTGGCCCGACTTGCCACATATGTAGCACGCAGAACAATCACGCATCAAATGCGGCCCTCCGAAAAAGTGACACTTAACATCTCCAACTCTACTAGCTTGAGTTGGTCCCCCAAAAGTAGATGCACCACCCCTCCGGTCCCGTTGCTTCCGTCCATCCGGCCGCCTTCTGCTAAACCGGGAAAAAGAAGAAGTCCCACGTGACTTAAAAGATCCTCCCCGGGGCCTCAGATTCTCAGATGGAGATCTTTGTGATGGAACTGGTGGGGGCACGGCATCAGTATAAGCACCCACCACCCCTATCTCTGCCAACTCCGCTCTAATAAGCGCATCATCAAAAGATGTCGGGTTGTTGAAAATAACCCGGTCAAATAGTTCCGGTCGCAGTCCTTTCAAAAAGTGCCTCATCTTGGCATGCCTGTTTGTTGCGATATGGGGAACATACCTCAATAATAATGAATAATGCATGGCATAGTCCGAGACTGTCATGCTCCCATGCTTCAGGCTCGTGAATTCATCTTCCTTTGTTTGCCTAGCCGCAGCAGAGAAGTACCGGTTTAAAAACCGGGTTCTGAATAAGGTCCAGTCAATCACCATACCTTGGGCCCTCAACTCCATCACAGTTGTCTTCCACCACATGGAAGATTTCTTCGCTAGTTGGAACTCCGCTAGCCTTAACCAAGCCGTCCTAGCACAAGGCACGGACACAAATATCTGTTCCAGTCTCTCTAGCCACTATTCGGCCACTTCCCCTGTCTCTGTCCTCTCAAACATGGGCGGGTGGAAAGTCAGAAATTGTGTCAGACTAAGCTCCCCAGGCAACAACAACTGTGCTACCGGTTCCACTCCCACAGCCGATGGAGGTAAAGGATTTGTCTGAGCTATGCTTGCATTAACACTTCCAATATCACCCACCTCTTCATTGAGGTTCCCCAAATTCATAGCCGCCATGCTGTAACACAAGGGTTAACAACAATTCCAAACAATATATATGTCATACCGTTAGATAATATGAATGACAATAAGCATGTTAGTATAACAATTTATACACCAATATGCACCACATGCATAAACATGCCCAAATGTAAACACCTAGCCAACCATGCTAAGGCTACCCTGTTGGGATATGCCCTAAGACAACTTATTAGATGATTGTTTATGACATACATTGTATTATGATTTTGTTAATGGCAATTCATTATTATATATTATTCGTGTATCTGTGTAATATGAATTAATATATGAGTTAATGTCCTTAGAATAATATTGTATTGTTCTTAAAGATTGTCCCTAGTCAAGTATTATCATGAATAAGGATAATGATAATGCATTGAGACTAGTATGGTTTGATTGATGAATTGTTCATAGATATGAGATATCAAATTAACACATGGGTACATGTTAGAGAACGATGTACTGGACAGATCCACCATGAGAATGCTACATGGATAGTTATATGAACGTCATAAGCAATTCTCATAGTGATAATAATGTATGTAATCCTTACGACTTGAGATCACCAGAGATCCCAACATAAGGAGTCATGTATCTTGATATTGTCAAACGTTACCTGTAACAGGGTAAACTATAAAGACAATCATTGGATACACCACGACTTATGTAGAGGGATGTTGAGTGATCAAGAAAGGATTTGTCCCTCCTATATAACAGGAGAAGTGTTTGGGCCCTTGATCAAGTAAGACAACAATGCATGGTCGTGCTCGAATGAGTCGATATGTGATATCGAGCTTATTCGTTTATTCTAGTTCTACTTGGGGATCAAGAAATAAAAGATTGAATATATGAGTATGACTATTCCATGACTCATGTTCAATCTAAACACATTGGACAAAGGGATTAAGTTACATGGTTAATATTATAGCAGTTCGTAGGTTATGTCTAGTCAATGACATTCTTGTAATTTGGGTAGCCTTGATGTGTTGCTAGATACCGCTCATTGCTTGTGACATAAAATTAGATTTTATGTCGCTGCCAACATTGCAAGATCCTATCGGGTCGCACAAAAGATTAAATCGATAAGGGGAATTAAATTCATTGGATGAATTAATTAATTAAGAAGAGTCTATAAGGATTTAATTAAATCATTGGTTTGGGCCCATGAGGCTTTGAGAAAGCCTTTAATTAAATCAAACATATATCATGCTAACAAGGTTAAGAGGGATTAAGGATTAATTGACAAAACCTAATAGCCACTCCATAAGAGCTCTCGGCCGCCGCCTCATCCTCACACCTCACGTCGCCGTGCTGCCGTGACGTGGTGGTTTTGACGGCCGCCGTTGATCGGTTTTGAACCGTGAGTTCAGTTTTGGTTTAAGATCAAGTCTAGCAACTTGTTTTTGAACAACCTCTTCGATTTGATCGTGTGGATACCGTAGATGCAAGAACTTGGAGCTTTTGCTCGTGACTCGTGGTTTGGCATCGCTTCTGCATCAAACACGCTACAAGGGTAAGACTCCTTTACATTCCGATATGAATACTTTGTATAGGTCCTCAGTTAGGAATCCAAAATTTTATTTTCCGCTGCGCACTTGCATGTTGGATTCCGTACATACCCTTCACTCGTTCCCGGGTTCTCTAACCACTGCTCTGATACCACTAATATAATGACCCTAGTTCCTTAAGTGCGGATTAAAGGCGTAAATAGAGTTAACATGCATCTAAAGAATATAAAGTTCGTGTTGATGCCTTGAGCCGTTAATATTACAGGCCAAAATAAATTTTCCAAAAGGGATTAATTACATTCCCAACCAAATTGAATGTTAATCCTATAGCTTTACACTACTCCTAGAGTAGAGACTATAGAAAAGGATTAAGCCTGCTATGCCAAAAGCATTCCCCACTGGCACACCGCATCAACTCGCCTTAGCCCGTCAGCCCAAAAGTACCTACCGGAACAACCCCAAAACCATGAGCATGTATATAAACCATATTCACAATAATATGATTGTAATTCAAATGCATAAACCAAAAATACAATTCACTTCCTGCATTTAATACATTTAAAAGCTCCCTTTGGTTGTCCCTGTATCACAATCATAATCAATGGATTATAATGCCCATAATGTATGTCATGACATGCATCCATTCCATGTATACCAATGGCCATTTCCAGTCTTATTATATCAGTGGCATAATACCCCTCGCGTTTACATGACAACGTCATTAATACCCCTCGCTTCGACATATTAGCGGCATAATATCCCTCGCAATAGTAATATGACAGCGGCATAATCCTTCGCTTCGACATATTTGCGGCAAATATTCTTCATCGCTATAATATGACAGCGGCAAGTATTCTATCATCGCTTCGACATGAAGGCGACAAGTATTCTTCATCACTTGAATATAATCTCAACTCACAATCACATGCACCAATGCATCCAATATACACATGCAACCATAATGCATATCCAAACCATGTATGCAACCATAATGCATAACTTATACCATGTATGCAACCATAATGCATCACCAATTCAATGCGTATAAATACGTTTTACCGTCCGATGCCCGTACGTCTCACTACGTACCTTAGTCCCAAAATGTGTTGTGTCGTGGATTTTATCTCCTAAGCTGTGTGGCCACCTGGGATGATTCTACACATTCACATAAACCAATATTAGGAGCCAATAATAGTCCATTATAAAAAATTCCACAAAATTATCCAAAATCACATTTTTCTGTGTCTCGCGATCGATCGCCGCGAGGGCCTGATCGACTGCGAGATCACTCTGCCCGCTGCCGAATTTTTCTGTCCTCGGCGATCGATCGCCACATTTGGCGCGATCGATCGCCAGCCTCACCGATCGATCGCCCAAATGTGGCGATCGATCGCCAAGCGATACTGGTGCGCACTGGTGGCGCGATATCGATCGCCAGAAACGGGCGATCGATCGCCGATCCATGCACTTCAAAAACCATTTTTGCTCCC
This sequence comes from Haberlea rhodopensis, assembly GCA_907163345.1. Taxonomy (NCBI): domain Eukaryota; kingdom Viridiplantae; phylum Streptophyta; class Magnoliopsida; order Lamiales; family Gesneriaceae; genus Haberlea; species Haberlea rhodopensis. Next base: position 2,227,752 of record CAJQUN010000081.1, read on the forward strand.
CATTTTCTTCCCAAACCATACCAACACTTATAGCTTCAAACCAACAACATGAAAAGCATTATAAACCTTCAAAATACACCTTAAAACAACCAAAAATCCAACACCCAACCAAAACAATACCAAACCAAAACAAACCCATTTCCAAATAACAAATACCATTTCAAAACCAAACCAATCACCATTAAAATATCAAGGAGGGTTCCATACCTCTTGAGGACTCCAAATCTCACAATAAATCCCACAAACCAAGCTTTTGCAAGGATTTCTCCTCCACTTTAATGCCAAATTCGAAAATGGTGGAAGGGTTAGGGTTGGGAGAGTAATTGGGGATTTTGGTAAAGTGATGGGTAAGGTGGGGGTAGTGGGGTTAAAAGGGTTATTAAAATTGTACCCCAACAATCACCATGATGTATAAAATACTCCAACATGATATTTTAAAAGCATTTTACCAAAACCAAAACCCCAATTAAGCACATACTTTACCAAATAATATCAACTATCACATTTAAACCATGATAACACCCAATTACCCAACATGCACCCTGAAACGCTCTACCGGGTCACGCCTACCATGTGACTAAGCATTTCACCAAGATAATTAATTCCAACACATAATTTAATTATCACCATAAATAATCACATAAACATAATTAATGCCCAATTTGCATGTAATTATTTCGGGGATATCACATGTTCGAAGGTTAGTGCCCCCACTGTCATGCCCGTCGCCGGCAGTGGCTCATCTCCATTCACCGATGGTGCCCGCCGTTCATTATTCGTCATCTGGTTCGTCCTCCGCGTGTTTACCATTTTATCAACGCCTTATGCTCTTGTTCCCACAGACGACGCCAATTGTTACCTCGGATTTTGGTAGGGTGTCTTCATTGGTTAACAATAACTCCTTCGACGGATGTAAGCTATCCCGAAATAGAAAAAATTAGAAGGGAGCCGGAGAGGGTTCTCCCACGGGGCCCCTCCGACGATCAAGTCAGGATATAGGATATGGGACTAAGAGCCTGTTTCAAATAAAGGTAGGAAAAAAGGTAAAATAATCACTCTCCCTGCAAACCTGATACCTTAAGCATATATATAGTGAGAGAGTGAGAGGGACAACCTGCTACGACCGGCGGATGTTTCGGGGGACCACTGCGGATATTCCACTGGGTATTTTTTGTCTCAGAGGGTGGAGACCACCGACAAATACTTTACACATCGTACGATACTCTACCGGCGATCGTGATAGTACTACAAAATATTCTTTGGGTACTGGTCACTTTCTGATTGGCTTATTTATGCGTAGTCCTCTGTCTAGGATAAAAATCAGTTATAGACAACTCGGACGAGGGACCACTCTAGTGCTCGCGATGGTACTGCCGATGCTGAATAGAACAGGGACCAAGGGATCCGCCCTGAGTTGATACTTCAGCTCGGGCAAAGTGTGCGACTCCTGTGAGCTCAGCCGGGATCAGATCGGTTGAGTTGGGTGGAAGGCCAGGGCTGAGCTAGGTATAACTGCCGCGTTGAGTTCAGTAGGACAGACTGGGATCTGGAGCACTAAGATATGCACCGAGATGGCCCTATGCTGTAACGGACGGGGCAGGGTCGAGTCATACCCATAAAATTAAGGTTGAGGCCGTTAATTGGTTGCAGTATCCAGTTCTTCTTCTTCTTCTGCAAAAATGGAAGCAAACCCACATCTACAGTTTCAAACTTAAATCCACATAAGAAGTTCAGTTCATAATTTTGTTACCAAACCCACATCTACACTTTCAACCCAAATTATCCATGAAACCCCACAGATCCCGTGCCACGTGTGAGCAGTGGGTCCCACTTATAACTGCCATGTGGTTCTCCCTCCTTACCTCCTCCATCCCTCACTCTTTTTCTCACACATAATGCGATGCGTATAATCTCCATTTTCAGGAGAATATCACACCACAAACATTATACAAGAACCCGAAAAATCGAATCTTTATTGCATGTCAATTATTTCTTCTTCTCGAAAGTAAAATTCTTTGAATTTTTTGACGTTTCATTGCTGCTGTTTTGGAACTGAAGCATGGCGGGGAACGAGTGGATTAATGGGTACTTGGAGGCGATATTGGATAGTGGGGCATCCGCCATTGAAGAGAATAAGCCATCAGCTCCGGTGAGCTTGAGGGAGAGGAGTGATTTTAATCCGACGAAGTATTTTGTGGAGGAAGTGGTGACCGGGGTTGATGAAACTGATCTCCATCGGACATGGATCAAAGTTGTTGCGACGAGGAATACCAGAGAGAGGAGTTCTAGGCTTGAGAATATGTGCTGGCGTATTTGGCATCTTGCACGCATGAAGAAACAGGTAATTTTTATTGGTTCTCTTGATTGTGTTTCAGGATTTCGAGTAACACTGTTGTTTGATTGTGTTGTTTTTGGTACTGGGTTTATTTTGTAAAATTGGTTAGATGTTTTAATTTCAAGGCTGTATTTTTGTATTCCGTGCTTGTGTTTCTTGATTTCTGTTAAAACCTTTGCTTTTGGAAGAATTTTGTTGTGTTGAATCTCGTGGGTCACAGAAAAACACTCACGAATCTCGAAGTAGAAATCCCAAGTCTATGGAGTCTTTGTCTAGGTTCTGTTTGGCTTGCATAGAGTGTTTAGAGATATTATGACACAGTAGATTGTGTTTCTATTGCAAATCTTAGGAAAACATTAAGGGTGTATTTGGATTGAAGGAATTGAAGCCATCTAAGTTTCAAATCCATTCTCAAATTAAATCCCTCTATTCAAATGCAATCCATCCATCCAAATACAATCTAAGCGTATTTTGTTGCCTTTCTACAGTTGGAAATGGAGGACTCACAACGGGTTGCGAACCGGAGGTGGGAAAGAGAGCAAGGTCGCAAGGATGTGACAGAGGAGATGTCTGAGGATTTGTCTGAAGGAGAGAAAGGAGATGGTTTGGGGGAGGCAATTACGTTGGACAGCCCCCCGAAAAAGTTCCAGAGAAACTTCTCCAACATAGAAGTTTGGTCGGACAGTAACAAGGAGAAGAAGCTTTATGTTGTTCTAATTAGGTACCGTACATGCTTATGCTTAACTTTATTCTTTCTACTGAATTCATGACATGTTTTTTATCATACGAAGCCAAATACCAGTAACGAGAATTATATTGGTCCTCTTCCAGTTTAGAATTGATCTTAATCATCATTATTCTATCTCACTCATCTTGTCTTGTCATATATGGCAGAGGTTGAGTTATTGCATAATTAATAGCTATAGTGCATTTAGTTTCTGATTATGGTGGCTTGTTTTGATCAGTTTACATGGTCTAGTCCGTGGTGATAATATGGAGCTTGGTCGTGATTCTGATACCGGTGGGCAGGTGCTATAAGATTTCTGTGGCATAAACTTCTCTCTTTAAAGCTATTTTTTAACTTTATTTTTTTGATATGATAGATAAAATATGTTGTCGAGCTTGCACGGGCGCTTGCCAAAATGCCAGGTGTATATAGGGTGGATCTTTTCACCAGGCAAATATCCTCATCGGAAATTGATTGGAGTTACGGCGAACCAACGGAGATGCTTACAACCGGTGCTGAGGATGCTGATTGCATTGATTTGGGAGAAAGCTGTGGTGCTTATATTGTAAGGATACCCTTTGGTCCCCGTGACAAGTATCTTCATAAGGAGTTATTGTGGCCCCACATTCAAGAATTTGTCGATGGAGCATTGGCGCATATTGTCAACATGTCAAAGGTTTTGGGGGAACAAATAGGCGCGGGACAGCCTGTTTGGCCATACGTAATTCATGGCCATTATGCCGATGCAGGGGATACTGCTGCCCTTCTTTCTGGTGCGTTAAATGTTCCGATGGTTTTGACGGGTCACTCATTGGGTAGAAACAAGCTAGAACAGCTTCTCAAGCAGGGAAGGCAATCGAAAGAGGATATTAATTCGACATACCGGATTATGAGAAGGATAGAGGGTGAAGAGCTTTCATTAGATGCGGCAGAGCTTGTTGTCACAAGTACGAAGCAGGAGATTGATGAACAATGGGGACTATATGATGGTTTTGATGTTAAGCTGGAGAAAGTTCTGAGGGCCCGTGCAAGACGTGGAGTCAATTGTCATGGCCGTTTCATGCCTAGGATGGCGGTAATCATTCTCTTTCAAAACTTTATAGACATAGAAATCAACCACAGGAATTGTATAAGCCGTAAAGAGATGTTATTTATTTCTTGACTCCATTATCGAAGCTCTAAAATCTTTCTTTTCTATAAGTATCTCTCATTTAACATACTCCATATTAGTTACATTTCTGAAACATGAACTATGTAGTGCTTGATCCACATTTTATTAGCTTTTTATCGAATAATCTGACGTTGCTTAATATTTTTTTCTTAATTGGGTGAACTAACTTCAAGTTACAGCTATTAATTCCACACTGTGAACTTTAATGTTGAGATATCGTAGCCATTCTTTACAGGTTATTCCTCCTGGGATGGACTTTAGCAGCGTTGTAGTTCAAGAAGAAGCTGCTGAAGCTGATGGTGACCTTGCTTCATTAACCAATACCGAGGGCTCGTCGCCTAAATCAATCCCTTCTATATGGGCTGAAGTAAGCACCGGAATATAATGTATTTTCTGGTGGTTTCTATCGTGCCACCGGAAGTTTACGTGGTTCTTGAGGTTAATATCTTTTGGCCTTTTGAACTTATATCTTTATTTTTTCCATGACATTGATTCAGGTGATGCGTTTTCTGACAAATCCTCACAAGCCAATGATCCTAGCGTTATCAAGACCAGATCCAAAAAAGAATATAACCACTCTCTTGAAAGCGTTTGGAGAATGCCGCCCTTTGCGTGATCTCGCTAATCTTGTAAGTTATCCAAAAACATTTAATTTGAATCCCACAACGCACTGCATGCTATGTGAAAAATCAAAATACGGGGAAAGCATAAATGTTGCATGCATCAAGCTAATGTGTAACGGAGGATCCGGACCTGCATGCAGCATTGAATTTTCATTGAACTTTCACGTATCTTAGTTGACCTTATATTATTTACAGACTCTTATAATGGGAAATAGGGATGATATAGACGAGATGAACGGGGGAAATGCTAGTGTTCTCACTACGGTACTGAAACTGATTGACAAGTATGACCTATATGGGCAAGTGGCTTTTCCGAAACATCACAAGCAAACCGATGTTCCAGAAATATACCGCCTAGCTGCAAAAACAAAGGTTAACTTAATGCTATCTTTCCTGGAATTCATTCAGAAACTTCCTCTCTTTCCCTCATTAACTTTCCGTCATTAACTTTATTAATCATAACGTGACAGGGAGTCTTCATAAATCCAGCATTTATTGAGCCATTTGGACTTACATTAATAGAGGTTTGTTTTTTTTTTTTTTTTTTTTTAAGGTGTTACACAACTTGTTTCATTCTTTGGTGATTTTAGTTCGTAAAAGTCTGTGTCTGGAAGTGTAGGCTGCTGCACATGGGCTCCCAACGGTGGCTACTAAGAATGGCGGTCCGGTTGATATTCATCGGGTAAAAAGCACCCTCCTTTCTGAATAACAACACTTTATCCTAAGCCATTCTCAATAAACTGTTTTCAGACCCAACGATTTATAAGTATCTTATGCTTGCTGAAACTAATGAACAATGGCCATCCATGTATTCCTTGATTTTATATTCCGAAATGATATATTTATTTCAGGTATCCTAAATTGGGGTTAAAACCAAATTGCTTTTTATTTTTATTTGGATATTTGGGGATGTGGTTTTATAAGAGTCTTGAACTCGAGACCTATGACCTATGGCAAAACCAAATTGTTTTGATAAATAAGACAACAACGTGTATGATTTTTTTTTCTGAAATACAGGCCCTTAACAATGGTCTGCTCGTGGATCCTCATGATCAGCAATCAATTGCTGATGCACTACTTAAGTTAGTGTCAGAGAAGAACTTGTGGCATGAATGTAGAAAGAATGGCTGGAAGAATATACATCTCTTTTCATGGCCCGAACATTGCAGAACATACCTGACCAGGATAGCAGCATGTCGTATGAGGCATCCACAATGGAAAACCGACAATCCTGCAGATGAACTGGCAGCGGAGGAGTCACTAAATGATTCACTTAAAGACGTGCAAGACATGTCATTAAGGCTCTCAATTGATGGTGACAAGTCATCTTTAAATGAATCACTTGATATGACTGCTTCTGGTAATGACCCTGAGCTGCAAGACCAAGTTAAACGAGTCTTGAGTAAAATGAAAAGGCCATCTGGAATACAAGATTCTGACGTCGACATGAAAGTGATAGACATGCCAAGCAAGTATCCAATGTTGAGGCGTCGCCGTAAATTGATTGTTATAGCACTTGATTGCTATGACAGCAAAGGATTTCCAGATAAGAAAATGATCCATATAATGCAAGAGATTTTTAAGGCAAACAAGTTTGATGTACAAAGTGCGCGAATGACGGGATTTGCTTTGTCAACTGCTATGCCACTATCTGAACTGACTGAATTCTTGAAGTTGGGGAATATTAAAGTAAATGATTTTGATGCTTTAATCTGTGGTAGTGGGAGTGAAGTGTACTATCCAGGTACTTATACTGAAGAGAATGGAACGCTTTATCCAGATCCAGATTACGCATCACATATTGATTATCGGTGGGGTTCGGATGGTTTAAAGAAAACCATTTGGAAACTAATGAATTTGTCCGAAGATGCGAAATCAGGGCATTCTTCCATTGCTATAGAACATGATTCCAAAGCAAGCAATTCCCACTGCCTTTCGTACTTGTTAAAGGATCCTGGCCTGGTATACATGAGTTCTAAGTGATACAAAATCTTATTTGACCAAGTATGATTTTTAAGTCTCATCATTATATTCAACTTTGCAGGCGAAAAAAGTGGACGACATGAGGCAAAAACTTAGAATGAGAGGTCTCCGATGCCACTTAATGTATTGCAGAAACTCCACAAGAATGCAAGTTGTTCCACTTCTTGCGTCTCGCTCTCAGGCTCTACGGTAAAAACACTTTTTATATAGGAGAATTGAAGTATTGTTCTATGTAGTTACTGCATATGTGCTTTGCATGGTTTACAACAGTAGCCATATCATACCCCACTTTGGTGACAGCATCATGGCCGTGCTCCTAATGCCACTCAGACACTCGGAACATGAACTATTGTAAATCTGAATGTAGAAACCCTTTAATGGAATAAAACTATCAAATAAATCCAGGAAATCGTATATTATTTTTAAAAAAATTGAAGATATCTAATGAAACACATAATTCATATAGCATGTGATCTATATTTAAAAAACTCTTGCATAATGCTTTTGGGTCAAAAAAATGTTCCTCTTACTCGATTATTGATAATGATAGACCATCATATAGTGTTAACTGCTGAAAGGCCTTTCTCGACTATTTTCATCCGTTTAAGAGCCTTTCACGGCTAAAATTTATTTTCTTCTCTAAAAAGATAGACCACATTTTATATTTCAATGCGTTAGAAAATTAAATAATGTTCATAAGCGTACCTTATTTTTACATACAAGAATATGACTTTAAGAAGTTATGGTTTTCAAGCATATCATTTCATGTCTTTTAAGCGAAAGATAATTTCACAACAGGTAAGAATGAGAGCTCTCACTTTCAATACATGAAGAATTAAGGTGCTTCAAATAGGTTGAGAAATTTAGTCGAAATGTGTATGGAGATCAACGTTTACAATTGTCTTTATTTGGAAATTCATGTTCTTGTCAATTGTCAATCGAAGACTGTTTTTCGCCTAAAAATTTCAATTATATGCCATGTGACCTCTAATGGATTCTCAATTATTACAGTTATTGTAAAATTAGAAAGTAGACAATTCTTTACAAGTTTCGAAAGATCCATGCTTGTGTTTCCAACTTCTTGGATAGCAAACTTTAGACTTGTCTTTGTTACTCATGTATGTATTAGTTAATATTATTCAACTGCATCCACCATTGCATCTTCGTGATATTGTTTGTCCTCAAATATTTCGTTGATGGCTTTCAAGAAATCAACATTCGGAGATCTAGAATGAGGCATATAATTTTATTACGGCAAAATTCGTAACATGAACCAAAACCATATTTCTTATCCATGTTTTATAGCATTTCTCTACGAAGTCATCGTATTAATTACGAGCTGTTGAATCGTCCCGGTAACCAGTGCCTGATAACTTAGCAGTGATCACGTCTTTATGAGTTCTACCTTTCACTTAGTGTTTTCTCTTGTGACTTCCAATCAATAGGTATCTTTTTGTCCGGTGGCGATTAAATGTTGCAAACATGTATGTGATTCTTGGTGAAACTGGAGACACAGATTATGAAGAACTGATTGCCGGGACGCACAAGACCTTGATAATGAAAGGGGTCGTCGAAAAAGGTTCAGAAGAATTGCTGAGAACTGCAGGAGCTTACCTAAGAGAAGATATAGTTCCAGTCGACACCCCACTCCTAGCTTACGTGGGTGGAGGGGCGAAAGCCGAAGAGATAGCTAAGGTGTTAACACAGATCTCTAAAGCAGGAGGAATGTGATGGCGCGATTTGGTATTTGATTTCTTTTTTAATGCAATTATCCTAAAGCATTTTACTTCTTTTTTCGGGTTCTGTCTCCGCTCGAAGCTTCTTGGCAAGTCGAGCAACGCAATAATTTTTGTCTCCGGTGTGTTTAATGCACAAATTTCTGGAGATAGATTTTAGCTGTATGAAGTCTACAATAATGCTCAAATGCCTGTGTTAACTTTATTTCGGTTCTGTACTGTTTCATAAATTGTAAACCATACTTGTGATCTCTGAATGAGAAAGGGTTTTATTGAGGAAATTAGAATAAATAGTATTATTGCTGGGTATAAATATATGACTGAAATTATTTTATGAACTGACATAATAAATATGTCAAAAGAAATATCACAATGCTATTCTTTTCAGAGGTTGTGTTACACTTACTATTTTTCTATCAATTCTAATTCTCCCATTATAAATTTGAAGCATTGAAACTTTCTCAATATTATTCTTCTAATTTCATTGTTAATATATGTAAGTGCATGGGTCGGGTTTGTGGCCCATTGGGTCGGGTTTATGGCTCATGACTCAAGATGCATCCAAATTTTAATCAGACTCAAACTTTATATATGTATTTGACTCGATCAGATAGATGTGTATCTTGTACTCTTTTTGAAAGACATAAGATACATTATAAATATGTGGTATCCGTCTCCCAAAACAAGAAGAACTACACACTATATATCTCTCGTTCTTGTATCACGATTCGTTCTCTTGGAAAATCACCAACGATTCCTATGATTTAACTTATGGATATAAGTATTTTCCTTTATTAGTAATCTACAAAATACCAATGAGAAATCACGATCTAAAGTAGGTTTATAGACTACGATATGGGAAAATCAAAATTATACTACAAACAGGTTTATCGAAAACCCGATTCAGTATTTGATTTAATGTCAGATCTTCCAAGTGTGGTGATATCAAAGCCACTTAGCGCGGTCTCGCCAAAAACCATTGAATTTTGTTTTCGCCGTTAACTACCCAAAAAGTTTTTTGCAGAGATCTACCCAAGCAAAAAAAAACTTTCCGATTGAATTATTCACGACGGGATCAAGGGTAATATAGAAGGGATTGAAATTATTTTTAACAAATTCACAAATAATTAAAAAAATTCCACGATAGGCAACCTAGACGATAGATTTGGGTTAGGATCGATCAAGGTGCTTAGAGGAGGTGAATAAGCACCATTTTAAAACTTTTTGTGATAGAGCTATGATAGCTCTTGCTCTTGAAATGTTCAAACATGAACCGTACACCGAGAGACTATATCGAATTCAATTTGTAAACCGAGCGTCAAACACTCGACATGATTTAAACCATTTAAAAATGTATGCATGTAAAATATGTAAAAACAGTTTGGTTGAAACATTTTATCAACCACTTGTAACGCTTCAGTTATACAGTAAAGTTGTGTAATCATTCTACGTCTTCGCTTCTTCAACTGATGGAAGAATTCCACGAGAAGACTTTGATTAGTACAACTCCTTGTACAAACCCATCACCGGTGAGGTCACATTTACACCTTAGACTCCTAGTCCTAGCAACTCATCTCAATCTATGGACAACTTGTCTCACATTTATAAAAACTTTTCTTTCAATTCAACTCACTATCACAATGTGTAGAGTGTATTGCAGTGTCTTAAATGATCCTAAATGTAATTTGATACAGCAAGATAAGTCGTGCCTGAAATCTGGGCTTGATCATATTTCAGCTCGGTTTTCTTCCCTTAAGCTGCCCAACATTGAATCTCCTTTGGATTGGTTGGATTCTAATTTGAGAATTCTTTAATCTCCTAAGTGGTGTATATTTAGCTTCAAACAATGATATATACGTTAGACAAAAAGATATTGCCGTTGGGAATACTTTGGTAAAATATCTAACATTGCAAGATCATATTTTGGTTTTTGGCAAAAATTAATTTACAGTGAGTGAAGTGTATTTGAGTGGAACACATGATCCTAAATATGATCTGATACAACAAGTTAAGTGGTGCCTGAAATCTGGGCGTACTCTTTTTTCAATTGGGTTTTCTTCTCTTAAGCTGCCCAACATTGAATCTCCTTTGGAATGGTTGGATTCTAACTTGATAATTTTTTAATATTCCAAGTGGTGTATATATAACCTCAAACAATGATATAAACGCCAGACACAAGATCTATAATAGTTCTTACTCTTGAATGTTCGAACATGAACCGAGCACCGAGAGATTATTTCAAATTTGGTTTCTAAACCAAGCGGAAAACACTCAACATAACCCACTCTAAAATAAATTAACAATTTTTCTAAATCATTTAAAAATGTATGCAAGTAAAATATGTAAAAACAGTTTGGTAAACATTTTATCAACCACTTGAAATGCTTCATCTATACCGTAAAGTTGGTGTAATCTTTGTATGGCTCCCCTTCTTCCACATATGGAAGGATTCTACTAGAAAACTTTGATTATTGCAACTCTATGTACAAACCCATCTAAGGTGATGTCACATTTACACCTTAGACTCCTAGTCCTAGATACTCATCTAAATCTATGTATAACTTGTCTCACATTTACAAATACTCTTCTTACAATTCAGCTCACTATTACAATGTGTAGAGTATATTGGAGTGGCACAAATGATCCTAAATATGATCTGATGGGACAAGATGAGTGGTGCCTGAAATCAGCTGGGTTTTCTTCTCTTAAGCTGGCCAATATTGAATCTCCTTTGGAGGTTGGATTGCAACTTGATACTTCTTTAATCACCCAAATGGTGTATATATAGCCTCAAACAATGATATATACGTTAGACACAAGATTATGACCGTTGGGAAAGTTTGGTACAATTTCTGACAATGCAACAGTCATATTCTGGTTCTGGGCTAAAATTAATTTACAATGTGTAGAGTGTATTGGAGTGACACAAATGATCCTAAATATAATCTGATACAATAAGATAAGTTGTGCCTGAAATCTGGGCTTGCTTTTATTTCAGCTAGGTTTTCTTCTCTTAAGCTGCCCAACATTGAATCTCTGTTGGACTGGTTGGATTCTAACTTGAGAATCCTTTTAATCTCCCAAGTGGTATATATGTATCCTCAAACAATGTTATATACGTTAGACACAAGATTATGGTCGTTGGGAAAGCTTCGGTACAATTTTGACAATGCAACAGTCATATGCGCAAAGATTAAATTACAATGTGCAGAGTGTATTGGAGTGGCACAAATGATCCTAAATATGATCTGATGCAACAAGATAAGTGGTGCTTGAAATCTGTGCTAGCTCTTATTTCAGATGGGTTTTCTACTTTTAAGTTGCCCAACATTTAATCTCTTTGGGAATGGTTGGATTCTAACTTGAGAATTCTTTAATCTCCCAACTGATGTATATACAGCCTCAAACAATGATATATACGTTAGACACAAGATTATGTACATTGGGAAATTATTTTTAACGAAGTTCACAAATGATTAAAAAAATTCCACGGTAGGCAACCCCGACGGTTGATACTATTTTAAAAATTTTTGCGATAGAGCTACAATAGCTCTTGCTCTTGAAATGTTCAAACTTGAACCGAGCACCGACTATATTGAATTATGTTTCCAGGTCGAGCGGAAAACACTAGACAAAGCCCACTCTAAAATTAATTAAAAAATTTCTAAATCATTTAAAAAGGTATGTGGTCGCGATTTATTTAAACAGAAAATTCCAGTGTAGCGCGATTATACCGCAAGTGAAGGGTTGTCAAGTTTTAGTATATTATTTAAAGAATGGGTTGTCGAACCCACTGTGACTGAAAATAATTACCAAATTCTTTTAGCTTAACTATATTTAATCTTCGAATATTTAGTGAAAATTATACTATTAACCCAAGAATAGTAGCCAACCTAAACAAGCAATGAAAAGTTTAAGAACAGTAGAAATAATTATCAAGACTTTGGTTCACTCATTTAATCCCCACAATTCTTTTATTAGTTATGATTTAAAATCCTACGTTCAAAGATGTTGAGTTTTTCTAATACATTTGTTATACTAATGTCAAGTTATATCAAGTCTAATATTAATGTTACAATAAATCACTCATGTGTCCTTATTGCACAATCAATACCGAAAAATGATTTATGAATATTATGAAAACTACTAGCCTTCGATTTGGTAAATCTATTGTTATCACATGTGTGCTAGATTTTACTTTGCCAGTCTCAATCTAAAACACACGGCCTAATTTACTATGTCGTATCATAATATCGTATGGTCAAGTCAATTACAATGTATAAAATCCTTCAAAGGTGATCAATCATTCAAAAGCATGTAGAGCAATAATTTATGCTCAAAGAATTGTAAGAATTAATCATAAACCATTATCCAAATCGTGGGTTCAAACATGGGATCCCGTAGTCCTGATAAACAAACATAGCCAACAAGCATCATAATATGTTTTTGAAACAAATTAAACATTAAAATTTGAAAATAATGAAGAACTAAGTTTAGAAATACGAAATAACACGAGGTGATGACTCCTTGTTTTGTTGCGTCGTCCCGTCTCTTCCGATCCATCTTGCTCTTCAATGGCTTGAGGCTTGAATAAAGGTGGAGGCTATGTTCTAGTTCTAAAAAGTGAGCCAAAAGTCCTTATTTTCATCCATCAACTTGTATTTATATTGGGGGAGGAAGAAACTTCATTGTTGGGCTCAAACTCTTCAAAAATTAAAGAAATTCTGAAAATTCGTCGCCTGACGATGGATCGCCAAAGTCCCCCCATCGATCTTCAACTCCCAACCTTTTATTTTCAACTTCCGCTCTTTGACGATCGATCGCAATTCAGTCGACGGTTGATCTTCAATTCAGGATTTTTGTTGCTTCATCTGCTGACAGACGCCTGATATGTTTGTCATAACTTTCTCATACGATCTCGGAATTAAGCAAATTAGCTGTCCACGCGAAGATAGCAGAAAGTTCTACAACTTTGTTACTGAACAAATTTCCTATTGCTCAAACATGAAGAAATTTGAGGATAAAGAAGTGGCATGTGTCTTGGATTCCCGTTTCTTATCTTTTCTTCAACTTTTTTTCTCCTTTCATCGTTTTTAGCTCTTTTTCTTCATTTCCTCATACACCTATGTTCCTTAAACATGCAAATTAATACCAACAAGTGTAATATCGTTCAAGAATTGGAGTAAAATAATACGTGAAGACATATAAATATAAGAATGTCTCTTATCAACAACCCCAAACTTAAACTTGATCGTACTCGAGCAAGCAATAAGATCAAAATATAGAATTCAAAAGTCAAATAAATCAATTCGTGGTCAATAGGTAGCTCAGCCACCTCACTCAGACAGACAATAATCAGTCAACAAATTGAACAAGATGTGTTTCCCCCCATATCAAGCAATATATCGCAAACTCGGAACGTGTGTGCGCTATTATCAATCTCAAGTTTCATACACATCTTCAAGATCAAATTATGCTAATCAACTCAAAATCAAGATTATCGTTGAGCATCCCAAAGGCCTATTTTCAAACAACTTCTTCAATAATGATTCACTCTCTAGACCTGGATCAAAATGTTAGGCCTTTGGTGTCGGTTACGAAGAAAAGATATGATAAACACAAAGAAGAGAGTATAAGCATGTGACGTTCATATTTTAACACATATTAAGCTTCTATTCTAATTTTTTTCTAGCCTTGGCCACTTTGGGTCTTATTTATATAATATTTTCTCAAGGCCCTTTTTCTTTTCTTTTGCTCATTCATCAACATTTTTCACTAAGCTCTTCAAAATATAACAAGTTACGTGTATCGAATGAGATTGATTATACTCCCTTAGGGTGAGGGTCAAATTTTTCATTTTAAACTCATATGTGGGTCGATAAAATGAGTTTACCAATAAATGTTGAATGAGGGTCTAATTATATGCAATACATACACCGTTCTTTTTCAATTGGTAAAATATGACACTAAGCAATGATATAAACATGGTAGGCTTGAAAGACTCAAACGTTTCAAAAATCGCCTAGATCATATCCAAGGCAAGTTCATAACTATAAAATTTCGCATCAAAGTGTCATCATCAAATAGGTTCCAGGGTAACTCTAAGATGCTCAAGACCAATCATCAAGTTCACAACAATTATCATTATTCAACATGCAATCCACAAGATCATTACTCAAAGCGCTCAAAATATTCCTTATCTTTGACATGATAACTCAAACAGGGTATTCACATACAAGTTCAACAGTTTTCAAGGTTCAAGTCGAGATGCGAAATGAGATAAATATCATCATGGAATCGTAGCCACTGCTATGATTCATTCTTTTATCAAATTATGAACTCTTTTTCCAAAAAACAATATCATTGGTGCTCAAGAAACGACAATAATTCTACCATAATTAGCTCGCAAAACAAGAGACTATAACAACATGCAACATTGATAACCTACGCCCCCAATCTTAATTATATATTAAGCATGAAAAATAAGAAAAAAAAATACCTGTGATGACGACCGTCAGTAGCCGTCGCCCTCCTCCTCGTCAGCTAGTGGGGAAAATGGTTATAAAAAAAATATGAAACACGTACAGAGTTACTCACCAAAAATCAATAACAAAATTGAAAGAACTACGGAATTCAAAAACGAAGATGAGGGAAAAGAGAAAATTCTTGATATATAGTCCCAAGCTGGACTTTTTACCAATTTTCCTTCAAGTGTCAAAAGGGACAGTGGTGTACGAAGTTGCGTCATCCACGTGGTAGTTCTTCAACCTCTTTCCCTTTACCGTGAATAAGGTCCCTTTCTCATCTGTCGCCTTTATAGTATCAGATGGTAACACATTGATCACTTTGAATGGTCCAATCTATTGTGAGTTCGACTTCCTTGGAACAGTCGTAGTTAGACTTGATTCATAGAGACCATGCCTCACTCACAGAATTTACTTCCTTTCAGGTAGGGTTTTGACATGATCATCACATTCTTCTTCTTTCCATAATCTTTGTCCCTTTTGCTCTTCACCTGCACCACATCAACATACAATAGATCAATAGTTTTTACTTTAAAGCACATGTGTTTGTTGTGTGGGTGTGTCAAAGTTTGAAACATATTAAATGTGATTTGATCCTCTCCTAAACGGAGGATCAACTTCCCTCTTGAATGTCAAATAGTGCTCTTCCCGTTGCTAGGAAGGGTCTTCCTAAGATCAGTGGTATGTCCATGTCTTCCTTCATGTCAAACACAAGAAAATCCACCGGGATGATGGATTTTTCAACCTTGAGTGGTACGTCCTCGATGATCCCTTGTGGATATGTGATGGACTTATCCGCCATTTGCAAGGTAACCCTTGTAGGCTTAAGCTCCCCTAATCCAAACTTCTACAGACAAATGCATCAAATTTATACTTGCACTCAAATCAGACAAAGATTTATTAAATGAAGTAGAATTAATTTTACA
The DNA here is from genome assembly GCA_907163345.1 of Haberlea rhodopensis. NCBI lineage: Eukaryota > Viridiplantae > Streptophyta > Magnoliopsida > Lamiales > Gesneriaceae > Haberlea > Haberlea rhodopensis. Next base: position 2,243,777 of record CAJQUN010000081.1, read on the forward strand.
AGGTATCGTAAAACTTCCTGGATCCTTTATATTTGAAGGATAATTGTTTTGAATGATAGCAGAACACTCATCAGTTAAATTAATAGTCTCATGCTCTCCCAATTTCCACTTGTTTGACAATATCTCCTTAAAAAACTTAGCATAATTTGGAATTTACCATATAAAATCAATAAAAGGCATGTTAATATGGAGAATCTTTATCAAATCAAGAACTTAGCAAATTTAGCATCTAATTTTGCTCTTTTATATGTATCGGGAAATGAGAGGGGTATATGTACCTATAATGCCTCGAAATGAGGATCATACATGGTAATGTGATTGTGGAGTACTTATGAGATAAGTACGGAATAATGAGGACTCGGGTTCGGATTCGACCGAGTATGATAAGTAATTACATATGTTGAGTTGAGAACATAGATATATATGTATGCATGGGCTTTCATTCTATGTGGAATGAAAACAAGGTTTCTACTTGAGAACTATTTCATCTAGTTGGAATTAAATCTGAATTTGAATTTCATATAAATTTAACATGCATGTTGAGTGAGTTTTTAGAGGCTATATGAAATGAAGATCAGATTGCATAACACGTAACACACCTACAAATCTCTACAAACACTCCCTCTCAAAAACCTTGCTCTTCCTTGCTTTCTTTTCTTGGTTTGAGCTTGGAAGCAAAGGAAACTTTTGTTGGAACTTAGAAGTTTGGTGTGGTTTGGTAAGGATTATGTGTTTTATGTATTTGTTTTAGGTTGGTTTAAGTAGGTGATATGAAGAATCTCACTTGGTAGTCCTTGAATTGATATGAGTTTTAAGGCAAAACCTTGAGTTGTTATGTGATAGAACTATGTTCATATGATGTTAGTGTTTGCATGCATCAAGTTTTAATGTGGTTTTGGAAGGTATGGAGTTGGAACCATGGGGATAAACTCGAAAATCGCCATGTTTTGAAACTTCTGCTGTCTCGCGATCGATCGCTAGAAGTGTCCCGAATAATCGCCGAGACAGGGGAAATTATAAGGTGGTTGAAACTTGTACCGATTGATCGCTATAATGTGACCGATCGATCGCGAGCTTGGCGATCGATCGCTAAATGAGTACCGATCGATTGCTAGGAGGCCGAAGCATTATGTGAAAATTGGACTTAAATAGAGATCGATCGTTACATCAATACCGATCGATCGCTAGAGTTACAAAATTGAAGCGATCGATCGCTAGAAACGACCGATCGATCGCTAGGATTAATTGTTGAAAATGTTATAATTTCTTGGAAAGTTTTGATGATGGAGCCTATTTTAACATGATAATTGTTCATGTAGCACCATCATACGGGACGGGTCAGAAAGGAGGTTAAGCGTTAACTCCTGAATTGTATATTTTTTACAGCACGACATGTACGTTTTGACGTACGAGTATTGATCTTATTGTTGATGTGATGTTGATTACATGTGTTGAATTTGATATATATGATTGGTGTAATCATATTGTTGTACATTCATGTTGTTGAGACATATAGTTGTTGTCATGAGATGTATGCTACTGTTGTGCATACGATTTAACTGTTATAACTTGTGAGGACGGAAATATGATATGTGCTACTAATATGGGACGTGAAGGCTGAGCCACTAACATATTGAGCTGCGAGACATATTATAGAGGTCCCGTTATAACAGGATGTTGGATGAGACATGTGATGACATATTTGCATTTTGTGTTGCATGATACAGTAACAATCAGAGTTGCGATATTACAATATTTATTTATCGTATTGTGTATTCTTCTTGATATGTGAATGAGATGGTTGTCTATCAATACTCATGTTGTGTGGTTGTTTTTGTAGGGACTCATAGATGGGGGAGGCCGGGATTGTGAGTTGACTTCTGTTGCGAGATGAACCACTGATTAGGATGTGAACATATTAGGTTGTTCATTTATACATGATGTAAATTGGTGTGCGCTTGTCGTGTAGGCCCAAATTAACCCCACTCAATCATCAAGATTGATAACAATAATGTAGTAGCGTGAGTAGGGATCGATCCCACGAGGAGGTGTGAATCTTTGTGTTAATGAAAATCAAAATCAAAACAATAAAAGATGGGGTTGTGAAGTTGAATTATACTAATTAAAATTAAAAACAAAGATTAACTAATGAAAGCGATTCTTGGTATCGGTCGACTCTTCCTTGGAATTATAATCTATTTCATCTATTCACAAAAAAAACTCAATTTTACTTGAATATTCATCAATTGGAAATCTAATTCCCCCCTTACCTTAATTGTAGTCAAATAGAAAACAACATTCAATTCACCTCTTATCAAATCTTTAACCAAAACTACAGCCGTTAAGATTAAATCAATAATAGTTTCAAAACTAGTAAGTTTGATGAATCTAATCAATAAAAACTACAGCCGTTAGAATTAATCATCCAATCGTTTTTCCTAAGAATTTAATAACACCAACAGCAGGCAATTATCAATCCTAGTTGTTTCGTAAATTAGAGGGATCAAACGATTCCGTATTTGATATCTAATTTAGCGTTAGATTTCATGCAAGTTACTAGGTTGTCAATCTAATAAACAAACACAACAATCATATCAATAAAATCAGAAAAAACTCTTGATACTCAATAAAATTGATAATTAAAGCGTAAGAATCTCCCCAATATAAATAAAATCCAAGGATTTGTCTTCCTCAACCAAGAATTAAACTAGCTAGACATAATCTAAGACAAAACTATAAATAAAAACAAACGAAAGAAAACTAATCCAACCTCCGCTCGTCGAGGTGTCAATCCCGCCTTCGTTTCGATCTTCGTAGCGTTCTTCAACAAAATTGAGAGAAAATTGTAAAACTATCATAAACTACTCTACCCTAACTATCTAGATGTTCTTTAGTCTGATTTTCGTCCATATATGTATAGGGAGGCTGATGGAGTAGGTTAGAATCCATGTGGGAAGGAAATAAATCAAGTTTTTACACTTTCCAAAATTCTTCCGGCGTAAATACGCGTAGAATGGCTTAGCTACGCCTACACATGCCGTAGCGTTGGCGTAATTACGCCTAATAATGGGTAATTACACCTGTCATCAAATTTTCTGGCGAGTTTCGTATTTTGGCCGTAACTTTCTCGTCCGAACTCTGAATTCGATGAATCAGCTGTCCACGCGAATATAACTCAAAGTTCTACAACTTTTTTATGGTCTACATTTCCAAAACATGGCTCGAACATATAGAAATTTGAGGATAAAGGAGCAACATTTGTCTTGGATTCTGATTTTTTTCTCTTTTCTTCAACTTTATTGCTTCTTTCATCATTTTAGCTTGATTTCTTCACCTTTCTCTACATTTACACAATATACGATTAGGTAGCATATGTATCAATTTATCCATCAAAATATACCAAATCGTAGACAATTAAGCGCAATAGATGTGTCTATTTCTAGTCACATCAAACACCCCCATACTTACTCTTTACTCGACCTCGAGTAAATCAAACAAAACTACATTGTTTTTTTGCTTGGCTCATAGCATCATAACAAACTAACTTGTCCTCACTTTTATGCCTCAACAATTATAAACATGCATAGTAATGAAAGGCAGTGAAAAATTAATAATGGAACAAGTTCAATCCCTAAACAATTCGTACCCAACAGAGTAGTGAACGTGTGTGTGTGGTCATAAACAAGTGTCATGTACAAATTATAGATCCAAAAGAAGCAAATTCACAATAGTTCAAGTCATACACTAACACAAGTATAACTCACTTGCACACTCTTCTCCACTATCTTAGCCACTTTGCAAACATAAATCAAGTATGTCTTTATTAGCTTGTAGTGTGGCCTAGGTATTGGCTTATGAAAGAAGGTAATGATCTATCAAGTAAGAGAGTATGATGATATGCACACTAAAAGCTTCTCTTCTTGCTTGAATTTTTCAACTTTTGTTTCAACATTTTTCTTCTTTTGTGCCTTGGCTCCCCTTGGAGTCATATTTTTATCTATTTTCTCAAGGCATCCCTTTTCTTTTATGCATTTCATTCTTTTCCTTATGAAGCTCACAAACATTTTAATCACTGAATACTTAAGTGCATGTGAATGAAACACATCATACTCCCTTCAAAGGTATGGATAGAACTCATATTTAGGCTCATTAGGGAAGGATGATAAGCTAGTCAAAGAATGTCGAATGGTGGTTGTTTGTATGTTTAGTCTCAAACGCATCAAAGATTGCCTATATCACTTTCATGTTTGCAAGCAGTCTAGACATACGCCTCAAAGAGCATGTAGTTAAGTTCTAGCATGTATTAGAGACTTCTTAATACTATTATCACAAAGTTCACACAATCTTCACTAAGCTATGTACACTTCACAAGTCATGACAATAACGTGTTCAAAATATTCAACTACTAAGTCAAAGCAAAATTTGCATTAGAGTTCAAAGTGTTCCAAGGTTAACAATTCACCTATGTTCAAAAGCATGCATGATATCAATTAGGTTTCATCATGGGCTAGTGACTCTAATCTTGTGTTCATTACTAACTATGAGCTCAAAATTTTCAAAATTTTTGATTTTTTTGTATTTTTTAAAATTAGAAAAACAATAACACACCACTAATCCCTCCCCCATACTTAAATCTTACATTGTCCCCAATGTCAGGCAAAAATACAAGAAAAGAGAATCTAACTACTAAAGCAAATAAAAAATAAAAAATAAAAGGGAGAAAGTAAACTAACTCCCCTTGGGTTGCCTCCCAAGCAGCGCCTCTGTTTAACGTCGGTGGCCCGACGCCAGTTATCTCGCTTAAGGCGATGCCTATTCGCCTTGCACCTCTTGGAGGGTTTTTGTCTTTTCACTATGTCGCCTTCCTCCAAAGAAGTCAGTTGAGGTCGATCAAGATCTACCTCATAGCATCCTTTAACTTGTTGTCCCCTATGCTCGCCTTTGGGAATCTCATTCTGGTGAGATTCCTTGTTATCCACCTCGATCTCTGTTTGTTGTTCAAGTATTGATGTCCTCAGTACCATCGTTGCTGGAGTTTCTACCTCTCTGCCACTGTCCAAGGTGATGTTGTCTTCGAAAAAATAGTCCCAAGGATCCATTTCATCACAATATTCTTTCGCCGACTCCCCTTCCATAGCACATGATTCATCTAAGTAATCAACATAGTTCTCAGTTGGAAACATACCATTCGGAGTTGTAGGATGTACAAGCTCCTTTTCTTCTATTGCCACATGTGTCTCCTCTTCTAGCTCGGGTGGCATCAGTACCACCTTCTCCATAGTCTCATCTTCTTCATCACTCCATGATTCGAATGCAATCATGGTCTCCTTTTGTGCTGCTATCCGATCGGCCGATCTTATTAGTTGCTCCATTTGGTTACCCAAATTCTGAGTGCTAGCCCTGAATTCCTGTTGAAATTGCAAAGTACTATCATTAAGTGTTGAAATAAGATCCTCTAAAGACTCACCAGGGGTATGATATTGAGGTTGTTGTGGCCATGGCGGGTATTGCGGTATGTATGGCGGTAGGGTGGACTTCATGTAAGGTGGAGGTGGGCTCATCCATTGATTGTCATAGTTGAGATTGTGATGATCACTCCAACTTGAATTGTATGTTCTTTGTCCACTCCCTACGCCAAGTTGGTGCACAAGATACTCCAATTTGTCTAGTCGCCTATAGTCCTCCATGAAAAGATCCGATTTCTAAGAAATCAACCTGTAAGCACGAACAAACAATAGTAGCGGTGGGGGAAAAAGAAAGAGAAAGAAACAAAACAAAAAATATTAACACAAAAATATACAATGCCTCCCCGGCAACGGCGCCAAAATTTGGTGTGCGTTTGTCGTGTACGCCAAAATTAACCCCACTCAATCCTCAAGATTGATAACAATAATGTCGTAGCGTGAGTAGGGATCGATCCCACGAGGAGGTGTGAATCTTTGTGTTAATGAAAATCAAAATCAAAACAAAAAGATGGGGTTGTGAAGTTGAATTATACTAATTAAAATAAAAAACAAAGATTAACTAATGAAAGCGATTCTTGGTATCGGTCGACTCTTCCTTGGAATTATCATCTATTTCATCGATTCACAAAAAAAACTCAATTTTACTTGAATATTCATCAATTGAAAATCTAATTCCTCCCTTACCTTAATTGTAGTCAAATAGAAAACATCATTCAATTCAACTCATATCAAATCTTTAACCAAAACTACAGCCGTTAAGATTAAATCAATGATAGTTTCAAAACTAGTAAGTTTGATGAATCTAATCAATAAAAACTACAACCGTTATAAATAATCATCCAATCGTTTTTCCTAAGAATTTAATAACACCAACAGCAGGCAATTATCAATCCTAGTTGCTTCATAAATTAGAGGGATCAAACGATTCCGTATTTGATATCTAATTTAGCATTAGATTTCATGCAAGTTACTAGGTTGTCAATCCAATAAACAAACACAACAATCATATCAATAAATCAGAAAAAACTCTTGGTACTCAATAAAATTGATAATTAAAGCGTAAGAATCTCCCCAAGATAAATAAAATCCAAGGATTTGTCTTCCTCAACCAAGAATTAAAACTAGCTAGACATAATCTAAGACAAAATTATAAATAAAAACAAAGGAAAGAAAACTAATCCAATCTCCGCTCGTCGAGGTGTCAATCCCGCCTTCGTTTCGATCTTCGTAGCGTTCTTCAACAAAATTGAGAGAAAAATTGTAAAACTATCATAAACTACTCTACCCTAACTATCTAGATGTTCTTTAGTCTGATTTTCGTCCATATATGTATAGGGAGGCTGATGGAGTAGGTTAGAATCCATGTCGAAAGGAAAGAAATCAAGTTTTTACACTTTCCAAAATTCTTCCTGCGTAAATACGCGTAGAATGGCGTAGCTACGCCTACACATGCCGTAGCGTTGGCGTAATTACGCCTAATAATGGCGTAATTACGCCTGTCATCAATTTTTCTGGCGAGTTTCGTATTTGGCCGTAACTTTCTCGTCCAAACTCCGAATTCGATGAATCAGCTGTCCACGCGAAGATAACTAAAACTTCTACAACTTTTCTATGGTCCAAATTTCAAAAACATGGCTCGAACATATAGAAATTTGAGGAGAAAGGAGCAACATTTGTCTTGGATTCTGGTTTTTTTTCTCTTTTTTTCTCTTTTCTTCAACTTTATTGCTTCTTTCATCATTTTAGCTTGATTTCTTCACATTTCCCTACATTTACACAAATATACAATTAGGTAGCATATGAATCAATTTATCCATCAAAATAAACCAAATCGTAGACAATTAAGCGCAATAGATGTGTCTATTTCTAGTCACATCATAAATAATGTCAGTGTTTTGAAATTGTTGTAATAACTGATATTGTATGACTCTTAATCAGTGTGATTGTTTACTTAATCCTATTGCACAAAATTGTAATGACTGGATACATAACAGATTAAGTAGCAAGGACCCACAGTACCTTAGCAAGTGGTGTGATGGGTGTAGTGGTCTCGGTAGACTTACCTTTGTCGCTTGCTTGATCACTCTTCTTCTCAGCCAGCTCATCCTTGTGCTCATCATTCTTACTAGTATTCTCCTCAGCAACTTAATTTCCGATCCTCAGTGTTATGGCATTGACTTGCTCTCTTGGATTCTTCTATGTGTCACTGGGCAATTCTCCTTGAACTCGTCCAGCTATGATGGTTGCAAACTTTCCCACTTGAACTTCAAAATCTTTATCGACGCCTCTTGATTTTGGAATCTAGTCTCCGTCGATGTGATGAATTTGGTCATCAGTTCCTCCATACTCAGTTTTGGTGCATACTTCGTTGGTGGTTGTGGGTTCAACACATTGTGCTGATTGTCATATGAGAAGTTAGGATGGGTTTTCATCCCCCAGAATGTATGTGTTCGAGTATGGGTTGTACGCTGTGACCTATTCCTACATAATTAACATCTTCATTAGTTTGAACAAACGGGTTACCTGCTTGGCATTCAATGCTCGGATGTGGTACTTGACATATTTCACATGTAATGGCTTGTACTTTCATCACTGGTGCTGTCAAGCTGTCAATTTTCTTTGTCAAGACATCCAACTGAGCTGATATCGCCATCACTTCATCAACTTGATGCATCCCAATCGATCTCTTTGGAACGTTCCTCTCAGACTGCCATTGATAGCTATTAGTAGCCATCTCCTCCAACAGTGTATAAGCCTCATCAGGTGTCTTCCTCATAACAATACCTCTTGATGCTGCATCAATCATAGAACGATTATTATAAAATAAACCGTTATAAAAAGTTTGTACCTGAAGCCATATAGGAAGTCTGTGGTGTGGGCATCTCCCAATAAGTCCTTGAAGCGTTCCCATGCCTTGTACAACGTCTCCGGATCGTGTTGAGTGAAGGTAGTGATGTCATTGCGCATCTTTGCAGTCTTTGATGGTTTGAAATATTTTGATAGGAAGGCTTGCACCATCCCATCCCAAATAGTAATAAATCCTGCAGGAAGTGAATGCAACCAACTTTTAGCTTTATTATTAAAAGAAAAAGGGAAGTCGTAGCCTGATGGCGTCGTCAGTAACACCATTATGTTTGAAGGTGTCATAAATCTCCAAGAAGTTTGAGATATAAGCATTGGGATCATCAGTAGCCGCTCCCCCAAGCTGGACTGAATGCTGGATCATTTGAATGATAGCAAGCTTGATTTCTAAGTTATTTGCCTGAATGCTGGGTCTAGTGATACTAGACAATGATCCATGGAACAAGGGATGATCATATTCCATAAGTGATCGTCTAATAGATACCTCTTCGTTCCATCTTTCATCCTCTCCGTCCCTTTCTTGGTTGTTTTCACCATTGATCGAGCTTCTCGTGGTCTCCTAAGAAAAGTTCTTTCAATTTTCAGATAAAAAAAAGCTAAAACTCTAGGGTTGCTACTCCTTAACATCCACTAAGTAACAACAACCTGCAAAATCAACCACCCAACTGCAGTGGTGGAGAAAAAATAAAAATAAAAAAAACAGAAAAACAGAAATAATTAAAAAAAATGACTAAATTCCAATCAACTAATCTCGTCTGATATTACTTTAAACTAGTCCCTCAGAAAATTCCAGTGTAGCGCGATTATACCGTAAGTGCACGGTTGTCAAGTTTTAGTATAGTATTTAAAGAACAGGTTGTCGAACCCACATGGACTAGAAAATAATTACCAAATTCCTTTAGCTTAACTATATTTAACCTTCGAATATTTAGTGAAAATTATATTAAATTAATCCAAGAACAATAGCCAACCCAAACAAGCAATGAAATTTTAAGAGATCAGTAGAAACAATTATCAAGATTTTTGGTTCACTCATGTAATCTCCCGCAATTCTTTTATTAGTTATGATTTAAAATCCTACGTTCTAAGGTGACGAGTTTTCCTAATGCATTTGTTATACTATGATCAGGCTATAACAAGTCTAATATTAACGTTACAATAAACAACTCTCATGTCCTTATTACACAATCAATACTGAGAAACGATTTATGAAAACTACTAGCCTTCGATTTTGGTAATCTATTGCTATCACACGTGTGCTAGATGTTACTTGGTCAATATCAATCTAAAACTCACAGCCTAATTTACTATGTCGTATCGTAATATCATATTGTCAAGTCAATTACAATGTATAAAATCATTCAAAGGTGATCAATCCTTCAAAAGCATGTAGAACAATAAATTATGCGCAAAGAATTGTAAGAATTAATCAAAAATCGTTATCTAAATCATGGGTTCAAACATGGGATCCCCTAGTATTGATAAACAAACATAGCCAACAATCATCATCAAATAACAATGTAAAAATATGTTTTGCAACAAATTAAACATTAAAAATATGATAATAATGAATAACTAAGTTTTGAAATACAAAATAACAAGAGGTGATGACTCCTTGCTTTGTTGCGTCGTCCCGTCTCTTCCGATCCACCTTGCTCTTTAGTCGCTTGAGGCTTGAATAAAGGTGGAGGCTTCGTCCATCAACTTATATTTATATTGGGGGAGGAAGAAGCTTCCTTGTTGGACTCAAACTCTTCAAAAATTGAAAGAAATTATGAAGATTCGTCGCCTGGCGATCGATCATCAAAGTCCCACGATCGATCTTCAACTTCAAACCTTTTATTTTTCAACTTTCGCTCCTCAGCGTTTGATCGCCATTCAGTCGGCGATCAATCTTCAATTCAGGATTTTTGTTGCTTCAGCTTCTGACATGCGCCTGGTTATTTGGTCATAACTTTCTCACACGATCTCGGAGTTAAGCGAATTAGCTGTCCACGCAAAGATAACAGAAAATTCTACAACTTTGTAGCTGAACAAATTTCCAAAATATGGCTCGAACATGAGGAGAAAGAAGTGACATGTGTCTTGGATTCTGGTTTCTTATCTTTTCTTCAACTTTCTTTCTCATTTCATCGTTTTTAGTTCTTTTTCTTCCTCGTACTTTCATCTAAATTCCTGAAATATGCAAATTAATACCAAAAAACATAATATCGTTCAAGAATCGGAGTAAAATAATACGTGAAAACATATAAATATAAGTGCAAAAATATCCTTATCAATATGCAAGTAAAATATGTAAAAAACAGTTTGGTTGAAATATTTTATCAACCACTTGAATGCTTCACCTATACAGTAAAGCGACAGTAAAGCGATGTAATCCTTCTACGTCTCCTCTTCTTACAAATCCTTCCACTTGAAGACTTTGATTAGTACAACTCTTTGTACAAACCAATCTAAGATGAGGTCAAGTTTACACCTTAGACTACTAGTACTAGCAACCCATTGTCTCACATTTACAAACACTCTTCTAACAATTCAGCTTACTATTACAATGTGTAGAGTGTATTGGAGTGCCACAAATAATCTTAAATATGATCTGATGCAGCAATATATGTGGTGCTGATTTCTATTGACAAAAGAATCGAATATTCATGGATCAAATCATTCACTCCATAGTCCGATAGATTTCTTAAAGAAATTTTTATTCAGTCATATAATGCTATGGTTTTTGGTTGGGCGGGCTCGATGGCTCTTCTGAAATGGTTGGATTCTAACTTGAGAATTCTTTAGTCTCCCAAGTGGTATATATATAATCTCAAACAATGATATATGCGTTGTGAACGAGAAACTCAAAGCTTTGAAAATCAAATTGAAATCATGGAATAAGGATATCTTTGGGGATTTGAATAGGAATAGAAACGGATCAAGAAGCATTATGGCATTTAGATAAGAAAAGTGGGGCAATTGCATCTCACTTATTCTTAACTCGTTCTTCAACGTGAATTTTGGATTAACTTGAAGAAAAAATTTAAAAGCTTGGATCGCTTAATGTTTTAAAAATCCAGATTTAAATGGATCAAAGAGGGCTGGTAATTCTAGTTTCTTTCATGCTATCGTAAATAGAAGGAAGAAACGAAATGAAATACAGGGAATGCAAATTAATGGTCAATGGCTTGATTTGGTTCAAGGTATCGAAGAAGTGGTAAAGGATTATTTTTAGAACATGTTTGCCAGTTCTGAAGGTCATCATCTTAACATGGTCGATGTGCCTTTCAATCAAGTACATGAAGTTGAGAATGAGATGTTGGTGGCTGAATTCTCAGAAGAAGAAATTACATAAGACTCCAGGTCCTAATGAATACAACTTTTGGTTCAAAAAAAATTCTGGGAGTTGCTGGAAATGGATGTCATTGGCTTGATTAAGGAATTTCATCTTAATGGGAGGTTACTTAAAGGATTAAACTCTTCATTTATTGTCCTAATTCCAAAAGAGAATAATCCAATTAATATAAGTGATTGTAGACTAGTTTCTCTCGTTGGATGCATATATAAAATCTTAGCTAAATTATTGGTTAATCATCTTTGTAGAGTTCTGAACAATTTGATTCAGAGAATCAATCGGTCTTTGTGGGGGCAAAGACAAATACTTGATGGTGTGTTAGTGGCTAATGAAGTAGTGGAGGACTTGAAACAAATAATGATGCATGTTTAGTACTAAAAGTTGATTTTGAAAAGGTTTATGATTCAATTGATTGGAATTATCTAGACCAAGTAATGATCAAGATGAATTTCTGTGCTAAATGGAGTTTATGGATTACTGAATGTTTGTCCACAACTTCGGCCTGTGTGTTAATAAATGGGATCCCAACTTCAGACTTGAAATATTGTAGAGGCCTTGGGCAAGGCAATCCTCTTTCTCCAACACTTCCTTTTGGCTGCAGAGGGGTTAAGTGCTATGGTGAAGAATTCATGTGACTTAAATCTGTACTCACCAATATTCATTGGCAGGGAGAGAATTGAAATTTTCTACCTTCAATTCGCTGATGATACATTGTTGATTGGGTAAGCTTCTTTACAAAATGCTTGGGTGTATTCTAAGGAATTTTGAGATATTATCAGGCCTAAAAGTTAACTACTTAAAAATTCAGGTTTTTGAGATCAATACCAATCGAATCATGCTTTGAGGATATGGATTCTACTCTCAATTGTTCTATCGGCATCATTCCTTTCAAATATCTTCGTTTACCGATTAGTGCAAACCCGAGAATGGTCTCAACTGTAAGAGTAGGTGTCCTACAAGCCAACTGTTGGCTATGTGATTTGTACACCTTTCTATAAAACATGCTTTATTCAATTAATGATATTTTTATGCCACTCTTTATCTGTATACCCATACAAGATGCATAGATAAAAACCTTGAGATTACTATAGTCCATGGGAATGTGATTGTACAATTGTTGGCAATCATGAAATACCTTCACCAATGACCGTAATTTCTAAACTTGTTCCTGGTCAATGAGCAGCGTCATAAGAAGGATACTGACCGCGATATTTTTAAACAAAAGATTTCAGAGTGTAACGCGATTCTGTACCACAAGTGTACGGTTGTCAAGTTTTAGTATAGTTAAATGAAAGTAAGGGTCGTCGAATCCACAGGGACTAATGTATAAGTACCAAATAAAACTAGAAAAATTATATTTAGCCTACGATTAAAGAGAGGAGATTAACTAATGCAAAATTAAACCTAATGAACCCAAATAAAAACAAGAATAAATAAAATGAATGGCTTCCGGATATGCAAGGAATTTCGCTCGAGAAATTTATCTAGCTCTTCGTTCAATTATGTTATCTTTAAAGATTCGTTTGAAAAAGCAATTACCAAACAATTGATTCTTAAGGTGAAAGGTTTTCGTTATTATTCAATACACTCTCTCGAGCTGTATAGAAACTAATATCAAATTAGAACAAGTAACTCTCGTTCACTTATTTACTAATCCGATATTGCATAAATCTTCAAAACCTTGTTACTCTAAATCTCTCAATTCAAAGTGCTCACGTATGTGATTTTATCTCTCGATCTCAATCTTAAACATACATCATGAATTACTGTAGCGTATTATAACGTTATCTCTCGATCTCGGTTATAACTCACAAAATTGAATCAAAGTTAGCTAGGCTTTGATCTTAATAAGCATTTAATTCATGAACAGTAAGAACTCAATCCACTCAAACACATTCGAATCAATAAATCAAACACAAATATACTCAAACTCGATAAAATAAACTCAATTCAATTCAAAACAAATCAATAAGACGTTTAATTGTTTCTCAACCTCAAAAACATCCAATGAAAATGAAATCAGATAAATCCGAGTTTACAAATACGATAAATGCTGGAACGAATCCGTGCGTTGCACCGTAATCTCTTCTCTTGCTCCTTCCTTGCACTCCGGAAATGGCTCGCTCAAGCTTGGACGAAGAACAGAGGAAGATGGCTTTTCCCCGGATTCTTCTTGGCGGCGGCTACTAGGGTTGTAGGCTGATAAAAATCGGCTCCCTTCCCTCTCTGATATGATATTTCATGATATGGAAGAGATACCCTTTTTAATCCCCCGAGAATCAAGTTATTTTTGGAAGATAAGATTTTCAGAAAATCGCGTATCGATCGATCGAAAAGAGTTTTCGATCGATCGGTGCACTGTTCACTTCAGCCTTTAAAACTTTATGCTCGATCGATCGATCGAGATTTTGTTCCGATCGATCGACACTTCGATAAATTTGCTGCTGAACTCTCTGCCCGGATCGATCGATCGAGAAATATTCTCGATCGATCGGTGCCTTAAAAATCTGAATTCTTCATTTTTTTCTCTTTTTCGCCTCGATTTCACCCGTTTTCTTCATTTTAGCTCATTTCTTCCATTTCCGACCTAATTTCCTGAAACAAGCAAATAAATACCAAAAAACGTAATTTCATCCAGGAAAAAGTACGAAAAATGGAAAGAAATTACAGCTAAAAACACTTAAAATCTAAGCCTATCAACTCCCCCAAACTTGGACTTGATCGTACTCGAGCAAGCAATAAGCTCAAAAAGTAGAGTCAAACTTAATACTTTGAATGAATCATTTTTACAACTCAACGTAAAAGCTCAGCATTCCTACTTACACGTCAATAAGAGTCATTCAAAGTTCAACAGGAAGCGTTTTCTCCTAAGCTAAACAATACATCGCAACATTGGAACGTGTGTGTGTGCTATTGTCAAACATGAGTTATATACATATCTTTTAAGATCAAAATGTGCCATAAAAACTCAAAGTCAAGATTACTTTAAAATACTCTACAAATCTACTATCCAGCACTTCTCCACTAATGTAATTATTCCCTAGACTTGAATTAGAAGGTCTTACTTATAGCGTTAGGCATTTTGGTGTCGGCTCCAAAGAAAAGGTAGGATGAATGCAAAGAAGAGAGTATAAAAGAATCAGTTCACACTTGTTCGCACAATATTAAGCTTCTCCTCAACTTTTTCTAGCCTTGGCCACTTTGGGTCTTATTTGAATGTTTTCATTTTTTCAAGGCTTTTCTCTACATCTTTCTTATTGCTCATTCTTTTGTTCATTTTGTTTTTCACAATGAATTCATCTACATATAACAATTCAGTGCAATGAATGAGATTCAGTATACTCTCTTAGGGACGGATACAAATTTTCATTTAGGCTCAATCCAAGGTAGGTATAATGAGTTAGCAAAAAATGTCGAATTGGGGTCTAGTTATATGCAATGCATATACCATTCTTTTTCAATAAGGCTCAAGAGGGGACACTAAGGAATGATATAAACAAGGTAAGCTTGAAAGGCACAAACGGTCCAAAGATCGCCTAAATCATCTCCAAGTCAAGTTCCTAATTATAAAATTTCGCCTCAAAATGCTTTCAAATAAATCGTAGGGTTTTCTAAGATGCTCAAGACTAATCATAGTTAACACAAATTTTCACTTTATTCAATACATACTTCACTCAATCATGACTCAAAACGTGCTCAAACTATTCCTCAATTTTGACATAAGTTCAACAAAGGATATATACAAACAAGTTAAAAAATTTCATGACTCCTATCTAGATGGGGATTAATTTCATCATGTATTACCGTTGCAAATCCAACTCATCATTTCTCAAGTATTGACTCATTGTCTAAAAAAAAATTTTTGTTGATAGTGCTCAAGGACGATTTAGTCTCATAAAAGTGCAGTCATGCAAGAAAAGAAACAAGACAAGAAGCAGAAATGCAAAAGCAACAAAAATACTAAAAATATAAACAAACCCCCCCAAACTTAATATGTGCATTGCCCTCAATGTATAAGACAAATAAGCGTAAAGGCAAAACACATACCATGACGACGATCATCACTGATCGTCGTCCTCATCATGCTCCGGAGGGGGAACTAGGTAGTGACGCTCCTCGCCCTGGTATGACGGAAATGGTGGGTAATCAGCAGGTGGGGGTTCATGCGGCTGATATGGTGCGAAGTGTGGCTCTGGCGGGAACTGGAATCCTGGGAAGCCCTGGGCCATGGCAGTGTTCCATGCACTCTGGTAGTGCATGAACTCCATCTGACGCTGAGCTACCTGCTCATGGTCCAACTGCAATGCTCTCTGCATGCTGTGTGTAAGGCCTCTCTACCTTAACAGTGTAATAAACAAGTAAATAGGGCCAACATGCATTAAAAGATAAGTTATGGTTCCGGTTGTAGCCTTGAGCTAACAGAATTACAGGCCAAAAATAAACTTCTAAAGTTAATTAATTACATTCCCAATAATGAATGTTAATACTATAGATTTACACTACTAATGGAGTAGAGACTATTCAAAATCCTGTATCCTATTTCAACAGTGCCCCTCTTTGTTCACTGCCTCAACCCGGTCCATAGCCCTTTAAGTCCAAAAGTGTACCTATAGGAACAACTTACCATGAGCATATACATCACCATTCAACAAAATCCAATCACAATAACATAATCAATTGCATGAGATATGTATGTATGTATGCTCCCTGATTTACCACATTAGCACATTTTCATTGTTGTTCCTGTTTCATAAACTCATGCACAAATCATTAGTTCACAATATAATGATCGATACCACATTCCAGTCATAACCACAATAATCCACATTAATCACTAGAAATGTGACTGTTCCGGTCCTGTTACAACAGCGGAATTTTAGGACCCCTCGCTTCGACATATAGCGGCATCATATGATATCCCTCGCTTCGACAATGACAGCGGCATGTACATCGCTTCGACATGACAGCGGCAAATATCATATTACCATCGCTTCATTTGACAGCGGCAAGTACCTCCCTCGCTCGTATATAACAACCACCGGAACAATCAAGCATTTCTAACCACATGTACAAACACAACACTTGAGTCCACAATCATAATGCATCACCATTATTTCAATATATCAACACATTTCATAATCCACACTTGTCCACAATATATATGTAGCCAAAAGCATAAGAACACCTTTTACCGTCCGATGCCCGTACGCCTCACTACGTACTTTAGTATCAAAAGTGGAGAAGTTGAATAACTTTATCTCCTTGACGTTGTTGGTACCTGGGATGGTTCTACACAACCATACAAATCAATATTAGAAGCCAATTATAGTCCAATATCCAAAAATTCCACAAAATAATCAAAATTACACTTTTACGTGTGTAAGGACCCTAATCCTTAAGTGCGGAATAAAGGCATAATAGAGCTAAATAAATGATCAGAGTAGAGTAAACAAGTTGAGTCTATGAGCTTAAGCATTTACATGCCAAAATAAAGGACTACCAAAAGGATTAATTACATTCCAACAAATGAATGTGTCCACTATAGTTTTACGCTACTCCTAGAGTAGGCACTATACAAAAGAATCCTGTCCTTTCATCTACCAAAGATGCTCGTGAAGCTCTCTGTCTCAACCCGTTCAAGTCCGTCTATCATGCCAAAAAGGTACCTACAAGGACAACCCCCAAACATGAGCAATAATAATCATTCATATTCAACACAATATGAAGATAAAGCGTAAATGCATAATCAATATGAAACACTTCCTGTTTCCCGTGCATTTCAAACGCTTCCCGTTTGGTTGTCCCTGTACCAGAACTCATGAGTATAATCAATAGATTATTTTTAATGGCCAAACATGTCATGACATCATATACCATCTCAACTGTACCACATATTGGTCACCATTCCCTAGTCTGTCCATCACAGTGTATTTTAATGCCCCTCGCTTATATTCATATGGGCGGCATAGGATAACCTCGCTACAATGGACATGCGGCGCTCCCACCCCTCGCTTCACAGAGAGCGGCAAATACCCTTTCCTCGCCCCATATGACAACCACGCTCAAATGTGACATGCGGCGCTCCCACCCCTCGCTTCACATTTAGCGGAACCAATACAAAAAGCGGCAAGCATTAAAATCATCAAAGGATGACCACGACTCATGGGATGTGCATCCAATAATCATAATATGCATCTATCATCAATATGCATAAATTACCATGTATATGCATCCACAATGCAATACCTCATATGGCATAAATCAACATGTATATGCATCCACTATGCAATACCACATATATACTCGCATCCACAATGCATAAACAATGAGTATATAAAATACATGTTACCGTTGGGTGCCCGTACGTCCACTACGTACCTTTCCAAAAGTGGAATTGGTCCGGCTTCAATTCCTCGGTTGTGTTGCTACCTGGGATGGTTCTACACAATCACACAACCCCATATTAGAAGCCAAATAATAGTCAAATACCAAAAATTTGACAAAATAAACCATTTTCCAAAATTCCACAGGCGGCGATCGATCGCCTCAAAATTATCACTGTGGCGATCTGTCGCCTCAAACATGGCGATCGATCGCCATCCCTTTGAAAATCCTACTGCCTCTTGGCGATCGGTCGCCCCATTTTAGGCGACGATCGCCTAACAAGCAAAAATGTTACTGCCCCTCGGCGATCGGTCGCCTCTTTTCAGGCGATCGATCGCCTCGCGCAGACATACGATTTTTCACCATTTTTGCTTCCAAAAACCTTCCAACCCATACCAACACTTAACCCAACAAATCCACAACAACAAAAACAACATAAACCACCAAAATATACTTCAAAACAAGTATAAATCCAACTTTTAACCAAACCCACAACAACCCACACAAACCCATTTCAAAACCATTCAAAATCAAACCAAACTCAAACAAAACCTTACAAAATTAAAGCATGAGGTACCCATACCTCTTGGGGATCTCAAATCACCCAAACTGCTCCACAAAACAAGATTTTGCAAGGACTTCTATCCACCCAAAGGCTGGAACTCGAAAATGAAGAAGGGAGAGGGTTTGTGGGTTTTGATTTGGTAAAGTGAAAGTGATTTGATAAAGTGGGGTTGGGGATGAAAAGGGGATTGGGTTAATTTAATTAAAGGCATACCCAAAATAATTCCATGGTGTATAAAACACCCCAATATGATATTTTTCAAAGCATTTACTCAAAATGCACCATAATATCAATTATCACATGATTTCCAATTAATTGCTAACCAATGCAAATAAATCATGCTTCCAATAATATTTACCCAACATGCACCACATGCACCCTGAAATGCAACCCCGGTCATCCTATCCACATGACCATGCATTTCCATAAGGTAAATAAATCCCAAAACATAATCAATTACCACATAATTAATCATGTAAACACAATTAAAGCCAAATAACAATTAACCATTTCGGGGATGTCACAATACTCCCCTACTTATAAGATTTCGTCCTCGAAATCACATGCACTTACCCCAACAGAAACTAAACATAAACTCATACCAGAGAATAGTTCCGGGTAGTGCTGCACCATATGCTGCCCCGTCTCCCACGTAGCCTCCTCGACACCCCTGCGATCCCACTGAACTTTGATCATCGGTATCACTTTGTTCCGAAGTCTACGGTCTGCTCTGTCCAGAATTCTAACAGGCCGTTCCACATAAGATATATCTGACTCTAACTGAACTTCGGAAGGCTGTAACACGTGAGACGGATCCGGCTCATACTTTCGCAGCATCGATACATGAAACACATCATGTATCCCAGATAAAGAAGGCGGCAAAGCCAGTCGGTAAGCTAAGGTGCCAATGTGCTGCAAAATCTCGTACGGTCCAACATACCTCGGAGACAGTTTCCCGCGCATCCCAAATCGCACAACGCCTCTGAAAGGCGAGATCTTCAAAAAGACCTTATCTCCCAACTGAAACTCTAACGGTCTCCGCCGTTTATTTGCATAAGCAGCCTGTCTGTCCTGAGCCGCTTTCATTTTCTGCCTTATAATCTTTATCTTCTCTTCCATTTCCCGGATCAATTCAGGCCCTCCGACTGATCTACTGTCCAAATCATCCCAACACAGGGGTGATCTACATCGTCTGCCATAAAGAGCTTCAAACGGAGCCATCTGAATACTTGCCTGGTAGCTATTGTTATACGAAAACTCTACCAAAGGCACTGAATCTTGCCAAGTGGCATCAAACTCCAATACACAAGCTCTCAACATGTCCTCGAGCGTCTGAATAGTGCGCTCGGTCTGGCCATCCGTCTGAGGATGATAAGCAGTGCTCAATCTGACCTCAGTTCCCAAAGCTGACTGAAGGCCTTCCCAAAAATGAGATGTGAATCGCGGATCTCGATCTGACACTATAGACACGGGGATCCCATGCAATCTCACCACATCTCTAATATATAACTGCGCCATCCTCAAGAATGTAAAGGTCATGCTATAGGGGATAAAGTGGGCTACCTTGGTCAATCTGTCCACAATCACCCAAATAGCATCGAAGCCTGAAGCACTCCTCGGCAAATGAGTCACGAAGTCCATGGAAATGTGCTCCCACTTCCACTTCGGTATCTCCAAGCTTCTCAATTCGCCGCCAGGTCTCTGTCTCTCTGCCTTAACCTGTTGGCAGATCAAACACCTCTTCACAAAAGCGACGACATCGGACTTCATTCTCTTCCACCAAAACTGACCACGCAGATCTCTGTACATCTTCTTCCCGCCTGGGTGGATGCTAAGTCTGCTACTGTGAGCTCGCTCCAAGATCCCCTTACGCAACTCCGGCGTACTCGGAACTACCCAGCGGTTACCCAATCTCAAAGATCCGTCGTCGGCCACTCTGAACTTCGTCGGCTGGCCAAGATGCACTATAGACAACCATCTCTGAACCTCAGCATCTGATCTCTGAGCCCTCCTGATATTCTCATAAATATCTGGCTCAGCTAATAAGGTAGAGACATACACTGGTGATGCATCTATATCAAAATCATAGCCGAGATGGCAATAGGAGGTCATCATAGCCGACAAATGGATGACGTCCTCAGCAGAGCTCCTCACTTTCCGGCTCAAAGCGTCTGCTGTCAAATTGGCCTTCCCCGGATGGTACTCAATCTCACAGTCATAGTCCTTGAGTAGGTCCATCCATCTTCTCTGTCTCATGTTCAGCTCCGCCTGAGTGAATAGAAACTTGAGGCTCTTGTGATCCGTGTATATGGTGAATGAAGTGCCATATAAGTAATGTCTCCAGATCTTCAGGGCGAAGATGATAGCCGCCAATTCCAAGTCATGAACTGGATATCTGGTCTCATGCGGCTTCAACTGTCTCGATGCATAAGCTACCACATGCTTATCTTGCATCAGAACACACCCAAGGCCCTGAAGCGATGCATCAGTATACAGAACAAATCTGGAGTTCTCCGTCGGGATCACTAACACTGGCGCCGTCGTCAACCGGTGCTTCAATTCCTGGAAGCTCTCCTCACAAGCTTCTGACCAAAAGAAAGGCACACCCTTCTGAGTCAACTGAGTCAGCGGCTTGGCAATCTTCGAAAAGCCCGCGACGAAGCGCCGATAATACCCGGCCAAACCAAAGAAACTCCGGATCTCAGGTACAGAAGTGGGGACAGCCCACTCCATCACAGCCTCAATCTTCTTCGGGTCCACTGATATCCCGCTGCTCGAAATGACATGCCCCAGAAACACTACACTGCTCAGCCAAAACTCGCATTTACTGAGCTTAGCATACAACTGATGCTCTCTGAGAATCTGAAGCACTGTCCTCAAGTGTTTCACATGATCTTCCTCACTCCGGGAGTAGATAAGAATGTCGTCAATAAACACGATGACGAACTGATCAAGATACGGCTGAAACACTCTGTTCATCAAACTCATAAAGACGGCCGGGGCGTTCGTCACACCGAACGGCATCACTAAGAACTCATAATGCCCGTATCGAGTCCGGAACGCTGTCTTCTGCACATCTTCCTCTCTGACCCGAATCTGATGATACCCGGATCTCAGATCAATCTTGCTATACACCCTGGTACCTTGCAACTGATCAAACAAGTCGTCTATCCTTGGGAGAGGATACTTGTTCTTCACTGTAGCCTTGTTCAGCTGCCGGTAATCGATGCACAGCCGCATCGAACCGTCCTTCTTCTTCACAAAGAGAACTGGTGCGCCCCATGGCGACACGCTCGGGCGTATATAACCCTTGTCAAGGAGATCCTGCAACTGCTCTTTCAACTCTCTCAACTCAGCCGGTGCCATCCTATAAGGTGCACGAGAGATAGCGGATGTCCCTGGCAGCAACTCGATCCCAAATTCAACTTCCCTGGCCGGTGGAAATCCTGGGATCTCTTCTGGAAATACATCAGCAAATTCTGCCACAACTGGTACATCCTCAACCCTCAGTTCTTTACTCTTTCCAGACGTGTCCACGGCATAAATAAGATAGCCCGTGTGCCCACGTTCCAACAGCTGAGACATCTTGATCGCTGAAATCAACGGAATCTTCGCACGAGACCCGTTGCCAAAGAAAGTCCACTGACTGCCCAACTCAGGTCTGAACTTCACTGTCCTCTGTCGGCAATCTACCACTGCCTGATATCTGTTCAGAACATCAATACCCAAGATGCAGTCAAAGTCTGACATACCCAGTACAATCAAGTCTGATCTCAACTCGTTGCCCTCAAAATAAATGAGGCTATCTGCCAAAACTGATCAGCAACGACGTTTCTTCCAGTGGGTGTCGAGACCAATAGAGGCGTGGGCAAAGAAGACGTGCGCATATGGTGTCTCTCCACGAATCCCACAGACACAAAAGAATGGGAGGCACCTGTATCTATCAAAACAAAAGCAGGGTACGTAAATAAATGGCACGTACCGGCAATCACCTCCTCTGGAGCTGCCTGAGCCTGCTCCCTGGTCAGTGCATATACTTGCCCCTGGGGTGGTCCCACTGTCTGACCTCCCGATGGACGAGGCCCAAACTGTTGCCTCTGCTGCACTGTCCGATCATCAAATCTCGGCCTGTTGCCCTGATACTCTGACTGGCCTCCCCTGGTGGGACAATACCGAGCAATGTGGCCCATCTTGCCACAGACATAACATGCAGGACACTTGTTTGAAGAATGTGGTCCTCCACAGTTGTTGCACCTCGGCTCTCCCGGCCTATCCCCTTGTGAAGATCCTCGATTGGCCGACCAATTTCCTTTCTTGCCATCTTGTTTCTGACCATAGTATTTCTTTCCACCATACCGCGAAGATGAAGAGGCACCACGGGGCTTAAATGGCTCACCCCGAGGCCTCAAACTGTCACTAGTCTGCCTCTGTTGCGGTACCGGTGGTGGCATGGCATAAGCTCCCACTCCAAGCTCAGCAAGCTCCGCTCTTGTGAGAGCATCATCAAAAGAAGTTGGGTTATTGATGATAACCCGGTCATAGAGCTCCGGTCGCAGTCCTTTCATGAAATTTCTCATCTTGGCACGTCCATCAGAGGCAATATGGGGGACATACCTAAGTAGTGATGAGTACTGTGTGGCATAGTCTGCCACTGTCATGTTCCCCTGCCTCAGACTTGCAAATTCATCCTCTTTTGTCTGTCTTGCTGCCGCGGAGAAGTATCGGTTCAAGAACCTGGTCCTGAAGAGCGTCCAGTCAATCACAGCACCCAGTGCTCTCATTTCCATTACTGTGCTCCTCCACCACATCAGAGGTTTCTTGGCCAACTGGAACTCCGCCAGCCTCAGCCAAGCAGTAATAGCACACGGAGCCGATACAAAGATCTGTTCAAGTCTCTCCAGCCACTCTTCAGCCTCTTCTCCGGACTCTGTCCCCTCAAACCGGGGCGGATGATAAGACAGAAACTGCGTCAAGCTAATCTCACCCGGTAGCAATAACTGGACCACTGATTCCATTCCTACAGCCGGTGGAGGTAGAGGATTAGCCTGTCCAATACTCGCATTTACACTCCCAACATCTCCGACTTCCTCATTAGCAGCCATGCTGTAACACAATTGTTAACAACAATCCAAAGCAATATATAACATGTCGTTAGATAACAGGAGTGATAAAAGCATGTTAGTATAACAGGATATACAGTAATATGCACCACATGCATAAACATGCTCCAAATGTAAGCACCTAGCCAAACATGCTAAGGCTACCCTTCACTCGTTCCCGGTTCTCTAACCACTGCTCTGATACCACTAATGTAAGGACCCTAATCCTTAAGTGCGGAATAAAGGCATAATAGAGCTAAATAAATGATCAGAGTAGAGTAAACAAGTTGAGTCTATGAGCTTAAGCATTTACATGCCAAAATAAAGGACTACCAAAAGGATTAATTACATTCCAACAAATGAATGTGTCCACTATAGTTTTACGCTACTCCTAGAGTAGGCACTATACAAAAGAATCCTGTCCTTTCATCTACCAAAGATGCTCGTGAAGCTCTCTGTCTCAACCCGTTCAAGTCCGTCTATCATGCCAAAAAGGTACCTACAAGGACAACCCCCAAACATGAGCAATAATAATCATTCATATTCAACACAATATGAAGATAAAGCGTAAATGCATAATCAATATGAAACACTTCCTGTTTCCCGTGCATTTCAAACGCTTCCCGTTTGGTTGTCCCTGTACCAGAACTCATGAGTATAATCAATAGATTATTTTTAATGGCCAAACATGTCATGACATCATATACCATCTCAACTGTACCACATATTGGTCACCATTCCCTAGTCTGTCCATCACAGTGTATTTTAATGCCCCTCGCTTATATTCATATGGGCGGCATAGGATAACCTCGCTACAATGGACATGCGGCGCTCCCACCCCTCGCTTCACAGAGAGCGGCAAATACCCTTTCCTCGCCCCATATGACAACCACGCTCAAATGTGACATGCGGCGCTCCCACCCCTCGCTTCACATTTAGCGGAACCAATACAAAAAGCGGCAAGCATTAAAATCATCAAAGGATGACCACGACTCATGGGATGTGCATCCAATAATCATAATATGCATCTATCATCAATATGCATAAATTACCATGTATATGCATCCACAATGCAATACCTCATATGGCATAAATCAACATGTATATGCATCCACTATGCAATACCACATATATACTCGCATCCACAATGCATAAACAATGAGTATATAAAATACATGTTACCGTTGGGTGCCCGTACGTCCACTACGTACCTTTCCAAAAGTGGAATTGGTCCGGCTTCAATTCCTCGGTTGTGTTGCTACCTGGGATGGTTCTACACAATCACACAACCCCATATTAGAAGCCAAATAATAGTCAAATACCAAAAATTTGACAAAATAAACCATTTTCCAAAATTCCACAGGCGGCGATCGATCGCTTCACCCAGGCGATCGATCGCCTCAAAATTATCACTGTGGCGATCGGTCGCCTCAAACATGGCGATCGATCGCCATCCCTTTGAAAATCCTACTGCCTCTTGGCGATCGGTCGCCCCATTTTAGGCGATCGATCGCCTAACAAGCAAAAATGTTACTGCCCCTCGGCGATCGGTCGCCTCTTTTCAGGCGATCGATCGCCTCGCGCAGACATACGATTTTTCACCATTTTTGCTTCCAAAAACCTTCCAACCCATACCAACACTTAACCCAACAAATCCACAACAACAAAAACAACATAAACCACCAAAATATACTTCAAAACAAGTATAAATCCAACTTTTAACCAAACCCACAACAACCCACACAAACCCATTTCAAAACCATTCAAAATCAAACCAAACTCAAACAAAACCTTACAAAATTAAAGCATGAGGTACCCATACCTCTTGGGGATCTCAAATCACCCAAAATGCTCCACAAAACAAGATTTTGCAAGGACTTCTATCCACCCAAAGGCTGGAACTCGAAAATGAAGAAGGGAGAGGGTTTGTGGGTTTTGATTTGGTAAAGTGAAAGTGATTTGATAAAGTGGGGTTGGGGATGAAAAGGGGATTGGGTTAATTTAATTAAAGGCATACCCAAAATAATTCCATGGTGTATAAAACACCCCAATATGATATTTTTCAAAGCATTTACTCAAAATGCACCATAATATCAATTATCACATGATTTCCAATTAATTGCTAACCAATGCAAATAAATCATGCTTCCAATAATATTTACCCAACATGCACCACATGCACCCTGAAATGCAACCCCGGTCATCCTATCCACATGACCATGCATTTCCATAAGGTAAATAAATCCCAAAACATAATCAATTACCACATAATTAATCATGTAAACACAATTAAAGCCAAATAGCAATTAACCATTTCAGGGATGTCACAATGTGTCTCGCGATCGATCGCCAAGATGTCCCGATCGATCGCGAGATCACACTTCCCGTTGCTGAATTTTTTTGTCTTTGGCGATCGATCGCCACATTTGGCGCGATCGATCTCCAGCCTCACCGATCGATCGCCCAAAAGTGGCGATCGATCGCCAAAGGTTTCTGGAGCCTACTGTTGGCTCGCGATCGATCGCCAGAAACGGGCGATCGATCGCCAACCCCTGCACATTGAAAATCACCATTTTTGCACATTAAATCCTTCACCAACCTCAACAACACTTATACCAACAACTCAAAAACATAAAAACACTTTAAACCTTCAATTCACATCATTAAACAACCCCAAAATCCTACACCCAACCAAAAATCATACCAACCCAAAACAAACCCATTTTCAAACTTAAACATCAACCCTAAACCAAAATAAATCACACAAAAACAACAAGGAATGATATAAATCCTTCCTAGGCCTCAAATCTTACCAAAAATCACAAGAATAAAGCTTTTGCAAGAACTTCCCTTCCACCTTGATGTCCAACTCGAAAATGGGAAGAAAATGGTAGGGTTTGGAGAGTGTATTGGGGATTTAATAAAGTGAGGGTTAAAGTGAAATAAAAAGGGGTATAGTGGGGTTATAAGAGTTGTTAATTAAATTTGCACCCCACTAATTATCATGATGTATAAAATACCCCAACATGATATTTTAAAAGCATTTTACAAAAATGCACCAACTTCCACTAAATCCATATTTCCACATAATTAACAACCAATACAATTTAATCATGTTAACACCCCATTTCCCAACATGCATAACATGCACCCTGAAATGCAATCCCCGGGTCACGCCTACCAGGTGACTAAGCATATCATCAAGATAATTAACCCCCAACACATAAATCAATTATCACCATAATTAATCACGTAAATATAATTAATGCCCAAATTGCATTTAATCATTTCGGGGATATCACACTGTGTATGTCCCGCTGCATGCTATGGATGCTCTGCTGCTCCAAGCGAATGTCTTGGAGATCCCTGTGAAGGGAGTCCAAAGTGATGCGTGTACGCTCTGCAGCAGAGGATGATGATGCTCCGGCATGTCTGGTGTCCGAGGGTCGTGGCTCAGCCCTTCTTCGGCCTGTAGGGGGTGGTGGTCCATCAACAACAATCGGGGTCTTCGGTGGAAGTAACTCCTCGTCTTCCCCCCATTGCACTCCGCATCTCTAGCATAAAGCAGTGATGGTAGATGGAAACGGTAGTGCGGAGGTAGGAGGGCTGCTACCAATCTCATGGATGTGATTACTAATAATCTTGCCCAAATCCACGTCCTGCCTTGTGAGAATGGAAAATACCATGGCCGCTCTGTCCTTTGTCACCTCAGACGTGTGGGTCGAAGGCATGACCCGTGAGGCGACAAATGAGAACCATGCTTGGGCCTATGGTGTCAAAGGCTTCTTGAGAACCACCTGTGGCTCACCCTTATCGTTCCGCTGCCAATCTACTCCCGGCATGCCAATAACTGCGAGTACCTCATCATAATTGATTATACTCGTTCCGAAGGATTGGTACGACAGTTGTGTATGAATGGCATCCGGTAAACATTATTGATTGTTGCCTGATCAACCAGCACATCCTTCCCTCAGACAAAAACATTTGCTCTCCGTCCTGGTGCGATAACTCGGAGATTCGTGTAGAATTCCCTCACCAGTGGAACCAAAGCATCAATTGGTGTTTGAACAAACTGAAACCACCCTCGTCGCCTTACTGCCCTTATGACAGGACATTCAATCTTGTCCATACTCATGCCCCTTTCACGACTGAGGGGTTTCTTGTGATAACTGGGATACAACTCAGCTGCTGTAGCATTTTCAAACTTCTGTGCGTCATGCTCTTGCTTAGAAGTGGTGGCCTCCGCCTGCTTTTGTTTCTGTGAGGCCTCTGCCTGCTTTGACCTCTTTCTTGGAGCCATTTTCTTGCCAAGTTGTTCTCAATTATTTCGCTTAACTGCAACAAAACACCACACCCAAAACACAGCAATACCAACACCCCGCAACACAACAACAATTCCCCCAAACTTTGATTCTTCTTAACCCAATTCAACTACAACAAAGTAATTGCACCAAAAGATGAAAATATATGAAATTTAAAACCAATTACCAAGAAAAGATCTGATCTTTGATGAATTTGGCGCTTGGCGTGGAATTCTCTTTTGGATGCAATTCTACCCAATTCAGCTTGCAATACTTCAGATCTGCAATTAAAATCTCATCAGAAGCAATTCTTACTTCAAAGATTTGAAGTGATTTGAAAATTGGAAAGAAAATTGATGAGAGATGATGAAGATGGTGGAAGAGGCGTTATGGTTTGCGTTGGAGAGGAGAGGAGAAAGTGTTAAATTGCTGCACAGACTGCTCTTCGGTGCCCTATTTTTTTCAAAATTTTCTCTCGATCGATCGATCGAGATTATTTTTCGGTCGATCGATCGAGGCAGTGTATTTCTATGCTTCTAAATGTCCGGGCGATCGATCGAGATTTTTTTCTCGATCGATCGCTAGCACAAGAATACCAAAATCAAATTTTTCAAAAAATTTTCCTCTCGGGTTGCCTCGCCTACATCTTTCTTGCTTTTACACCTGCAACAAAATTGCACGGACTCATTCTCGGAACATCTAAAAACAAATTAAAAACAACCAAACTAAAATGAAGAACTAAGAACAAAAAAACTCGAGGAAGGAAAAAAAAATTCTGAATTTATAGTCCCAAGCTGGACTGTCACCTCCTCGTCTGTTAACTTGATTGCTCCTTGGGATTCTTCACAGAATCACTCGGGAGCGTACCTTGTGTCCTTCCAGAAATCAACGTGGCCAGCTGCCCTATCTGCACTTCCAGGTTCTTAATCGATGCATCCTGATTCTGCATCCTCACCTCAGTCGACGAAATCAGTTTTGCCATCAGCTCTTCCATACTCGGTTTTTGTGTGAACCCCGACTGTGGTTGTGGATTCAACACATTGTCTTGGTTTGACCACCTCAGATTTGGGTGGTTCCTCCACCCTGGGTTGTATGAGTTCGAGTATGGATTGTTTTGCTGCCTGTTTCCGACGAAATTCACAGCTTCAGTAGATTGATTAAATTGGTTACCTGCCTAGCATTCAATGCTCGGATGACCGCCTCCACATAAATCACAAAAGACAGCTTGAGCTTGCATCGCTGCTGCACCCATGCTATCTATCTTCCGGTTCATAGCCTCCAACTGAGCCGAAATAGCAGTAATCTCATCCACTTGATGGACTCCTATTGGTTTCTGTGGCGTGTTCCTTTCCGATTGCCACTGATAGCTATTGGACGCCATTTCCTCCAATAATTCATACGCTTCTTCCGGTGTCTTCTGCATGATCGATCCCCCAGATGCTGCATCTATCATAGATTGGTTAGCAGAAAACAAATCATTGTAAAAGTCTGTACCTCCAGCCAGCTGGGTAGACCGTGATGTGGGCATCTCCTCAATAAATCTTTGAAACGATCCCACGCCTAGTATAAACTCTCGGGGTCGAATTGCCCAAATGTAGTGATATCGTTTTGCATCTTTGCCGTCTTGGAGGGAGGAAAGTACTTCGATGAGAAAGCTTTTGTCATTCCTTCCCATGTTGTAATCGATCCTGCAGGTAAAGAATTCAACCAGGATTTAGCTTTGTCTCTCAATGAAAAAGGGAAGAGCCTTAACCTGATGGCGTCGTCGGAGACGCCATTATGTTTAAACGTGTCACAGATCTCCAAGAAGTTGGAGATGTGAGTGTTTGGATCGTCCGTGGCAGCTTTCCCAAACATTACAGAGTGCTGTATCATTTGGATAATTGCAGGCTTGATCTCGAAGTTATTCGCCTGGATTGTCGGCCTAGTAATGCTGGATAAAGATCCATGAAACGCTGGCTGTGCAAAGTCCATCATTGATCTCGGGTTCTGTGCCTCGTTATTGTCGGCCATTGCTCGAGCTTCTCGTAGTCTTCTAAGTAGAGTTCTCTCTATTTCAGGATCAAATGGCTCGAGAATGGGCTCCTCTCTTCTGAGCATGCACTAGAGAAATGGTTCCTGTACTGGATTAGACAAAAGGAGACAACAACAAAAATACAAAATTAAAAACAAGAACAACTAACTAAAACGAAAAATAAAAATAAAAATGAAATAATACAAATTGGCTAAATTACAATTAACTAATCTCGTATGATATTATACAGATTAGGCCCCGGCAAAGGCTCCAAAAACTTGACCGCGATATTTTTAAACAAAATATTTCAGAGTGTAACACGATTCTGTACCACAAGTGCACGGTTGTCAAGTTTTAGTATAGTTTAAAGAGAGGAGATTAACTAATGCAAAATTAAATCTAATGAACCCAAATAAAAATAAGAATAAATAAAATGAATGGCTTCCGGATATGCAAAGGAATTTCGCTCGGGAAATTTATCTAGCTCTTCGTTCAATTATGTTATCTTTAAAGATTCGTTTGAAAAAGCAATTACCAAACAATTGATTCTTAAGGTGAAAGGTTTTCGTTATTATTCAATACACTCTCTCGAGCTGTATAGAATAATATCAAATTAGAACAAGTAACTCTCGTTCACTTATTTACTAATCCGATATTGCATAAATCTTCAAAACCTTGTTACTCTAAATCTCTCGATTCAAAGTGCTCACGTATGTGATTTTATCTCTCGATCTCAATCTTAAACATACATCATGAATTACTGTAGCGTATTATAACGTTATCTCTCGATCTCGGTTATAGGGTGATAAAAATCGGTTCCCTTCCCTCTTTGATATGATATTTCATGATATGGAAGAGATACCCTTTTTAATCCCCCGAGAATCAAGTTATTTTTGGAAGATAAGATTTTCAGAAAATCGCGTATCGATCGATCGAAAAGAGTTTTCGATCGATCGGTGCACTGTTCACTTCAGCCTTTAAAACTTTCTGCCTCGATCGATCGATCGAGATTTTGTTCCGATCGATCGATCGGTGCCTTAAAAATCTGAATTCTTCATTTTGTTTTCTCTTTTTCGCCTCGATTTCACCCGTTTTCTTCATTTTAGCTCATTTCTTCCATTTCCAACCTAATTTTCTGAAACAAGCAAATAAATACCAAAAAGCTTAATTTCATCCAGGAAAAAGTACGAAAAACGGAAAGAAATTACAGCTAAAAACACTTAAAATCTAAGCCTATCAGATACAGACCATGTTCGCTTGAGACCAGTATTCATGATGTGTTGTTGCTGCGTTTCATCAGCATTGATGTAGAGACATCAGCGCATATGAATAGGTGTTCATAGGATGAGTTCACTGAACAATCCTCACCCTAAATTCTCTAAGTGGTTCCCACTGATCGAGTAGAGAATTTAAAGTTACAGTTGTACACCATTAATCCTCATGACCCAAAAAACCACTTTAGCTCTATTCGATGAGCACTGCATTGTTTTCCGATCCCAAGAGGGTCTTAAAGGTGGCAATGTTCGATGTTGATGTAAGTCAAATAGGAGCTTGTGCATTGTTGTTGGGGATTCGTCGCTCGCATACGTGCATGGATGTCCTATGTGTTCTGTCAAGTTAATAACCCAATGAGTCTCTGGCCAGAGCAGTAAATATGTTTTAGTGAAAGAGTTACTCTAGTTACATATGGACGGGTTAGGATACTTTTGGAACAAGCACATAGTTATTGGATTTGTATTGGGGTCACGATTGACAAATACCCCAAGATCTGATCGGGACATATGTGTTGAAAGGATCGTATTGTACGCTAACTGTAACTGAAGGTTCTTGCAGGCACTATCAGTTTGTATCTAGGGGATCGTGACGTGTTGTTGCTAGGCACTAATCATGATTCATTGTGTTATATCTGAAATATGATTTCGGCTATCGATAATTAAAAGAGTTTAATTGATCGATAGGGGCACTAAGGGTATGCCCGCAAAAGAGCAAATGAGTCTGTCTCTAAAATCACAAAGAGTTGTGGTCCCATGTCTAGCATACACCTGAACCATTGAGGGTCACACAAATATCGGCCAGGTTCTACCCTAATAGGATATTTAAATTCAAGGAGTTGAATTTAATGAAAAGGAGCTTAATATGATTAAGCATTTAACAAGATAGTTAAATTCAAGGAGTTGAATTTAATAACATGAAACTTAATATGATTTAAGTGTTCAAGCTTATAATAGAGATTATGTTTTTATAATTGGCATGAATATTGAGCAAAGTTACTGTAAGGACCCCCGTGCCCTTAACCCGTTATTAGTGTATTAAGCCATATCATTAGTGCATATAATCATACTATCAGGGGAAAATCATATGCAAGTGCAACACCATATGTTATCCAGAAAATTTCTTGCATTTAAACCACATAATATTCAAATTCCCCAACCATGATTATCCATAACACACTAACATACTCTTAGTTCATTTAGCAATCCTATATCTAATAGCGTGCAAACCATAAATGAACAGAGAAGAGCCGTAGCCCATTTATACATTCCATATACACGTAATATGTACTCACATAAGAGTACCCAAATGAATGAGCGTGTATCTAATGTATAAAATACTCTACTGGATACCATTACTGGCGCTTCGATCCTGGAAGCACCTCTCAAGCGCAACTCGATCTCGACTCTGGATCTGAGCGCCTGTCCATCCAGCTCTGGTACCTCAATCCTGGAAGTACTTCAATCAACAGTCCGAGCTCAACTCCAAAGCTGCTGTTACACCTGTACTACCTGCCCCAACAGAGACAGCCCCCACACGGGGTGAGCATACCAATATCCCAAATCCAATAACCACAACAATACAATTCATAATTTACAACAATTTAATTGCTATGAAATACAAAATATACTCCCTGGATGGCATCATCCTCATCCGGGATTTCCTGTACTGTCACTGTTCTCAAAACACTGAAACCATCAAATTCCCAAATGCCAGTTAATCATTACATTGATTAACGAATTCATTAGCCATATACCGGTACCAAAATCAATACTATCAAATCATTAAACCATGATTACAAATACCCCATATATCTCACTTATGGTTCCATAGTTCTATTTCATAGCTCGCTCTACAATAGCGGCGTTCCGTTTCCACGCATACTCACCAGCAGTGGCGTCATAATCGATGTTCGCTCACAGGCGACCACATCGCAATCATTGCTCGCTCAAAAGCGGCACATGCAATTCTTAATGCATACATAGACATTGGGAGCAAGTACCATAAACCATGCATTTCAATATCCGTTTATTATTACTACCATGTGTCATGCATTTCCACACACATTCATTGCAATACAGTGTACCAAGCACTCAACAATTGCAATTATATTAAAGGGCTATCCTCGTACGTCATACGTACCTTAGAATTCCGTAGTCCAAGCCGAACCTTGCTTGAGTTCCATACCTCGAGAAATATGTGCTATAACACATAAACAACTCACAATCAAGAATAAGCATGCGATCACGTGCCCACGCACGTTTGTAACCTCGAAACCCATCGTCAATCTATGACGATTACCAAAAAAATAGAAGCCCCCCGGCTAAGCATGCATAATACCCAAAATACACCATTTTACAAGTTCAATGGATAGCCAACAACTCAACCGAGAGTTCCGTTTAATTAATTTGGCTCCAAGCTGTAAGTAATCCAAGAGCATACAACGCAGAGGAATAAAATTTTTATGGATTACTAACCAGCAGATCTATACATAGGATATCATATCGGATAAAGGAACATAAGAGTCTCACCCTTGTAGCGTGTTTGAAGCAGAATCCTCGTTGTAGCACCACGAGTCACAAACGAAAGTTTGCACCTTCGTCTCTACGGTATCCACACGATCAAATCGAAAAAGGGATGTTCAAGAACAAGTTACTAGACTTATTCTCGAACCAAACAAGACTCACGGTTACAATAACCGATCGACGACCACCACGAACCACCAAGGAACACGGCGGCGATGAAAAGCTCACGGCTTTCAAGGAGGCGGCCGAGAGTGCTTGAGGAGTTAGGTTTTATGATATCAAGCAATGATATGAAAGTATGATTAACAATTAATCAAAACCATGTATTTATATTATAAGGCTTTTAATTAAGGTTCAAGACTTTCTTAAAGTCTTATGGGCCCAAACCCATGATTTAATTAAAACCTTTTAATCACTTAATTAAGACTCTTCTTAATTAATTAATTCATCCAATGAATTTAATTTCCCTTCTCGATTTAATCTTTTGTGCGACCCGATAGGATCTTGTAATGTTGGCAGTGACATAAAATCTCATTTTATGTCGCAAGCATTGAGCGGTATCTAGCAACACATCAATGCTACCCAAATTACAAGAATGTCAATGACTCGACATAACCTTTAGAACTTGTGATAATATTAACCATGTAACTTAATCCCTTTGTACTTTGTGTTTAGATTGAACACGAGTCATGGAATAGTCATACTCATATATCCAATCTTTATTTCTTGATCCCCAAGTAGAACTAGAATAAACGAATAAGCTCGATATCTCATATCGACTCATTCGAGCATGGCCATGCATTTTAGTTCTCACTTGATCAAGGGCCTAACACATCTCCTGTTATATAGGAGGGACAAATCCTATCTCGATAAGTCAACATCCCTCTACATAATTCGTAGTGTATCCAATAGTCGCCTTTATAGTATACCCTGTTACGGGTAACGTTTGACGATATCAAGATACATAACTCCTTATGTTGGGATCTCTGATGATCACAAGTCGTAAGGATTACATACATTATTATCACTATGAGAATTTCATATGACGATCATATAACTATCCATGTTGCATTCTCATGGTGGGTCTGTCCAGTACATCGTTCTCTAACATGTACCTATATGTTGATTTGATATCTCATATCAATGAACAATTCATCGATCAACACATACTAGTCTCAACGTATTATCATTATCCCTATTCATGATAATACTTGACTAGGGACATCTTTAAGAATAATACAATATTATTCTAAGGACATTAACATATATATTAATTCACATTGCACAGTTAAAAGAATAATATATAATAATGAATTGCCATTCATAAAATCATATTACATTGTATGTCATAAACAATCATCTAATGATGTGTCTTAGGGCATATCCCAACAAATCTCCACTTGCACTAAGACCACTCAGACATATACCTAATGCCTAGAGATCTAGTATGACGATCATGCTTCTGCTGTGACTGTGGCTTCGTCAATGGGTCAGATACATTATCATCTGTTGGTACTTTGCATATTTTAACATCTCCCCTTTCAACGATTTCTCGAATGAAATGGAACCGCCTAAGTATGTGTTTGGATCTTTGGTGAGATCTTCGTTCCTTTGCTAATGCGATCGCTCCATTGTTGTCACAATAGAATTCTATCGGATCTTTAATGCTAGGCACCACTCCAAGTTCAGAAATGAACTTCCTCATCCAAACAGCTTCCTTTGCTGCATCCGAGGCAGCAATATACTCAGCTTCCGTTGTAGAATCGGCTATTGTTTCTTGCTTTGAACTCTTCCAGCTCACAGCACCTCCATTTAGGCAATACACATATCCAGATTGCGATCGAAAATCATCTTTGTCGGTTTGGAAGCTTGCATCAGTGTAACCCATTACATTGAGCTCTTCCTCACCTCCATAAATCAAGAATGTATCCTTAGTCCTTCTCAAGTACTTCAGGATGTTCTTGACAGCAATCCAGTGACCTTCACCTGGATCAACTTGATATCTGCTCGTCATGCTCAAAGCATACGATACATCGGGACGAGTACATATCATGGCATACATGATAGATCCAATAGCTGACGCGTATGGAATCTTACTCATGCGTTGTCTCTCATCTGGTGTTGAAGGACACTGTTCCTTCGCGAGATAAATGCCATGCGTCATAGGCACGAATCCTTTCTTTGATTCTTGCATGCTAAACCTTTTAAGCACATTGTCTATGTATGTACTTTGACTTAGACCAAGAAGCCTTCTCGATCTATCTCTGTAGACTTGATTCCTAATACATAGGTGGCTTCTCCCAAGTCTTTCATCGAAAAGCAATTCCCTAGCCAAATCTTTACAGATTGCAAGGCAGGGATATCATTTCCAATAAGAAGTATGTCATCTACATACAACACTAGGAAAATGATTACGCTCCCACTGACCTTCTTGTAGACACAAGGTTCCTCTTCGTTTTTGATAAAACCAAACTCTTTGATTGCATCATCAAAACGAAGATTCCAACTCCGAGAAGCTTGCTTCAATCCATAAATGGATCGTTGTAGCTTGCATATCTTTCCAGCATCCTTTGGATCGACAAAGCCCTCGGGCTGTGTCATGTACACATCCTCGAGCAGATTTCCATTAAGGAAAGCTGTTTTGACATCCATCTGCCAGATTTCATAATCATGAAATGCAGCTATTGCAAGTAAGATCCTTATGGATTTAACCATGGCCACTGGTGAAAAGGTTTCATCATAGTCAATACCATGAATTTGTTTGAATCCTTTTGCAACCAGCCGACCTTTATAGGTTTGTACGTTACCATCCATATCGGCCTTTTTCTTGAAAATCCATTTACACCCTATGGGTCGTACCCCTTCAGGTGGATCAACCAAAGTCCATACTTGGTTTGCATACATGGATTCCATCTCAGATTTCATGGCCTCTTGTCATTTCTCCGAATCAGGGCCCATTATAGCTTCTTGATAAGATGACGGCTCATCCTCATCAATAAGCAGTAAGTCACCTTGTTGAGTCACAAGAAATCCATATCTCTGTGGCTCACGGTGTTCTCTTACAGACCTACGTTGGGCTTGTGTCTCTTGAGCAGGCATTTCATCCACAACATCTTGTGGTGTCTGCTCTGTTTCCATCTCAATATCATGTTCAATGTTTTCTTGTGGTTGAACTTCACTAAGTTCTATTTGTCTCCCACTGGTTCTTCTCGAAATAAATTCTCTTTCAAGAAAGACACCAGTCCGAGCAACAACTACTTTGTTCTCCGTGGGATAATAGAAATAGTATCCTTTCGTTTCCTTAGGATACCCCACAAATAAACACTTATCAGATTTGGGTCCAAGTTTATTGGAGGCGTGACGTCTTACGTAAGCCTCACAACCCCAAATCTTCATAAAAGGCATACTAGGACGCTTCCCAGTCCATATCTCATATGGTGTCTTTTCCACTGATTTAGATGGAACACGGTTCAGTAAGAAAATCGTTGTTTCTAGAGCGTGTCACCAAAACGATATCGGAAGATCTGCATGACTCATCATTGATCTAACCATGTCTAACAAGGTTCGATTTCTCCTCTCGGATACACCATTCCATTGTGGAGTATACGGAGGAGTGAGTTGTGGGACTATCCCACACTCCTTTAGATAGTCATGAAACTCTTGGCTTAAGTATTCACCTCCTCGATCTGATCCAAGGATTTTGATACTTTTGCCAAGTTGGTTTTGTACTTCATTCTTGAATCTTTGAACTTTTCAAAGGTTTCATGCTTATGCTTCATTAGATACACATACCCATATCTACTGAGGTCATCAGTAAATGTAACGAAGTATTGAAAACCACCTCTAGCTTGTGTACTTATTGGTCCACATACATCACTATGTATTAGTCCCAATAAAACATTTGCCCTTTCAACATGTCCCTTGAAAGGGGCTTTAGTCATCTTGCCCATTAAACAAGATTCGCATGTTTCATATGATTCAAAATCAAATGAATCTAATACTCCATCCTTATGAAGTTTAGATATGCGGTTCTCGTTTATGTGTCCCAAGCGACAGTGCCAGAGATAAGTCGGATTACAATCATTATTTTTAATCCTTTTAGTATTTATGTTATAGATAGGCATATCAAGATTTAATACATAAAGACCATTCACCATTTGTGCACTAGCATAAAACATATCATTTAAATAAATAGAACAACAGTTGTCCTTTATTATAAATGAAAATCCATACTTGTCCAAACAAGAAATAGAAATAATGTTTTTAGTAATTGAAGGCACAAAATAACAATCTTTCAAAATCAATGATAAACCAGAAGGTAAAGCTAAATGATAATCTCCTATAGCTAATGCAGCAACTCTTGCTCCATTTCCAACTCGGAGATCAACTTCACCTTTCGCCAACGTCCTACTCCTTTTTAGATCCTGCACATTTACACAAATGTGAGATCCACATCCAGTATCTAATACCCATGATGAAGAAGTAGATAAATTGACTTCTATAACAAAAATACCTGAACGGAAGTCACACTTCCTTTCTTTAGATCTTCCAGATATACTTTGCAGTTCCTTTTCCAATGGCCGGTCTCACCGCAATGGAAACAGTTCCCTTCCTTTGCTATCCCTCCCTTTGGCTTCAGTGCATAAGACTTTGGCTTAGATTTAGCAAAGACTTTCTTTGCTTTCTTGTTGCCTTTAGCTTTGGCCCTTCCTTTGCCCTTATTCACAATAAGGACATTTGTGGCCTTAGTCTTCTTAGTATTTGCTTCATATGTTCTCAACATACCAAGCAATTGTGGTAGAGTCTTTTCCATGTCAGTCATATTGTAATTTAATACAAATTGACTGAAGCTCTCAGGCAACGATTGCAAGATCACATCGGTGGCCAACTCTTGGTCCAATGGAAAACCCAGCTTGTCCAGATTCTCAATGTACCCAATCATCTTGAGCACATGAGTTCCAACTAGGCTTCCTTCTACCATCCTGCACTGGAATAACGCCTTAGAGACGTCATACCTCTCTTGTCTTGCCTGCTGTTGGTACAACTGCTTTAAGTGTTCGATCATATCGAACGCCTCCATTTCCTCATGTTGCTTCTGAAGCTCAGAGTTCATGGTGGCAAGCATGAGGCACCCAACATCAAGTGCGTCACTCTGATGCTTCTTGTAAGCATCTTTTTCAGCTCTTGTAGCTGTTAGGGGAGGTTCCTCAGCGGGCAAGGGTTCCTCTAGGACATATTGTTTCTTTTCTTGTTTGAGGACTATCCTCAAGTTCCTATGCCAGTCTAGGAAGTTCGTCCCATTTAATTTGTCCTTCTCAAGGACCGATCGCAGTGATAAAGTGCTAGTAACGTTGTTAGTTGCCATGGATATCTACAATATAAATATGCAAAATAAGTTTATGATTTAATCATTTAACATGGTCTTATATTAAATGATACTCCCACTATTTTGTTTAAAAATATCAACCCTCAAAACCTTTAGTGGGCCAAGATCCATATTTCACCTAATCTTGAGTTAGCTTTGGCTAATCGCCCAAGACTCGGTTATTTAGGTAGGCAACACTTTGTCAATTAAATCACATATAATTCTTGGATAGTTGGACGAACAACACTTTGTTCAATTCATCAAATGAATTATAATCCAACCCATGCCTCTAGGTTCCCAATCCTATTGAGATAACCTAGTTAAGTCGTACCCAATTAAAGTATAACGGATATCACTTTTATCCTTTCGCGCCTTACTAAGATTGCCACGGTGCTTTGCTTTGGCAAACCCACACATGTACAATCGAAGTTATTGACGAGTACTTTTATTTTGGAAGGCATCTAAAACTTAATATTTTAGAGGGATTTATTGATCTCATGATTAATTTGATAATTTAAAATATGTCCACTACATATAGTTGTATACATATCTACATATATGTGTAATACTATTATCAAACTAAAAATAAGATAAATCATGCATCAACATACATAATTAAACGTGACATGGTTATAGCCCCTACTAATGATTTTCTCAAGCCAATGAGAAAATCCTATGAGTCAACCTAAGGTAACTTCACAAGCACCTTCCTTTGGCTCCAATTTGTGAATGGCCTCCTCATCCCGATGCTCCATCTTCATTGATCATCATCAATAAAATAAACTACACTATTTACAAGATATAGAATTCCTCGATTCACATTCGAGGGGAACATAGGGGAGGGATTACATTTAGAATGAAATAGAGAAGGCACGACACGCAGGTCGTATTATACATTACAAACATCCACAAATCCTATCTAATAGGTCAAAGGGTTATAACCACGCACCATGCTCAAACAACACATAAAGCATGCATTAACATTTAATTAATTAAATTCTAAACATTTTAAATTTAATTCAGATTAAAACTGTAAAATAATTTTTGAAAAATTATCGTACGCTCGGGACATCACATGCCACGAACTAAAGCGACTAAGACACGAACCATCATGGTTCGAACCACAAAAGCACACGGCTGGACCAATAATGGGCCTAGGGTTCGAAACCCTAGCCCATGGCCGAGCCATGTCTCGAGCGGCGGCGGCGCTAGGGTTCCAAACCCTAGCCGCCTCGCACCCTTATGGAAATTTATCGAGCCATCTTGTTTGAAACGCCGGAATTTGTTAGCCATGAGTCACGGTCAGGCCATGCACGGGGTTGGCTCAACCATCTCGAGCTAAGGGTTCGAAAAACCTTGCTCTCATGTGGTAAAGTTACTAATCCATGCATGCGTGAACCATTATCGAGTCA
This sequence comes from Haberlea rhodopensis, assembly GCA_907163345.1. Lineage (NCBI taxonomy): Eukaryota > Viridiplantae > Streptophyta > Magnoliopsida > Lamiales > Gesneriaceae > Haberlea > Haberlea rhodopensis. The sequence continues at coordinate 2,284,381 of CAJQUN010000081.1, forward strand.
AAGAGTTCAAAACTCATCCACGTCTCAAAACTTAAGAAAAATAGGCGATGATGGCCGAGCCATGCACGACTACTAGGGTTCGAAACCCTAGCCGTCATGAGCTAGCCGTCACGTCCAATGGGTTCTAAACCCTAATTAATTTTCGACACTTCCATGCACAATTATTAGCCACAACGACTAAGCCATCTCGAGCCAAGGGTTCGAAAACCCTAGCCCTCATGTGGCTAGCCGTGGTGTCATTTGTGATGGTGATGGCCGAAAACTTGTGACATATGGTTCGATATTCGCCTAATTATATCAAATACAATTTTACGATGATTTTCATAAACTAAATATTAACATATCATATATGTTCATACAGTTTTAAATAGCATGCAATATTAATTCTAATATGATTAACACAATTTAATCACATAAATCCGATATGAGACTTGTACACGGCTCTGATACCACTGTAAGTAATCCAAGAGCGTACAACGCAGCGGAATAAAATTTTTATGGATTACTAACCAGCAGATCTATACATAGGATATCATATCGGATAAAGGAACATAAGAGTCTCACCCTTGTAGCGTGTTTGAAGCAGAATCCTCGTTGTAGCACCACGAGTCACAAACGAAAGTTTGCACCTTCGTCTCTACGGTATCCACACGATCAAATCAAAAAAGGGATGTTCAAGAACAAGTTACTAGACTTATTCTCGAACCAAACAAGACTCACGGTTACAATAACCGATCGACGACCACCACGAACCACCAAGGAACACGGCGGCGATGAAAAGCTCACGGCTTTCAAGGAGGCGGCCGAGAGTGCTTGAGGAGTTAGGTTTTATGATATCAAGCAATGATATGAAAGTATGATTAACAATTAATCAAAACCATGTATTTATATTATAAGGCTTTTAATTAAGGTTCAAGACTTTCTTAAAGTCTTATGGGCCCAAACCCATGATTTAATTAAAACCTTTTAATCACTTAATTAAGACTCTTCTTAATTAATTAATTCATCCAATGAATTTAATTTCCCTTCTCGATTTAATCTTTTGTGCGACCCGATAGGATCTTGTAATGTTGGCAGTGACATAAAATCTCATTTTATGTCGCAAGCATTGAGCGGTATCTAGCAACACATCAATGCTACCCAAATTACAAGAATGTCAATGACTCGACATAACCTTTAGAACTTGTGATAATATTAACCATGTAACTTAATCCCTTTGTCCTTTGTGTTTAGATTGAACACGAGTCATGGAATAGTCATACTCGTATATCCAATCTTTATTTCTTGATCCCCAAGTAGAACTAGAATAAACGAATAAGCTCGATATCTCATATCGACTCATTCGAGCATGGCCATGCATTTTAGTTCTCACTTGATCAAGGGCCTCACACATCTCCTGTTATATAGGAGGGACAAATCCTATCTCGATCAGTCAACATCCCTCTACATAATTCGTAGTGTATCCAATAGTCGCCTTTATAGTATACCCTGTTACGGGTAACGTTTGACGATATCAAGATACATAACTCCTTATGTTGGGATCTCTGATGATCACAAGTCGTAAGGATTACATACATTATTATCACTATGAGAATTGCATATGACGATCATATAACTATCCATGTTGCATTCTCATGGTGGGTCTGTCCAGTACATCGTTCTCTAACATGTACCTATATGTTGATTTGATATCTCATATCAATGAACAATTCATCGATCAACACATACTAGTCTTAACGTATTATCATTATCCCTATTCATGATAATACTTGACTAGGGACATCTTTAAGAATAATACAATATTATTCTAAGGACATTAACATATATATTAATTCACATTGCACAGTTAAAAGAATAATATATAATAATGAATTGCCATTCATAAAATCATATTACATTGTATGTCATAAACAATCATCTAATGATGTGTCTTAGGGCATATCCCAACACAAGCATACAATTTTAAAAGCATAGCATTCCCATTGGAATGTAGACATTACCCCGGAAACGGCCCCTAAAAGCCTCGATTCCAAAATCCCGACATTTTTTTAAAATTTTGAAAAAAGCAAAGGAAACAGGGCCGCGATCGATCGCCATACCCTACTGCCCGAAAATAACCAAGCCGCGATCGATCGCCGCATCTCGCGATCGATCGCCAAGACCCTCGCGATCGATCGCCCACTTCTCGCGATCGATCGCCGCTACTGCTCATCGCCTTCCCAAATCCAGTAGCATGTCGTGATCGATCGACGCCTCGCCAAGATCGATCGCGGACTGCGATTTTTCGAAAACTCGAGCTTTAATGGTGTTTTTGGTGTCCAAACTCAAAACCAACATCCCCAACTTCCTCAACACCTCCATAACACCATTTAAGACCATTTGAAACACTAAAAACTCCAATTGGATTTTTAACAAAAAAACCCCAAATTCCATAACCAACCCAAAACCCAACCACACAACACAAAACCACAATCAAATTGAAGCCAAAAGAGAGGAGAAGAAGATTACCTATCTTTCTTCAAGAAATCCGGCCCCCAAAATCGAGTTCTATCGATTTTGCTTCAACCAAAGGGAAGGGGAAGGGTTTGGGGTGAAGGTGGCGTGAGAGGGGGAGGAGAGGAGAGAAATGGATTCCAAATGACGGAATCCCGAGTCCAACGGGTATATATAGCAAAAATACCCCAACACACCAATACCTCCACAAATACATCATGATTTATTAAAAATCATCTGTTTTCAAAAACTCTCTCTCCAACATCAAATCCTCATACAGGCCCCAACAAAAGCACCCCGGACACCAAGTCCCACCGAAAACCCAACTCATAGGTTTTCCACCGAAATGAGAATACAATCTCAACCTTTGGATCCAACGATCCCAAATGCCCGATTAAACAACCTCGGGAGACGCAAAACCGCAATTAATTCCTAATTGCCACAATTAAAAATCCATCAAGGATTAATACTACACCGGGATTAACACCATAATTCCCGGACATCACAATTATCCCCCACTAATAAAATTTCGTCCTCGAAATTTGCACCGGCATACCCTACGTAGCACCAGGGTTACACAAACAAGGTAAGGTCACAACCCCGATTCTGGACCACAAAAGAATCGAATCATTAACTGCGAGAACACCAATCTCGCATCAAGCTCTACAATAGAGCAAAGCCAAAACCGATATAAACCCGTAAGATAACAACATACCTCGACGTGAATCGTCCCGGAAGTCAGTCCATCATGACTGCAAATCGATCAAAACACCATTGGTTCTAACATAGATATCTCTCTATGATATCCACCAGTCGTCCACGATGCTTAACACAGATCGTTATGATGTGGACCATTAGTATACAACAGTATACTCACAGAAATTCCGGTTTCGCTTCCCGGTCCATCTCCTCCAAAGGAGTAGTTGCACCACTTGCAATCCGGATCGGGTAAACCACGGTCACTAATCCACACAAAACACATCACTACAGATGTCTACAACCATGTGTTCCAAGAAGTCCCATCTTGGTCCAAAACACACTATCGAGACTCCACAAAGTCTCAAGTTCCACAAAGGACATGCAAGACAAACAATTGCATTTCCAAACACGTGTCGACTGTGACACTAAACAAACCGAATCCTGGCCATCCCTCATTTATCCTGGGATTCAACAATCCTAAAACAGGAAGGCTATCGAATTATCCAACAAGAACTACCAAGGTTCCAAGACACGACAATCCCTCCTCAGGGGAAGTCAAACGGACCTCACGATTATTCCTCAGAATACATCGTGCTATCGAGATTACCAATCTCAAATTGCCACAATCTCCCACCGGAGATTCATCAAACCAAGTACACTAAACCGACGTTCAACAAGGAACGAAATAGAGTTGACATTCGTATCACACACGGGTATACATGTCCAAGCACCAACACAACAGGCACACTCAAAGCAATAGGCTTGGGCATCTCCAAACATACCCAAAGTCCCAAAACTTACTGCCAAGCCTCGATTATTCTCACTCCACGGAGAATAGTGGTCAACAGACCAAAGCCAAAGGGTGTGATTTCAACATCAACACCACACAACCAAAGCAATGAATCTCCCAAAAGATTCGACCGGCAGGTATAACAATACCGCCTTTCCCAAAAGGAATAGTGTCATGAATCCATGACCCTCTAACCTCGAACCACCGTCCGGAAAACTGGATATACATACCAACATATATCTCGGAACCAAAATAAGCAATTGGTTCAGAATAGTGCATCGAAGCCACTATCATCAAATCGAAACTCGTATACGCCATGTATACTCAAACAACGATGCCCTGTACTATTGCCATAGTACTCCACACTCGAGCATCACCCCAGAGACGTCTTCTCGAACGTCTCACTGGAAGTACGAAGCCATTACCTAGTCCAACACTAGTAGGGCTTACCCTGGTTGATTCACGATCAACCCTCAACCAAGACTAGCTGCCTCAAAGACAGTACAACTCCAAGAGATAAAATCAAAATAGTAGTGTCACTCCACTACCTATACCACACAAACAATTATGACTTTCGTCGCATACTATATGCAAAGATGCTCAACCAGAGCTAACAACGACTTGTCGACGCTCACGTTGGTATTCCAACAAAATTGAGTTGTCCCAAAACAAGCCTCTTAAACATTTGGCGTATAAACGTCTCCGTGAGGTATTCTCTGCCTCAAATATCATGCCACAAAGAGACTACAAGAGCCTACTAAAAGTCCTCATCACTGAACTCGAATCACACGAGCAGTATAATGGCTAACACAAGTACACCAAGGACTGCAACACTACCTGGCTAACGGTTCGTTGGCTCCATAGGCTCACACCAACTTATCAACGTGACACACGTCCTATTCCGGTATACCATACCGTACAAAACCATACGAGTTGTGGGTCATCACCCACATATCTCTAAGACACCAAGCATAATGGACATCCCGATGTCCTTGCTCAACCACGGAGTAATCATAACTCATTAGGACTTATCCCACACCCTCAGGGTGGGTGTGACCACGCCTACCGCAGATCACAACAACAAGCGAGTAGTTTCCTCAATGACTACTCTTACCACCAATCACTTGACCTAAGCCAAAACAGCGAGTATACCCAAGGGTATCATTACTCGAACAATATACTCCAAATATGTGATGCGGTACAATCCCTGTACGGTGCACCTAATAATTCTTCGAGCAACTTGCTCGGCATAATGGTCTCGTCAACTAGTGACCCAGACGCTACCATGTGCCCACCAAAGGTACTCAAACCATACAACTCAATACATAACACAAATGTATTAATCATCAAAACGACGCTACACGTCTACATAGAACATCAACTGTGTCATCGTCATCCCGTGACGACATATGTCAACACATGACATCCAATTAACATCGTCAAACATACGACGGTACATGTCAATACACGACACCCATAATCTCATCGTCAAATACATGACATATATAACAACATGTAGTATCCACAATAATGCTAACACAAGTAATATGCCATACCTCATCGCTATCAAGATAGCGGAATACCTGTATCCATCGTCCACCTGCGGTACACAAGTAGCATCCATCGCTCGTAGGCGACATAATCCAGCGCTACGCACATAGCGGTATAACCCATCGCTATAGAATCAGCGGAATGACCCGTCGCTATGTAATATCCGGTGGCACGAATTATCGTCAATAGAATACCCGACGGCATGAACCATCGCCAATAGAATAGCGGAATGAGACATCGCTATCAATACATCCGGCGGCAAGAACCATCGCCAATCAATATATCTGGCGGCATGAACCATCGCCAATCAATATATCTGGCGGCATGAACCATCGCCAATCAATATAGCGGAATGAACCGTCGCTATCAATATATATCTGGCGGCATGAACCATCGCCAATCAATATAGCGGAATGAACCATCGCTATCAATATACCTGGTGGCATGAACCATCGCCAATCAATATAGCGGAATGAACCATCGCTATCAATATATCTGGCGGCATGAACCATCGCCAATCAATATAGCGGAATGAACCGTCGCTATCAATATATCTGGCGGCATGAACCATCGCCAATCAATATAGCGGAATGAACCATCGCTATCAATATACCTGGCGGCATGAACCATCGCCAATCAATATAGCGGAATGAACCACCGCTATCAATATATCTGGCGGCATGAACCATCGCCAATCAATATAGCGGAATGAACCGTCGCTATCAATATATATAATGTGGTTGTTCCGGTCTTGTTATAGCAGCGGAATTTTAGGACCCCTCGCTTCGACATATAGCGGCATCATATGATATCCCTCGCTTCGACAATGACAGCGGCATGTTACCTCGCTTAGACATGACAGCGGCAAATATCATACTACCATCGCTTCATATGACAGCGGCAAGTACCTCCCTCGCTCGAATATAACAACTACCGGAACTTCCACTAGCTTCATGTACCTGCATCCAGGTTAATACAACAGTTCACAATATAATGATCGATATCACGTTCCAGTTATAACCACAATATTCCACATTAATCACTAGAATTGTGAGTGTTCCGGTCCCAATACAACAGCGGAATTTTAGGACCCCTCGCTTCGACAATGACAGCGGCATGTTACCTCGCTTAGACATGACAGCGGCAAGTACCTCCCTCGCTCGGAGATAAAGGCTACCAGAACATTCATCAATTCTACCACAATAATCAAGCACAACAGTTGATTTCATTATCACAATATATATCACTATCATTTCACATATATCATCACATGTAAGGGTTCACTATCCATGATATACATAATCAAAGGTATAACACGTTTTACCGTTTGAAGCCCGTACGTCTCACATTTCCTGATTTTTAATACAAAATCAGATCCCTTAATACATAATACATGAAGTGCTAGACATCACCATTAATGCCAGCCCATCGCATTCTACACGATTTCTGCACTTACAATGATTAGCAACACAACTTTTCATATCATAAAAGCACATAAACAACTAGTTGTGTCATACAACATTAATGCCATCGTGCATAAATATGTGCTATCAATAACTTCCTAGGCCCTTAACAGCCCCAAAGAGCAACCTGACTCTGATACCACTAATGTAAGGGCCCCCGTGCCCTTAACCCGTTATTAGTGTATTAAGCCATATCATTAGTGCATATAATCATACTATCAGGGGAAAATCATATGCAAGTGCAACACCATATGTTATCCAGAAAATTTCTTGCATTTAAACCACATAATATTCAAATTCCCCAACCATGATTATCCATATAGCATGCACCCTCATAACACACTAACATACTCTTAGTTCATTTATTAATCCTATATCTAATAGCGTGCAAACCATAAATGAACAGAGAAGAGCCGTAGCCCGTTTATACATTCCATATACACGTAATATGTACTCACATAAGAGTACCCAAATGAATGAGCGTGTATCTAATGTATAAAATACTATACTGGATACCGTTACTGGTGCTTCGATCCTGGAAGCACCTCTCAAGCGCAACTCGATCTCGACTCTGGATCTGAGCGCCTGTCCATCCAGCTCTGGTACCTCAATCCTGGAAGTACTTCAATCAACAGTCCGAGCTCAACTCCAAAGCTGCTGTTACACCTGTACTACCTGCCCCAACAGAGACAGCCCCCACACGGGGTGAGCATACTAATATCCTGTTAGTAATCCTTAGAGCATACAACGCAGCGGAATAAAAAAAATTGGATTACTAAAACAATGGATCTATACATAGGATATCATATCGGATAAAGGTTTACAAAATTCTCACCCTTGTAGCGTGTTTGAGCAGATTCCACGGAGCAGCACGTCCAACGAACTCCGAGTCACAAGCAACACCTCCAAGGTCTTGCCTCTACGGTATCCACACGATCAAATCGAGAGGGGACGTTCAAGAACAATTGCTAGACTTATTCTTGAACCAAAACCAAACTCTCGGTTCAAAACCGATTAACATCAGCCTAACTCCACCAAGAAGCAACGACGGCGGCCGTGAGGTAGAAGGCGGCAGCCGTGAGCTTCAAGGAATAGGCGGCCGAGAGCTTTAGGGTTTAAGGTGGCAAGGTTATTTTGATATCAAGGTATGATATGAAAAGTCTTATTAACAATTAATCAAAACCTTGTATTTATATTATAAGGCTTTTAATTAAGGTTCAAGACTTTCTTAAAGTCTTATGGGCCCAAACCCATGATTTAATTAAAACCTTTTAATCACTTAATTAAGACTCTTCTTAATTAATTAATTCATCCAATGAATTTAATTTCCCTTATCGATTTAATCTTTTGTGCGACCCGATAGGTTCTTGTAATGTTGGCAGTGACATAAAATCTCATTTTACGTTACAAGCAAAGAGCGGTGTCTAGCAACACATCAAGGCTACCCAAATTACAAGAATGTCAATGACTCGACATAACCTTTAGAACTTGTGATAATATTAACCATGTAACTTAATCCATTTGTACTTTGTGTTTAGATTGAACACGAGTCATGGAATAGTCATACTCGTATATCCAATCTTTATTTCTTGATCCCCAAGTAGAACTAGAATAAACGAATAAGCTCGATATCTCATATCGACTCATTCGAGCATGGCCATGCATTTTAGTTCTCACTTGATCAAGGGCCAAACACATCTCCTGTTATATAGGAGGGACAAATCCTATCTCGATCAGTCAACATCCCTCTACATAATTCGTAGTGTATCCAATAGTTGCCTTTATAGTATACCCTGTTACGGGTAACGTTTGACAATATCAAGATACATAACTCCTTATGTTGGGATCTCTGATGATCACAAGTCGTAAGGATTACATACATTATTATCACTATGAGAATTGCATATGACAATCATATAACTATCCATGTTGCATTCTCATGGTGGGTCTGTCCAGTACATCGTTCTCTAACATGTACCCATGTGTTGATTTGATATCTCATATCAATGAACAATTCATCAATCAACACATACTAGTCTCTATGTATTATCATTATCCAAATTCATGATAATACTTGACTAGGGACAATGTTTAAGAATAATACTATATTATTCTAGGGACATTAACTTATATATCAATTCATATTGCACAGATATTCGAATAATATATACTAATGATTTGCCATTAATAAAATCATATTACATTGTATGTCATAAACAATCATCTAATGACTTGTCTTAGGGCATATCCCAACAAATCTCCCACTTGCACTAAGACCAATCAGACATACACTTAATGCCTAGAGATCTAGTATGACGATCATGCTACTGCTGTGACAGTGGCTACGTCAATGGGTCAGATACATTATCATCTGTTGGTACTTTGCATATCTTAGGCAAAACACATATCCTGATTGCGATCGAAAATCATCTTTGTCGGTTTGGAAGCTTGCATCAGTGTAACCTATTACATTTAGCTCTTCCTCACCTCCATAAATCAAGAATGTATCCTTAGTTCTTCTCAAGTACTTCAGGATATTCTTGACAGCAATCCAGTGACCTTCACCTGGATCAACTTGATATCTGCTCGTCATGCTCAAAGCATACGATACATCGGGACGAGTACATATCATGGCATACATGATAGATCCAATAGCTGACCCATATGGAATCTTACTCATGCGTTGTCTCTCATCTGGTGTTGAAGGACACTGTTCCTTCGAGAGATAAATACCATGTGTCATAGGCATGAATCCTTTCTTTGATTCTTGCATGCTAAACCTTTTAAGCACTTTGTCTATGTATGTACTTTGACTTAGGCGAAGAAGCCTTCTCGATCTATCTCTATAGATCTTGATTCCTAATACATAGGTGGCTTCTCCCAAGTCTTTCATCGAAAAGCAATTCCCTAGCCAAATCTTTACAGACTGTAAGGCAGGGATATCATTTCCAATGAGAAGTATGTCATCTACATACAACACTAGGAAAATGATTATGCTCCCACTGACCTTCTTGTAGACACAAGGTTCATCTACGTTTTTGATAAAACCAAACTCTTTGATTTCATCATCAAAACGAAGATTCCAACTCCGAGAAGCTTGCTTCAATCCATAAATGAATCGTTGTAGCTTGCATATCTTTCCAGCATCCTTTGGATCGACAAAACCCTCGGGCTGTGTCATGTACACATCCTCGAGCAGATTTCCATTAAGGAAAGCTGTTTTGACACCCATCTGCCAGATTTCATAATCATGAAATGCAGCTATTGCAAGTAAGATCCTCATGGATTTAACCATGGCCACTGGTGAAAAGGTTTCATCATAGTCAATACCATGAATTTGTTTGAATCCTTTTGCAACCAGCCGACCTTTATAGGTTTGTACATTACCATCCATATCGGTCTTTTTCTTGAAAATCCATTTGCACCCTATGGGTCGTACCCCTTCAGGTGGATCAACCAAAGTCCATACTTGGTTTGCATACATGGATTCCATCTCAGATTCCATGGCCTCTTGCCATTTCTCAGAATCAGTGTCCATTATAGCTTGTTGATAAGATGACGGCTCATCCTCATCAATAAGTAGTAAGTCACCTTGTTGAGTCATAAGAAATCCATATTTCTGTGGCTCCCGGTGTTCTCTTACAGATCTACGCTGGGCTTGTGTCTCTTGAGCAGGTACTTCTTCCACAACAGATTGCGGTGCCTGCTCTGTTTCCATCTCAATCTCAGGTTCAGTGTTTTCTTGTGGTTGAACTTCACTAAGTTCTATTTTTCTCCCACTGGTTTTTCTAGAAATAAATTCTCTTTCAAGAAATACACCAGTCCGAGCAACAACTACTTTGTTCTCGGTGGGATAATAGAAATAGTATCCTTTCGTTTCCTTAGGATACCCCACAAATAAACACTTATTAGATTTGGGTCCAAGTTTGTTAGTGGCGTGACGTCTGACGAAAGCCTCACAACCCCAAATATTCATAAAAGACATACTAGGACGCTTCCCATTCCATATCTCATATGGTGTCTTTTCCACTGATTTAGATGGAACACGGTTCAGTAAGAAAATCGCTGTTTCTAGAGCGTGTCCCCAAAACGATATCGGAAGATCTGCATGACTCATCATTGATCTAACCATGTCCAACAAGGTTCGATTTCTCATCTCGGATACACCATTCCATTGTGGAGTATACGGAGGAGTGAGTTGTGGGACTATCCCACATTCCTTTAGATAGTCATGAAACTCTTGGCTTAAGTATTCACCTCCTCGATCTGATCAAAGGATTTTGATACTTTTGCCAAGTTGGTTTTGTACTTCATTCTTGAAATCTTTGAACTTTTCAAAGGTTTCATGCTTATGCTTCATTAGGTACACATACCCATATCTACTGAGGTCATCAGTAAATGTAACGAAGTATTGAAAACCACCTCTAGCTTGTGTACTTATTAGTCCACATACATCACAATGTATTAGTCCCAATAAAACATTTGCCCTTTCAACATGTCCATTGAAAGGGGCTTTTGTCATCTTGCCCATTAAACAAGATTCGCATGTTTCATATGATTCAAAATCAAATGAATCTAATACTCCATCCTTATGAAGTTTAGATATGCAGTTCTCGTTTATGTCGCCCAAGCGACAGTGCCAGAGATAAGTCGGATTACAATCATTATTTTTAATCCTTTTAGTATTTATGTTATAGATAGGCATATCAAGATTTAATACATAAAGACCATTCACCATTTGTGCACTAGCATAAAACATATCATTTAAATAAATAGAACAACAGTTGTCCTTTATTATAAATGAAAAACCATACTTGTCTAAACAAGAAATAGAAATTATGTTTTTAGTAATAGATGGCACAAAATAACAGTCTTTTAAAATCAACGATAAACCAGAAGGTAAAGCTAAACAATAATCTCCTATAGCTAATGCAGCAACTCTTGCTCCATTTCCAACTCGGAGATCAACTTCACCTTTCGCCAACGTCCTACTCCTTTTTAGATCCTGCACATTTACACAAATGTGAGATCCACATCCAGTATCTAATACCCATGATGAAGAAGTAGATAAATTGACTTCTATAACAAAAATACCTGAAGTGGAAGTCACACTTCCTTTCTTTAGATCCTCCAGATATACTTTGCAGTTTCTTTTCCAATGGCCGGTCTCACCGCAATGGAAACAGTTCCCTTCCTTCGCTATCCCCCCTTTTGGCTTTAGTGCAGAAGACTTTGGCTTAGATTTAACAAAGACCTTCTTTACTTTCTTGTTGCCTTTAGCTTTGGCCCTTCCTTTGCCCTTATTCACAATAAGGACATTTGTGGCCTTAGTCTTCTTAGTATTTGCTTCATATGTTCTCAACATACCAAGCAATTGTGGTAGAGTCTTTTCCATGTCAGTCATATTGTAATTTAATACAAATTGACTGAAGCTCTCAGGCAACGATTGCAAGATCACATCGGTGGCCAACTCTTGGTCCAATGGAAAACCCAGCTTGTCCAGATTCTCAATGTACCCAATCATCTTGAGCACATGAGTTCGAACTAGGCTTCCTTCTACCATCCTGCACTGAAATAACGCCTTAGAGACGTCATACCTCTCTTGTCTTGCCTGCTGTTGGTACAACTGCTTTAAGTGTTCGATCATATCGAACGCCTCCATTTCCTCATGTTGCTTCTGAAGCTCAGAGTTCATGGTGGCAAGCATGAGGCACCCAACATCAAGTGCGTCACTCTGATGCTTCTTGTAAGCATCTTTTTCAGCTCTTGTAGCTGTTAGGGGAGGTTCCTCAGCGGGCAAGGGTTCCTCTAGGACATATTGTTTCTTTTCTTGTTTGAGGACTATCCTCAAGTTCCTATGCCAGTCTAGGAAGTTCGTCCCATTTAATTTGTCCTTCTCAAGGACCGATCGCAGTGATAAAGTGCTAGTAACGTTGTTAGTTGCCATGGATATCAACAATATAAATATGCAAAATAAGTTTATGATTTAATCATTTAACATGGTCTTATATTAAATGATACTCCCACTATTTTGTTTAAAAATATCAACCCTCAAAACCTTTAGTGGGCCAAGATCCATATTTCACCTAATCTTGAGTTAGCTTTGGCTAATCGCCCAAGACTCGGTTATTTAGGTAGGCAACACTTTGTCAATTAAATCACATATAATTCTTGGATAGTTGGACGAACAACACTTTGTTCAATTCATCAAATGAATTATAATCCAACCCATGCCTCTAGGTTCCCAATCCTATTGAGATAACCTAGTTAAGTCGTACCCAATTAAAGTATAACGGATATCACTTTTATCCTTTCGCGCCTTACTAAGATTGCCACGGTGCTTTGCTTTGGCAAACCCACATATGTACAATCGAAGTTATTGACGAGTACTTTTAATTTTGGAAGGCATCTAAAACTTAATATTTTAGAGGGATTTATTGATCTCATGATTAGTTTGATAAATTTAAAATATGTCAACTACATATAGTTGTATACATATCTACATATATGTGAAATACAATTATCAATCTAAAACATAAGATAAATCATGCATCAACATACATAATTAAACGTGACATGGTTATAGCCCATACTAACGATTCTCTCAAGCCAATGAGAAAATCCTAAGAGTCAACCTAAGGTAACTTCACAAGCACCTTCCTTTGGCTCCAATTTGTGAATGGCCTCCTCATCCCGGCACGATGCTCCATCTTCATTGATCACCATCAATAAAATAAACTACACTATTTACAAGATATAGAATTCCTCGATTCACATTCGAGGGGAACATAGGGGAGGGATTACATTTAGAATGAAATAGAGAAGGCACGACACACAGGTCGTATTATAAATTACAAACATCCACAAATCCTATCTAATAAGTCAAAGGGCTATAACCACGCACCATGCTCAAACAACACATAAAGCATGCATTAACATTTAATAATTAAATTCTAAACGTTTTAAATTTAATTCTAACTGAAACTGTAAAATAATTTTTGAAAAATTATCGTACGCTCGGGACATCATATGCCACGAACTTAAGCGACTAAGACACGAACCACCATGGTTCGAACCACAAAAGCACACGGCTGGACCAATAATGGTCCTAGGGTTCGAAACCCTAGCCCATGGCCGAGCCAAGCTCGAGCGGCGGAGGCGCTAGGGTTCCAAACCCTAGCCGCCACGCACCACCTTGGGTTTTCATTGAGCCATCTTGTTCGAAACGCCGGAATTTGTTAGTCACGAGTCACGGTCAGGCCATGCACGGGGTTGGCTCAACCATCTCGAGCTAAGGGTTCGAAAAACCTTGCTCTCATGTGGTAAAGCTACTAATCCATGCATGCGTGAACCATTATCGAGCCAAAGAGTTCAAAACTCATCCACGTCTCAAAACCTTAGCATAAGAGGCGATGATGGCCGAGCCCATGCACGGCTACTAGGGTTCGAAACCCTAGCCGTCATGAGCTAGCCGTCACGAGCCAATGGGTTCTAAACCCTAATCAATTTTCGACACTTCCATGCACAATTATTAGCCACAACGACTAAGCCATCTCGAGCCAAGGGTTCGAAAACCCTAGCCCTCATGTGGCTAGCCGTGGTGTCATTTGTGATGGTGATGGCCGAAAATATGCCCAATAAATTTGATTATTCGCCAATTATATCAAATACAATTTTACGATGATTTTCACAAACTAAATATTAACATATCATATATGTTCATACAGTTTTAAATAGCATGCAATATTAATTCTAATATGATTAAACTATTTAATCACATAAATCCGATATGAGCCTTGTACACGACTCTGATACCACTGTTAGTAATCCTTAGAGCATACAACGCAGCGGAATAAAAAAAAAATTGGATTACTAAAACAATGGATCTATACATAGGATATCATATCGGATAAAGGTTTACAAAATTCTCACCCTTGTAGCGTGTTTGAGCAGATTCCACGGAGCAGCACGTCCAACGAACTCCGAGTCACAAGCAACACCTCCAAGGTCTTGCCTCTACGGTATCCACACGATCAAATCAAAAGGGGACGTTCAAGAACAAGTTGCTAGACTTATTCTTGAACCAAAACCAAACTCTCGGTTCAAAACCGATTAACAGCAGCCTAACTCCACCAAGAAGCAACGACGGCGGCCGTGAGGTAGAAGGCGGCGGCCGTGAGCTTCAAGGAATAGGCGGCCGAGAGCTTTAGGGTTTAAGGTGGCAAGGTTATTTTGATATCAAGGTATGATATGAAAAGTCTTATTAACAATTAATCAAAACCTTGTATTTATATTATAAGGCTTTTAATTAAGGTTCAAGACTTTCTTAAAGTCTTATGGGCCCAAACCCATGATTTAATTAAAACCTTTTAATCACTTAATTAAGACTCTTCTTAATTAATTAATTCATCCAATGAATTTAATTTCCCTTATCGATTTAATCTTTTGTGCGACCCGATAGGTTCTTGTAATGTTGGCAGTGACATAAAATCTCATTTTACGTTACAAGCAAAGAGCTGTGTCTAGCAACACATCAATGCTACCCAAATTACAAGAATGTCAATGACTCGACATAACCTTTAGAACTAGTGATAATATGAACCATGTAACTTAAACCCTTTGTCCTTTGTGTTTAGATTGAACACGAGTCATGGAATAGTCATACTCGTATATTCAATCTTTATTTCTTGATCCCCAAGTAGAACTAGAATAAACGAACAAGCTCGATATCTCATATCGACTCATTCGAGCATGGCCATGCATTTTAGTTCTCACTTGATCAAGGGCCAAACACATCTCCTGTTATATAGGAGGGACAAATCCTATCTCGATCAGTCAACATCCCTCTACATAATTCGTAGTGTATCCAATAGTCGCCTTTATAGTATACCCTGTTACGGGTAACGTTTGACAATATCAAGATACATAACTCCTTATGTTGGGATCTCTGATGATCACAAGTCGTAAGGATTACATACATTATTATCACTATGAGAATTGCATATGACAATCATATAACTATCCATGTTGCATTCTCATGGTGGGTCTGTCCAGTACATCGTTCTCTAACATGTACCCATGTGTTGATTTGATATCTCATATCAATGAACAATTAATCAATCAACACATACTAGTCTCTATGTATTATCATTATCCCAATTCATGATAATACTTGACTATGGACAATGTTTAAGAATAATACTATATTATTCTAGGGACATTAACTTATATATCAATTCATATTGCACAGATATTCGAATAATATATACTAATGATTTGCCATTAATAAAATCATATTACATTGTATGTCATAAACAATCATCTAATGACTTGTCTTAGGGCATATCCCAACATATCCCAAATCCAATAACCACAACAATACAATTCATAATTTACAACAATGTAAATTGCTATGAAATACAAAATATACTCCCTGGATGGCATCATCCTCAATCGGGATTTCCTGTACTGTCCCTGTTCTCAAAACACTGAAACCATCAAATTCCCAAATGCCAGTTAATCATTACATTGATTAACGAATTCATTAGCCATATACCGGTACCAAAATCAATACTATCAAATCATTAAACAATGATTACAAATACCCCATATATCTCACTTATGGTTCCATAGTTCTATTTCATAGCTCGCTCTACAATAGCGGCGTTCCGTTTCCACGCATACTCACCAGCAGTGGCGTCATAATCGATGTTCGCTCACAGGCGACAACATCGCAATCATTGCTCGCTCAAAAGCGGCACATGCAATTCTTAATGCATACATAGACATTGGGAGCAAGTACCATAAACCATGCATTTCAATATCCGTTTATTATTACTACCATGTGTCATGCATTTCCACACACATTCATTGCAATACAGTGTACCAAGCACTCAACAATTACAATTATATTAAAGGGCTATGCTCGTACGTCATACGTACCTTAGAATTCCGTAGTCCAAGCCGAACCTTGCTTGAGTTCCATACCTCGAGAAATATGTGCTATAACACATAAACAACTCACAATCAAGAATAAGCATGCGATCACGTGCCCACGCACGTTTGTAACCTCGAAACCCATCGTCAATCCATGACGATTACCAAAAAAATAGAAGCCCCCCGGCTAAGCATGCATAATACCCAAAATACACCATTTTACAAGTTCGATGGATAGCCAACAACTCAACCGAGAGTTCCGTTTAATTAATTTGGCTCCATGCATACCATTTTAAAAGCATAGCATTCCCATTGGAATGTAGACATTGCCCCGGAAACGGCCCCAAAAAGCCTCGATTCCAAAATCCCGACATTTTTCAAAATTTTGAAAAAAGCAAAGGAAACAGGGCCGCGATCGATCGGCGCCAAGCCGCGATCGATCGCCATACCCTACTGCCCGAAAATAACCAAGCCGCGATCGATCGCCGCATCTCGCGATCGATCGCCAAGACCCTAGCGATCGATCGCCCACTTCTCGCGATCGATCGCCGCTACTACTCATCGCCTTACCAAATCCAGTAGCATGTCGCGATCGATCGGCGCCTCTCCAAGATCGATCGCGGACTGCGATTTTTCGAAAACTCGAGCTTTAATGGTGTTTTTGGTGTCCAAACTCAAAACCAACATCCCCAACTTCCTCAACACCTCCATAACACCATTTAAGACCATTTGAAACACTAAAAACTCCAGTTGGATTTTTAACAAAAAAACCCCAAATTCCATAACCAACCCAAAACCCAACCACACAACACAAAACCACAATCAAATTGAAGCCAAAAGAGAGGAGAAGAAGATTACCTATCTTTCTTCAAGAAATCCGGCCCCCAAAATCGAGTTCTATCGATTTTGCTTCAACCAAAGGGAAGGGGAAGGGTTTGGGGTGAAGGTGGCGTGAGAGGGGGAGGAGAGGAGAGAAATGGATTCCAAATGACGGAATCCCGAGTCCAACGGGTATATATAGCAAAATACCCCAACACACCAATACCTCCACAAATACATCATGATTCATTAAAAATCATCTGTTTTCAAAAACTCTCTCTCCAACATCAAATCCTCATACAGGCCCCAACAAAAGCACCCCGGACACCAAGTCCCACCGAAAACCCAACTCATAGGTTTTCCACCGAAATGAGAATACAATCTCAACCTTTGGATCCAACGATCCCAAATGCCCGATTAAACAACCTCGGGAGACGCAAAACCGCAATTAATTCCTAATTGCCACAATTAAAAATCCATCAAGGATTAATACCACACCGGAATTAACACCATAATTCCCGGACATCACAGTTACCATTTTGGGAAATTTACCATTCGTGGAAAGTAACCATTGTGGGAATGTTACTATGTTCGTAAATTTAGGAAAAGTGAAAAATATGATTTGGCAGTCATAATAACGAGCTCGACACGTTCATCATAAAATGAATTCGATTTATTTTTCTGGATTACGGTTTGTAAGATACGGCTTATTTTGTGTGTAGGATTTTTTTACGTGGGTAAAAAAATTGATTACTAAGCATTATATTAATTTATTGCATTCAGACATGTAGAATTGAAATGTTAAAAAAACGTTCCAATAAAATCGGATTTTATTGATTACTAATAATGATATATTTATATATCACACAAGAGATTAGATTTTGGTTAGTAGAAGGAGAGCCCGAGAGAAAAATCAATTGAAAGCAAAGGGGAGAAAAAAGAGTTTCTTCTCTCTTCTCTCTTAACAAAAGAGGCCGTGTGATTTTTCGGTTTTATAAGCAAATTGTTTGCTTCGAATTCTTCATGCCAATTAAACTATCTATATATCATTGGTGCCAATAATTTTGAGGTAGAACAAGGAGGTTGGTGGACTGGATTTTGGAGGTTCACGATCAACCGGAGCGGTCAACCGAAGCGGTCTACAAGGGAAAAGACCGGTGATCCATCCATGACTTGAAGTCGTGAGGTATAATTCTAAACCCCCTATTGATGATTTAATAGTATGAATTAAAGCAGATATGTTGATCCGGCGGCTCCGGGCCGAATTTTTTTAAGTTTCCGCTGTGTGTCGGTGCCGGGCGTCGGGGTACGCCAACATCAACATGGTCTGTTGTTATTGAAAAAATCAGGAATCTCGTTTGAGTCACTGGGATAATAGGAAATTATAAATCGGGGGATGTGTTACGCGTATTAATATTCTTCCTACATCAATTCCAGTGTATTATCTCTCCTTCTATCGTACACCCAAATCAATCGTCAAAATTTTAACTCAAATTCAAAGATCATTTCATTGGGGTGGGTGTGGGGTGGGGTGGGGAGGTGGGGGGGAGATGGGGATGGAGGCAGGAGGGGGGGAGGGGGTGGGGGGCAGATGGGAAAGGAGGCCATACAATTAATTGGGTGAGTTGGGATATTGTTTGTCGTCATAAAACTGAGGGGGGCTTGGCATTAAGGATTCGGAAAGTTTCAAGATTCCTTTGATGGGGAAATAGGGTTGGAAGTTGTTGGTCGATGGTGATAAAGTATGGATCAATTTATTAGCTTCTAAGTACTTTGAGGGGCCAGTAGATAGTTTTGGAGCGTTTGTGAACCGAGGGCAGCATGAATCGATTTGGTTGAGGGATTTTAAAAATATTTTTCTTAGAAATGATGAGGAGTGGTTTGCGAAGGGATTGATTTGTAAATTGGGGAATGGAAACCAGACTTATTTATTGGACAACTATTGGGCTAGATTGATAAGTGTGATTTTTACACTTATTTTACAATGATTTATAGTGGTTTTGTAGTGATTCCTGGAAAATATTACACGTTTTGGTATATATTTGTATATTTCAGGAATCTAGGTCCAAATGCGTAAAAGTGGATGAAATGGGCTTAAAAATGCTGAAAAAGGACCAAACTGAGCAAATATGGAAAAGGAGGGACCAAATCGCAAGATTGCAGATTTTGAGATCCACGATCGATCGGCAACTTACGAAGATCGACCGCCAGATTTCCGCGATCGATCGGCAACTTACGAAGATCAATCGCCATCATCCAGAATGTTTCCGCGATCGATCGGCAAATGACGAAGATCGATTGCGGATATGAAAAATTTGGTTATTTTGTCCAGAATATTTCCGCGATCGATCGGCAAATGACGAAGATCGATCGCCAAACCCGAATTTTTTGAGATTTTGTTTCCTTCTTGGTTATTTTGTGTCCAAACTTTACCAAACTCCTTCACCACTATATATATTAGGTCTTGGACGAAAATAGGGGTTTTTGATCAGATTTTACATCCTAGGAATAGCCTACATCCACTCATCCCCCATATCACCATCATCCACCTCCATCCTTCAACCATCCTAGGATTTTGGAACACCTTCAACAAGGCGATTCAAGAGACGATCGAGAAGGAAGCGAGAGAGGGAGCAAGGATCTACAAAAGAAGTCGACATCGGGGAGTTTATTATTGTCTTTTAATATTAGTTTTGATTTGTTTTGATTTACTATGTTGAACTAATTTATTTATCGAGGCTAGGCGAATCCTTTGTCAAGAACCTATGATTTGATGATTTATTTGATTGAATTCCTTTAATTCTTTGCGTATAATTTATTGATCTTCATGCTTTTGAGGGATTGATCACCCTTGAATGATTACTTTATTGCGATTGAATTGACCATAGGATATTACAAACGATAGAGTAAATTATACCGTGGGTTTTAGGTTGAGACGGACCAAGTAAAATCTAGCACACGTGTGATAGCAATAGATTTACCAAAATCGAAGGCTAGTAGTTTTCATAGATCTTTATTTGATATTAATTGTTCAATAAGGACACATGAGTGGTTTACTGCAACATTAATATTAGACTTGTTATAACTGGACCAAAGTATAACGAATGCATTAGGCAAACTCGTCACCTTAGAAATATTTGGATATTCAATTGAGAATTGTAGGGATTGCATTGGTGAGCCAATGTCTCGATAATGTTCTCTAGTGTATTTTTCTCGTTTACTTTTATTGACTTGGTTGGATTAGTAGTTAGTTTAATTAACTAGTAATTTAATTATTAATTCAATTTCGTAGGTTAAATATAGTTAAAAGCATCTTATTTGGTACTTGCTTGTTAGTCTCTGTGGGTTCGACAATCCGTATTCTTCTTATCTATACTAAAACTTGACACCGTGCACTTGCGGTACATAAATCGCTACACTCGAAATAACTGTTTAAAATAAAAGCGATCAAGTTTTTGGCGCCGTTGCCGGGGACTAACTTTAATAATATCATAAGAGAAGCTTTGGCTGTAATTTAACCATTTTTTTCCTTTGTATATATTTATTTCAAAAAAAAAACTTTAATTGTTTTATTTGTTTTTCTTGCGAGGTACTTGTGATGCTTCATCAACAAGTCTTCATAAGATTTGTCCAACAATATTCAGAGCCGTTTTATGCAGTGTGGGGGAGATTCAATGAATTGGCCAACACATTCCGGTATCACAACTTTTTGAACTATACTCTCATGCAATATTTCTTCAAAGGGTTGGATGCACAGACACGAGAGTGGGTATTCATCGGAGCACTGGTGACTAGGAGTCCCCTGGTTGATAGAGATGAGGACAGTGTGTTGCACCTGTTCAATGATATGACGGACTTCGATTATCACTGGCATTGTGATCCTTCACTACAAGGTTGGAGTCATTAATACCCACCGGAGCCTCACTACCCTAATGATATGCCCCAACCATTTGAACATCACGAAAAGAGGAGAGATTGTTCTGCAGACGTCACGACTCAGTTAGAGGATACATTAATAAGATTCATGGCATCAACTGAGAACAGTTTGGAGTGCCAATACAACTCTATGCGCCACCTGGAGCAGCAAATGACGGTCCTTATGGAAACAATTTCAACTAGCTGCCAGGAGGAAGAGACGAGAGCTACCAATCAAGAGGCGACGAATCGAGTTTGGTTATATGATGATGATCACTCAAACCAACCAAGTTTGGGGGAGTGATCCTACTCATGTGGAAAAGTCAAGGTAACTGGAGCCTCTTAAAGAGATTGAGCCTACTTCAGAGATGTTATCCGAGGAGTTCTCATGTAAAGATGAGTCGAGTGTGATGTTGGAAAAGGAAGAGACTTTCGAAGATTCTGATTTGAGCCCATCGATGGAGACATGTTCTATGCCATATGTGGATCCTTATTTCCATCGATGCCAACTTCACCGCACTACACCCTGAAACAGATAAAGCCGAGTCAAGAATCATTCTCCCATGCCTACATCTTCAAGACGAATGTTGTTGGAGCGACGAGCCTACACTGTTACAATCATGCCAATCTTGAGGGCATACTGAATCAAGACCCATTAGTGGTATCATACCATACGTACTATGGGCGGCAGCCGCTCTTTGATGGTTTCTTCTGATAGTCAAGCCAACGACTAGAAACCAGCGCTTCTTGGGAGGCAACCCAAGCGTATCCTTTTGCAATTTAGTTTTTTATTTATTTTTCAGTTTTTGTTCTTTGTTTTGTCTATCTCTCGAGTCGAGTATTTTATTTGTATTCTTCTCTTGCTAGGTACTTAATTGGAGCGATGAATCCCTACAGCAGTGGAGCTTTAAGGAACCAATCTTCCTCAACCCTCATGCAAGCGTCGTGATCAGGGGAGTTTGCTGTTTCCTTTTGATTCTTTTAAACATTGAGAACAATGTTTGATTTAAGTTTGGGGGAGTGGCTTGCATGTTTTACTTGCTTAATCGGCATGTTGTGTGCTTAATTGATACTTGAATCGTCCGATTATTTTGAGAGCTAATTTTTTTTTTATGAGTTCAATTAGAGAGAAAAGAATGAATCGTAGTAGTGGTCTCTATTCCATGATGATATTAATCTCACTATGCATGTCAACTTGAGTTTTGATGATTGTAAAACTTGTTTGTGAATATCTTATTTTGAGTTAGCATGTCAAAGATGAGGATACATTGAGCACATTTGAGTCACGATCTTGTGAATTGCATTTGTGGTAGTGAAAATCTTTGTGAACTTGATGAATTGTTTTGAACATCTTAGAGTAACTTAGAAACTATTTGATGATGACACTTTGTATAGGGTCTTCCTACCTTAACATCATTATAATCACATATTATGGATTAATCATGCATTTACATCATCTTAGGGTTCCGGTTGTAGCTTTGAGCTAATAAGATTACAGGCCAAAAATAAAATTTCGAGTTTAATAATTACATTCCCAAAAATGAATGCTAACATTATAAGTTTACACTACTCCTAGAGTAGAGACTATCAAAATCCTGTATCCTATGTTCAATCATGCTCCTTTTAGCTCACTGCCTCAACCCGACCCTTGGTCCTTTAGTCCAAAAGTGTACCTACAGGGACAACACATAATGAGCATATACATCCTTACTTAACATAAAAAAAAAAACATAACAGTAAATGCATGAAATCTTAGTTAAGTAAACTTGCTGGTTATTCGTCAACTTCCCCCCTTTTTTTTTGTCCCTGATTCACATTCATGCATATGGGCATCTTACCCTGTCGTATGGCATCTTACCATATCATAAACATCGTATGACATCTTACCATATGGGCATCTTACCCTATCGTATGGCATCTTACCATATCATAAACATCGTATGTCATCTTACCATGTGGGCATCTTACCCTATCGTATGGCATCTTACCATATCATAAACATCGTATGACATCTTACCATATGGGCATCTTATCATAGCGTATGGCATCTTACCATATCATAAACATCGTATGGCATCTTACCATGTGGGCATCTTAATCTATCGTATGGCATCTTACCATATCATAACATTGTATCATTATATAAACATCATATAAACATCATCATTTCATCGTAACTACTCATGCGATAAATGCATAGTCATAGTATAGAGGTGTGTTTTACCGTCCGATGCCCGTACGTCTCTTACGTACCTTAATTTCCAAAAGTGGAGAAGTTGGAGAACTTTATCTCTTTGATGTGGTTGGTACCTGGGATGGTTCTACACAACCATACAAATCAATATTAGAAGCTAAATAATAGCCAAATACCAAAAATTCATCAAAATTCATCATTTTCCAACTTTTAAACAGTGGCGATCGATCGCTTAAAACATGGCGATCGATCGCCTGGCTGTTCGCTTCCCGGCGATCGATCGCTTAGTTTGAGGCGATCGATCGCCTGCTGTGTAAATCGCTACTGGCCATCGGCGATTGATCGCCTCATATATGGCGATCGATCGCCACCTGCTGGTGCGCGATTTTCCACCATTTTTGAGCATTTTTCAAGCTCCATCTTATACCCTTCAAACCAATATTTTCCTACAACACCAACATCATCATAACTCACAAAAACCCACATAAAACACTTCAAAAATCATACCCCAACATTATGTAACCAAAAAAAACCCATCTAAAACACTTCAAAATCATCCCATTTCAAAACCAAACATCATCAAAACTTTAGGAAGGGTTCCATACCTCTTGAAGACTCCAAATCTTAACAAAAATCTCAAAAACAAAGGTTTTGTGGAGTTTCCTCCTTCTTCCTTTGAAGAATTTCGAAAATGGGGTGAGGTTAGGGTTGTGGAAGTGATTGGGAATTTTAAGAGTGAAAAGGAATAAAGTGTAGTAGAAGGGTGGGTATAGTGGGGGTTAAAAAGGTTTGTGTAGATTAATTAAAATTGTACCCCAAACTTAACATGATGTATAAAATACCCAACATGGTATTTTATAAGCATTTTACAAAAAGCAACAAACTTCCTCTAACTTCATATCTTCCTCATAATTAGCAACCAAACAATAAATCATGTTAACATCCCATTTTCTAACATGCATAACATGTACCCTGAAATGCAACCCCCGATCACGCCTACCATGTGACTAAGCATTTCAACATGATAATTAATTTTAACACATAAATCAATTATCCACATAATTCATCATATAAACATATTTAATGCCTTAATTGCAATTAATTAATTTCGGGGCATCACAATACTCCCCTACTTATAAGATTTCGTCCTCGAAATCGCATGCACTTACCCAAAATGAAACTAAACATAAATCATACCAAAAAATAGTTCCGGGTAATGCTGCACCATATGCTGTTCCGTCTCCCACGTAGCCTCCTCGACACCCCGACGATCCCACTGAACTTTGACCATCGGTATAACCTTGCTTCGTAATCTGCGATCCTCTCGATCCAGAATTCTGACCGGTCATTCTACGTAGGATACATCTGAGTCCAACTGCACTTCAGTAGGCTGTAATACATGAGACGGGTCTGGCTCATACTTCCGTAACGTAGAGACGTGGAAAACATCATGAATACCAGATAAAGACGGCAGTAGAGCCAAATGGTAGGCCAATGTACCGATACGCTGCAATACTTCATACGGCTCAACATACCTCGGAGATAACTTTTCACGCATACCAAAACGAACTACACCCCTGAAGGGTGAGATTTTCAAGAAGAACTTGTCTCCTACTTGGAATCTAGCGGTCGTCGTCGCTTATTGGCATAGGCTGCTTGCCTATCCTGGGCCGCTTTCATCTTTTGGCGTATCAACTTAATCTTGTCTTCCATATCCCTGATCATATCCGGTCCTCCGACCGCTTTACTAGTCAAGTCCTCCCAATACAGCGGTGACCTACAACGTCGTCCGTAAAGAGCTTCAAAAGGGGCCATTTGAATGCTCGCCTGATAGCTGTTAAAGGAGAACTCTACCAGTGGTAATGAATCTTGCCACTGAGTATCAAACTCCAATACACATGCCCTCAGCATATCGAGCGTCTGAATGGTACGCTCTGTCTGGCCGTCTGTCTGAGGGTGATAAGCTGTACTCAGTCTCACCTCTGTGCCCAAAGCTGTCTGGAGACCTTCCCAGAAATGTGAAGTAAACCTTGGGTCTCTGTCAGACACAATCGAGACTGGAACCCCATGTAATCTCACCACATCCCGTACATATAATTGGGCCATCTTCAGGTATGTGAAAGTCATACAGTAGGGGATGAAATGAGCTACCTTCATCAGCCTATCCACGATCACCCAGATCGCATCAAATCCAGAGGCCGTCCTTGGCAAGTGGGTCACGAAGTCCATAGATATGTGCTCCCACTTCCATTGGGGCACCTCTAAGCTCTTCAGCTCGCCACCAGGCCTCTGCCTCTCTGCCTTTACTTGCTGGCAGATCAAACATCTTTTGACAAAAGCGATCACGTCATGCTTCATCCGTCTCCACCAGAACTGACCACGTAGGTCCTTATACATCTTTCTTCCTCCTGGGTGGATGCTAAACCTGCTGCTATGAGCACGGTGCAAGATCCTTGACGCAACTCAGGTGCCCTCGGCACTACCCAACGGTTGCCAAGCCTCAAGGAACCATCTTTTGCCACTCTGAACTTTGATAACTGACCCTGAAGTACTATCGATGACCATCTCTGAACCTCATCATCCGACCTCTTGGCTTTCCTGATAGCCTCAAATCTGTCTGGCTCAGCCAACAAGGTCGACACTCGCACCGGCGACGTGTCCACCTCGAAATCATATCCCAGATGGCAATAAGAAGTCATCATAGCTGATAAACTCATGACATCCTCAGCAGTACTCTTCACCTTCCGACTTAAGGCGTCTGCTATCAAGTTTGCTTTACCAGGATGGTACTCAATTTCACAATCATAATCCTTGAGTAAATCCATCCATCTTCTTTGCCTCATATTCAGCTCCGCTTGGGTGAATAAGAACTTCAAGCACTTATGGTCCGTAAAAATGGTAAATGAAGTACCATATAAATAATGTCGTCAAATCTTCAAGGCGAAAATGATAGCCGCCAGTTCCAGATCATGAAATGGGTATCTAGTCTCATGAGGCTTCAACTGCCCGAAGCATAAGCCACCACGTGCTTATCTTGCATCAACACACAGCCCAAACCTTGTAGTGATGCATCCGTGTACAAAGCAAACCTCTTATTCTCAGAAGGAATCACTAATATAGGTGTCGTAGTCAAACGACTCTTCAATTCTTGGAAGCTTTCCTCACAAGCTTCGGACCAACAGAATGGGACTCCTTTCTGAGTCAGCTGTGTCAACGGCTTGCGATCTTAGAGAATCCCTCGACGAAACGTCGGTAATAACCCGCTAAACCAAGGAAGCTCCGTATCTCGGGTACAGAAGTGGGTGCATCCCACTCCATCACAGCTTCAACCTTCTTGGGATCTACAGATATCCCGCTGCTTTATATAACATGACCCAAGAACACCACACTACTCAACCAGAACTCGCACTTGCTGAGCTTTGCATATAGCTGATGATCCCTAAGGATCTGGAGTACTGTCCTCAAGTGCTTCACGTGTTCCTCTTCGGTCCGGGAGTAAATGAGTATATCGTCAATGAAAACAATGACGAACTGATCCAAATACGGTTGGAACACCCTGTTCATCAGACTCATAAAAACAGCTGGGGCATTCGTCACCCCAAAAGGCATGACTAGGAATTCATAGTGCCCATATCTAGTCCTGAAAGCTGTCTTTTGAACATCATCTTCTCTTACTCAAATCTGATGATACCCCGACCTTAGATCAATCTTACTGTAGAGCCTCGTACCCTGCAGCTGGTCAAACAAATCATCGATCCTAGGAAGCGGATACTTGTTCTTCACTGTGGCTTTGTTCAGTTGTCTGTAATCGATGCACAACCGCATCGAACCGTCTTTCTTCTTAACAAATAAAAATGGTGCACCCCAAGCGATACGTTAGGGCTTATGTAACCCTTATCAAGGAGTTCTTGCAACTGAACCTTCAACTCCCTTAACTCCGCTGGTGCCATCCTATACGGGGCACGAGAAATGGCAGACGTCCCCGGTAGTAACTCAATTCCAAACTCGACCTCTCTCGTTGGTGGAAATCCGGTAATCTCTTCCGGAAAGACATCAGGAAACTCCGCCACTACGGGCACATCCTCAACCTTTAATTCTTCATTCTTTTCAGTAATATCAACGACATAGATGAGGTATCCTGTATGGCCTCGTTCCAATAACTGTGCCATCTTGACAGCAGATATCAACGGGATCTTAGAACGAGAAGCATCCCCAAAGAATGTCCACTGGACTCCCATATCAGACCTGAATCGGACAGTCCTCTGCCTGCAGTTCACAACTGCCTGATACCTGTTCAGAACATCAATGCCCACAATGCAGTCAAAGTCTGACATTCCCAGAACAATCAAATCTGACCTTAGTTCGTTATCCTCAAAATAAATGAGGCCATCATAGACAACCCGATCATTAATCAAACTTCTTCCAGCGGGTGTCGAGACTACAAGAGGCGTGGGTGACGGAGAAGTGCATATGTGGTGCCTTTCCACAAAACTTGTCGACACAAAAGAGTGTGACGCACCTGTGTCTATCAATATAAAAGTAGGGTGCGTAAATAAAAGACACGTACCCGCTATAACCTCCTCCGGAGCCGCTGTAGCCTGCTCCCTTGTCAAAGCATATACCTGCCCCTGAGGTGGCCCCATAGGCTGACATCCATACTGCCTCGGTGCAAAAGGTGGTCTGTGCTGTACTGCTCTGTCCGCAGGCCTCCCCGCAGAGTTCTGTTGTCTTCCCCTGTTGGGACACTGCCGAGCAAAGTGGCCTCTATCGCCACAAACATAACATCCTACACAGTCTTTCGTCAAATGTGGTTGCCCACAAAGAGTGCACTGGACCTTCCTGAATCTGTCTCCCTGAGACTGCCCTCTTCCCTACTGGGCATCGTTCCTACGGCTTCCTTTCCAACGATTCTCGGGCCTCTTACCACTAAATCTCGAAGCCGATGTGTTCCCCCTTGGCTTGAACTGATCACCCCTCGGCCTTAAATTATCAGAAGTAGATTTCTGAGGGGGTGCTGGAGGTGGTAGAGCATCAGGATATGCACCAACTCCCAGTTCAGCTAGCTCAGCCCGTGAAAGGGCGTCATCAAAACAAGCAGGGCCATAAGTGATCACCCTGTCATACAGTTCAGGCCTCAAGCCCTTCATGAAGTTCCTCATCTTTGCTTG
Source organism: Haberlea rhodopensis (assembly GCA_907163345.1). Lineage (NCBI taxonomy): Eukaryota > Viridiplantae > Streptophyta > Magnoliopsida > Lamiales > Gesneriaceae > Haberlea > Haberlea rhodopensis. Next base: position 2,313,409 of record CAJQUN010000081.1, read on the forward strand.
AGTACTTGCGGCGATGTGGGGTACATATCTGAGCAAAGAACAGTAATGAAGAGCATAATCTGACACAGGCATGTTACCTTGCTTGAGGTTAGTAAACTCATCTTCCTTAGCCTGTCGTGCAGCAGCTGAAAAATAGCGGGTCAAAAACCGAGTTCTGAACAGCTTCCAATTTATTTCTTGACCCTGAGCCTCTTGCTCTATCACTGTGGTCTTCCACCACATCAGCGCCTTCTTGGCCAATTGGAACTCCGCTAGCCTTATCCAGGCTGATTTAGCACAAGGAGCCGCCACAAATATCTGTTCGATCCTCTCTAACCACTCCTCAGCTTGTTCCCCTGTCTCAGTCCCTTCGAACATCGGGGGTTGGTATGTCAGGAACTGAGCCAAACTTAGCTCCCCAGGTAGCAACTGTTGCTCAGAAGGTTCCTCGCCCAAGGCTGGCGGTGGTAGGGGATTAGTACGCCCAGTACTTGCATTAACACTAACTGTAAGGACCCCCGTGCCCTTAACCCGTTATTAGTGTATTAAGCCATACCATTAGTGCATATAATCATACTATCATGGGGAAAACCATATGCAAGTGCAACACCATATGCTATCCAGAAAATTTCTTGCATTCAATCCACTTAATATTCAAATTCCCCAACCAAGATTATTCATATAACATGCACCTTCATAAAACACTAACATGCTCTTAGTTCATTTAGCAATTCCGTATTTAGTTGCATGCAAACCATAAATGAATCGAGAAGAGCCGTAGCCCATTTATACATTCCATATACACGTAAAATGTACTCACATAAGAGCACCCAATGAACACGCATGTATCTAATGTATAAAAGACTCTACCGGGCACCGTTACTGGCACTTCAATCCTGGAAGCACCTCCCAAGCGCAGCTCGATCTCAACTCTGGATCTATGTGCATATCCAACCAGCTCTGGTACCTCGATCCTGGAAGTACTTCTAATCAACAGCCTGGGCTCAACTCCAAAGCCGCTGCTACACTTGTAACACCTGCCCCAACAGAGACAGCCCCCACACGGGTGAGCATACCAATGCCACCAATCCAAATAATCATAATATTACAATTCATAATTTACAGAATGTAAATGCCAAAATTTAAATGTTACTCCCTGGATGGTAACACACTCATCCGGGATCACCTGTATTGTCCATGTTCTCAAAATAACCAAACCATTAAATTCCCAAAAGCCAGTTGATCACCTCATTGATCAATTAAAACCATTCCTGATATACCAGTTCCATAACCAAATGCGATTAAACCATCAAAATAGAATACTACAGAATCACATATATTTAGTAATTGACTCCATATTTCGATGTCATAGCTCTCTCCACAATGGCGGCATTTCGACCCCACGCACGCTCAACAATAGCGGCATCATAACCGATGGTCGCTCAACGGCGACAACATCCCAATCTTTGCTCGCTCAAAAGCGGCACCATATAATTCCCAACGAATGTCCATTTATCGCAATTACCATATACCATGCATTTCACTATCCATTTATAGCAAGTACCGTATACCATGCATTTCAATATCCATTTATGGCAAGTACCGTATACCATGCATTTCAATATCCATTTATGGCAAGTACCGTATACCATGCATTTCAATATCCATTTATGGCAAGTACCGTATACCATGCATTTCAATATCCATCTATGGCAAGTACCGTATACCATGCATTTCAATATTCATTTATGGCAATTACCACATACCATGCATTTCCATATCCATTTATGCAAATACCACATACCATGCATTTCAATGTCCATATAGTACTATTATCACATACCATGCATTTTACAGTTGCAACATTATAATAGGCTATGCTCGTACGTCATACGTACCTTAGAATTCCGTAGTCCATGTCAAGCCTGGCTTGAGTTCCATGCCCCGAGAAACATGTGCTAAAACACATAAATATTTCACAATTAAACATAGGCATGCAATCACGTGCCCTAGTACGATCACAACACCAAATCGTATCGTCAACCATGACGATAACCAAATTATAAAAGTTCCCGGCTAGGCATGCATAATACCCCAAAAATATTGTCAATCCATGACAATTAACCTTTTAAAATAACCCGGGGCGAAGCATGCAAGACACCCAAAAAGAGCCAAGAAACAACAAAAGGGGCACCAACAAACTGGCCATCTCGATCGATCGAAATTTCATCTCGATCGATCGAGAACCACCCTCCGATCGATCGGTCAAAATACCGATCGATCGGTCCACTGTTCCAAAGCCACAAAAACATTCTGCCATGCTCGATCGATCGAAAATATTTTCGGATCGATCGAGCAGCCCTGTATACGCGAGAAACCTCCAAGAATGAGCTCCTTTCAACACCAAATCACCTACAACCCAAATCCACTTCAATTTACAACATAAACCCAACCAAAAACCATCCAAACACTACAAAACCTAACTCCCAACATAAACAACAATGATAGAACAAGGTCTACCCCTTGAACCCCAAGATACAACATCAAAACCAATCAATACTCAACAAAACTTTACAATAATGAAAGCTTACCACCTGAGCTTTAAGTTTTTAGCAAGAACTCCCAAAAAGACCCATTTTTCAAAGCTTTCTCCTCCTCTCTTGTTTCAAAAACGAAAAATGGAAGCTTTTGGATAATGGAGGGGGTTGTAGGGACATAAAGTTGATAGAGAGGAGTGATGGGATGTAAAGGTGTGTGCAAGTGGCTCCCTTGCCATGATATGGGATTTAAATGTTCATCTAAACAAAAGCATGGTGTATAGAATACCCCAACATGATATTTTAAAAGCATTTTACCACAATGCATCAAAATCCTTATTAAAATCATGCTTTACCAAATAAACACAACCCACTTCATTTAAGCCATTAAAATACCCTAATTTCCCAACATGCATAACATGCACCCCGAAATGTACCCCAGGTCACCCATACCATGTGACCAAGCATTTTTACCAAGATGATTAATTCCAACACATATATTAATTATCACCGCAAGAATCATATAAACACAATTAATTCCTAATTGCCACAATAAAAAAACATTAAAGATTAATAACCCTCCGGGATTAATACCAATAATCCCAGGACATCACACTAAATGCATTTCCTATGTCGATATTTGCTGCCATACTGCAAGACAAGGGTTAACAACAATACCCAAAAGCAGTTCATATAATACATCGTTAGAGAAACAAAACATGTTAGTATAACATCATATACTTCATATGCAACACATGCACAAAACATGTTAAAAAGAAGCACCTAGCCAACTTATTGCTAAGGCTACCCTTCACTCATTCCCGGGTTTTCTAACCGCTGCTCTGATTCCACTAATGTAGGGTCTTCCTACCTTAACATCATTATAATAACATATTATGGATTAATCATGCATTTACATCATCTTAGGGTTCCGGTTGTAGCTTTGAGCTAATAAGATTACAGGCCAAAAATAAAATTTCGAGTTTAATAATTACATTCCCAAAAATGAATGCTAACATTATAGGTTTACACTAATCCTAGAGTAGAGACTATCAAAATCATGTATCCGATGTTCAATCATGCTCCTTTTAGCTCACTGCCTCAACCCGACCCTTGGTCCTTTAGTCCAAAAGTGTACCTACAGGGACAACACATCATGAGCATATACATCCTTACTTAACATAAAAAAAAAAACATAACAGTAAATGCATGAAATCTTAGTTAAGTAAAGTTGCTGGTTATTCGTCAACTTCCCCCTTTTTTTTTGTCCCTGATTCACATTCATGCATATGGGCATCTTACCCTGTCGTATGACATCTTACCAAATCATAAACATCGTATGGCATCTTACCATATGAACATCTTACCCTATCGTATGGCATCTTACCATATCATAAACATCGTATGACTTCTTACCATGTGGGCATCTTACCCTATCGTATGGCATCTTACCATATCATAAACATCGTATGGCATCTTACCATATGAGCATCTTACCCTATCGTATGGCATCTTACCATATCATAAACATCGTATGGCATCTTACCATGTGGGCATCTTACCCTATCGTATGGCATCTTACCATATCATAATATTGTATCATTATATAAACATCATATAAACATCATCATTTCATCGTAACTACTCATGCGATAAATGCATAGTCATAGTATAGAGGTGTGTTTTACCGTCCGATGCCGTACGTCTCTTACGTACCTTAATTTCCAAAAGTGGAGAGTTGGAGAACTTTATCTCCTTGATGTGGTTGGTACCTGGGATGGTTCTACACAACCATACAAATCAATATTAGAAGCTAAATAATAGCCAAATACCAAAAATTCATCAAAATTCATCATTTTCCAACTTTTAAACAGTGGCGATCGATCGCTTAAAACATGGCGATCGATCGCCTGGCTGTTCGCTTCGCGGGGATCGATCGCTACTGGCCATCGGCGATCGATCGCCTGCTGTGTAAATCGCTACTGGCCATCGGCGATCGATCGCCTCATATATGGCGATCGATCGCCACCTGCTGGTGCGTTATTTTCCACCATTTTTGAGCATTTTTCAAGCTCCATCTTATACCCTTCAAACTAATATTTTCCTACAACACCAACATCATCATAACTCACAAAAACCCACATAAAACACTTCAAAAATCATACCCCAACATTATGCAACACATACCCAAAACAAACCCATCTAAAACACTTCAAAATCATCCCATTTCAAAACCAAACATCATCAAAACTTTAGGAAGGGTTCCATACCTCTTGAATACTCCAAATCTTAACAAAAATCTCAAAAACAAAGGTTTTGTGGAGCTTCCTCCTTCCTCCTTTGAAGAATTTCGAAAATGGGGTGAGGTTAGGGTTGTGGAAGTGATTTGGGGATTTTAAGAGTGAAAAGGAATAAAGTGTAGTAGAAAGGTGGGTATAGTGGGGGTTAAAAAGGGTTGTGTAGATTAATTAAAATTGTACCCCAAACTTAACATGATGTATAAAATACCCAACATGGTATTTTATAAGCATTTTACAAAAAGCAACAAACTTCCTCTAACTTCATATATTCCTCATAATTAGCAACCAAACAATAAATCATGTTAACATCTCATTTTCTAACATGCATAACATGTACCCTGAAATGCAACCCCCGGTCACGCCTACCATGTGACTAAGCATTTCAACATGATAATTAATTTTAACACATAAATCAATTATCCACATAATTCATCATATAAAAATAATTAATGCCTTAATTACAATTAATTAATTTCAGGGCATCACACTTTGAGGCGAAATTTTATAGTTATGAACTTGACTTGGAAATGAGTTAGGCGATCTTTGGACCGTTTGAGCCTTTCAAGCTTACCATATATATATCAAAGTGTCCCATTTTGAGCCTAATTGCAAAAGAATGGAGTATGTTTAACATACTATTAGCCCCCATTAAACATTTTTTTTTCAACTCATTATGCCCACCTTTATGAGCTTAAATTGAAAGAATTCATCCTTACCTAAAGAGAGTATAATGAATCTCATTAGGTGCACATAAATTGATATATTTTGATGAGCTTATTATTGAAAAAAATGATGAATGAGAAAAGAAAAAGATAGATAAAGCCTCGAAAAAAAAATATCTAATTAAGACCCAAAGTGGCCAAGGCTAAAAGAAAAAAGAAGAGAAGCTCAATTTTGTGCTAAAAATATAAACATTGCATGCTTATACTCTCTTCTTTGTGCTATCCAATCTTTTCTATGAAGCCAACACCTAGGCCTAACGCTACAAGCTTAAAAAGACCTATTGATCCAAGTCTAGGGAGTGACTATATTAGTGGAGAAGTGTTTGAAAATATTACTATAGAATGCTCAAAGATAATCTTACTTTTCATTGAATAGCATGATTTGATCTATGAAATTTGCATGAAACTTGAAAATGACAATAGCACACACGCACATTCTGATTTGGAGACATGTTGCTCGATCTAAATAAAAGCACAACTTGTTGAACATTTTTGATTGACTCTTCTTTGTCTGTAAGTGAGATGTCTGACCTACATGATTGATTGGGAATTGGTTTATTTGAATTATCAAAATTGAACTCTACATTTTGATCTTATTTCTTGCTCGAGACGATCAAGTTTAAGTTTGGGGGAGTAGATAAGTGTGATTTTTACACTTATTTTACAATGATTTTATAGTGGTTTTTGTAGTGATTCCTGGAATATATTACACGTTTTGGTATATATTTGTATATTTCAGGAATCTAGGTCCAAATGCATAAAAGTGGATGAAATGGGCTTAAAAATGCTGAAAAGGTGAGCAAATATGGAAAAGGATGGACCAAATCGCAAGATTGCAGATTTTGAGATCCGCGATCGATCGGAAACTTACGAAGATCGATCGCCAGATTTCTGCGATCGATCGGCAACTTACGAAGATCAATCGCCATCATCCAGAATGTTTCCGCGGTCGATCGGCAAATGTCGAAGATCGATCGCGGATATGAAAAATTTGGTTATTTTGTCCAGAATGTTTCCGCGATCGATCGGCAAATGACGAAGATCGATCGCCAAACCCGATTTTGAGATTTTGTTTCCTTCTTGGTTATTTTGTGTTCAAACTTTACCAAACTCCTTCACCACTATATATATTAGGTCTTGGACGAAAATAGGGGCTTTTGATCAGATTTTACATCCTAGGAATAGCCTACATCCACTCATCCTCCATATCACCATCATCCACCTCCATCAGTCAACCATCCTACGATTTTGGAACACCTTCAACAAGGCGATTCAAGAGACCATCGAGAAGGAAGCGAGAGAGGGAGCAAGGATCTACGAACGAAGTCGACATCGGCAGTTTATTCTTGTCTTTTAATATTAGTTTTGATTTGTTTTGATTTACTATGTTGAACTAATTTATTTATCGAGGCTAGGCGAATCCTTTGTCAAGAACCTATGATTTGATGATTTATTTGATTGAATTCCTTTAATTCTTTGCGTATAATTTATTGATCTTCATGCTTTTGAGGGATTGATCACCCTTGAATGATTACTTTATTGCGATTGAATTGACCATAGGATATTACAAACGATAGAGTAAATTATACCGTGGGTTTTAGGTTGAGACGGACCAAGTAAAATCTAGCACACGTGTGATAGCAATAGATTTACCAAAATCGAAGGCTAGTAGTTTTCATAGATCTTTATTCGACATTAATTGTTCAATAAGGACACATGAGTGGTTTACTGCAACATTAATATTAGACTTGTTATAACTGGACCAAAGTATAACGAATTTATTAGGAAAACTCGTCACCTTAGAAATATTTTGATATTCAATTGAGAATTGTAGGGGATTGCATTGGTGAGCCAATGTCTCGATAATCTTCTCTAGTGGATTTTTCTCGTTTACTTTTATTGACTTGGTTGGATTAGTAGTTAGTTTAATTAACTAGTAATTTAATTATTAATTCAATTTCGTAGGTTAAATATAGTAAAAAACATCTTATTTGGTACTTTCTTGTTAGTCTCTGCGGGTTCGACAATCCGTATTCTTCCTATCTATACTAAAACTTGACATCGTGCACTTGCGGTACATAAATCGCTACACGGGAAATAACTTTTTAAAATAAAAGCGATCAGAATTATAGAAACATTTCTTATTTGGTATGCCACGCCCCGAGACCGGAGCGCATGACACCGGCGTTGATTCCAAAAATTAATTCAAAATCAACAAGCTTTGTGTACAGATCTATGATAAAAACCAGTCTATTTATTCCATAAAAAATTATAATCGTCTTTACAACTGGAAATCAACTTGAATAAGTTGTTTATAAAACACCTTAGATCTAAACAGAGTTTTGCAGAATCACCAGCCCAAAATTGGTCTTGTTCTTCGTCAACCTATTCTTCGTCCTTAACTGGGGAGGGGTGGTAAAGGTGAGTATTTGGGGAAATACTCAGCAAGCAGGGCCAGTTGAACATGATAAAATATACATATAAAGCTTTTCAGATAACCTGTATCAAACACATAGTAGATCAATACACATACTCATAATTGCTCACACTAGAGCTACATCACATAAACACATAATCACAAAATCTCTTTCTTGGGATCAAGATGTGGCTCCCATGGCATAGCACTTTGCTTTTAAGGATCAAGAGGTGACTCTCATGCATGTGGCACGCCCGCATCATGTAGCACTTTGCCCCGCCGAATCAAGTGGTAGCTCCTACAAACGTAGCACTTTCTCCCGCAGAGCCTTCGACTTTCAATGCGCATTTCTCATAAACTTTCATAATATGATCTTTAAAATACATTTTCGTGTTCAACTGAAATTTTAACACATATAGAGTTTCAAAAACTAAATGCCATTTGTAGCAAAAACCCACTATAGTCGTTGAAGATTCGAAGCACGTTGAGATGAGATTCGGTTGAGAAAATGGTGAAATTCTCCTCCTCTCTTCTTTGTAAGTTTCGAAATATTTGTGTGTGTGTAGTGTATGATTCTCGAAAAATGCTAAGTGTAGAGTAGCCCTTTTCGTGGCAAGATGTAGTGTGATTTTTAATATGGGGAGGTGTACTCCAATTTAGATCCTCTACTTTGGCTCATAATGGCAAGACTTTAGTGGGATGATAAGTGGATGGTGTTAATGTGATTGGGAGGCAATTAAGTGGGGTGGATTGAGGGGCATGAGTTGGGGTCATCAACGGGATAAACATATGGGGTCATCACCTTTAGTTTAGGAGCATGATTTAGAGACATTTAAGTTGATCATAAATCCTAGCCATTTAGTTTTATGATTTTTAGCAAGGAGATGAATGACTAATCAAGATTGGAAAAATGCACTCGAATAGGCAAATTGAGTGGCCATCACATTTCATAATTTGAACAAGTAATGAATGTGGTCAACGATGGGTAATGTAGAAGAATTTATTGACAATTACAAAACTTTGGCAATCTAATGACATGATTTAAATAAGCCATTAAATGTCATTATATTGGATTGAATGAGATTGAATGGGATTGAACGGTGGCAAGATTTGGGTTAAGCACTTAAATGTCATTGAATGACTAATGACAAGATTTGGGCAAGTCCATTGAATGACTAACATGATTTGGGGCAAGACAAATTTTTGGGTTTTCACATCTCTCCATCCTTATTAGAAGTTTCGTCCTCGAAACTAAGTCATCTCGATCTTAAAAGAGATATAGGAATTTCTCTCGCGTCTTCCCTTCAGTTCCCAAGTGACCTCTTTCTCCATATGGTTTGACCTTTGGACTTGACGTATGGAATGGTCCTTCATCTCAGTACTTGATCCTTTGAGTCCACGTTCCAGATCGGAATTTCTTCATACTTCATAGGTTCAATCAAGTTTCCTTCGAAAACTAAAGGTTCTGCTTCGAGAACATGGTTCGAGTCGGTAATGTATCTTCTAAGTTGTGATACGTGTAAAATATTATGAATTTGGGATAGGGTTGGAGCGAGCACTATTATGATTCTGTTGGAACCGTCGGTGTTGAAAGTAACTCGCTTAGGGCAAAATTTTGCTCCAAATTTTGTATTGAAGTCTGAGGCTGAAATACATAGCATATCCTCGAGGTATGAGTTCTCCTTTCAGTTTGACCATTGATTTGTGGGTAATATATGGTACTTAGAGTCACATGAGTACTTAACGTTTATCGAAAGCTCTCCCAAAGACGTGATACAAATCGTGGGTCTCTTGGAGTTGTCGAGACTGGCTTCCTACGTTCATTGGTTTATAGTTTCAACCGAGCTCCTACCTAATCAAACAATCATTCATATTGACAAGTATTTCTTCTATCGAGCTTTCGTCACACACTCTAATGAAGTTATCTTAACTAAATGAATGAAGGTGTTCTTTTTGTCAAACTGATCAAGAGGAGTAAAGTCTCTTAAAAAATCGTTCAATACAATCCAAAAATTTCAAGGGGGTGTAAAGTGAATGATCAACTTTTTGTGAGTCGAACCGATTGAAACAATTGTTGTATACCACAAAATTTGCAAGGATAACATACGTTATTCTAGGATACAACCTCATGAAAGAAAGGAAATGATAATTCCAAGAAAGTGGAAAGAAGGAAAAAGTATGTAGTGTGTGCATCAACTCAAAATAAGTTTTGCAAGACGATAGTCCAAAAATAATTTTTGATATGAAGAAGATCAAAGTCATATCAAACTCAAGAAGTCATGGAGTCTAAAAAATGATTGAATAAACAATTGATGTATCGATCTTAATGAAGAACGATAACAACATTAACCAAAGAATATTTGGGTAATTATGAAGTAAAAACATACTGTGAAGATCCGAAGTACTAGAAATGATTGAACAATTGTTTCACAAGTAATATCTATTTCAAACGGTCCAAACTATTTAAAATAGAAGAGGATATAAGAACATTTTCAGGGTGAATCAATAGTTGAATAAGTGTTTGAACAAATGAGACTATTTCAAAATTGACGAATGAAGCTCTATAGTGCAATAAATAGATTGAATAATTGTCCGGATAAAATCGTATGAGCGGGGAAATGCCCAACGGGCGTGATGACATGCTAACCCATTATTCCAATGGAAGTTGAGTGCAAGGATATCAATAATAAATTTGAAGGAAGACAAATGAATTCATTGATCGAATAAATTTTATCGAATTTCAAAAGATTTATTGGACTGCGGAAAGTTGGTTTCTAATTTTCTTAATAAATTCTAAGTGATTAGTTTATTCTCATTTGAACCAAAATATTATAAGCTTTAGTACGATGTTCCATCATTATATCAAAACTGAGGAATGAATTTCTAATATCCTTATTAAGTTTTAGAGACTAATCTACTATCTCTCATTTCAACAAATTATTCATAACAACTTGAACCCAAAGTATCACAATTTATACTCAAATTATGGAGATGTATCTTAAATTATGTGTCCCAATAATATAACATAATATTTACTTAATTTATAAGGATCTCAATAGGATGAAGAAGGGAAAGCATATTCTCGACTATTCAAGTTAGCCCGAGTTTTCACTTGAAACGAAGTTTCTTGGAATTTGGTGAAAAATTTCAAAACAATTTCCATCAATGAATCTAATAAAAATATGAACTCAAATTTATTGAGTGATTTGAGAATTAAAATTCTCGAAGTTAACCCAAGAATAAAAATTTAAGGAATTGGACATAATATATTGAAAACAAGGGAATTGAGTTCATCGTGACTTACAAAATATTAGTAGCAAGGTTCAAAGTTGTTGCGCAGAAGCATAACCAAGGGAATAACACATTTCAAGATATACTCGGAGAGTAAATTAAAATTTTATTAATTAAGTTGCTAGGTTCACAATGAAATTCTACACAAAGAAAGTCATCACTAGGATACCAAAGAAATATTTTTTATTGTTCTTATCACATCGCATACAAAAACTAGTCTATTATTTTTCCGTCTCCTAAATTCCCCTTCAACATTTTCCATTACTATAGGATTTCCTGGGGATCATCCTCTTCCAAAAGGAGATTGATGATAGATTGATTGTAGTCGACTTCCTCTGCCAATTTGTTCTTCTCATTCGTGAGAGCTTGGATACAGGTCCACATGTTCTCATGATACTCATTGAACTCCTGCTCGAAGCGTTCCAACTGTTGGCACTTGTTATTGTGGACTCTCAAGTGTTTTATTGTCCTTTATTGCTTTTGAAAGTCGCTCTTCGGCACGATGATGGTGGTAGGTCATCCTTTGGGCCTTGTAATGGAAGTGATTGATTATCTCCAACAACTCGATCTTGTCTCGCATCTCCTTATCTTGGAATATTTTAACTTTGGTTATATCATGTTCCGTCATTTGGATCGAACTGGATGGAGCATGAGTCATCGTATCCTATGTCGTAATGAAAAAAAATGACACGGGGGGTGTGGAATCAAATGATGAGATTTCGTGCGTTAAAGTGCTTTGAGGAAAAAGTTAAATCCTCAATTGGTTACTTTTCGGTTGCTGAATTTCGAAATTGACAAATGAATTTTCTTGGAAATGATGTGAGGATAAATAACACAAGTCGGATTGGAATAATCTGCTTCGGTGGTTCAAAAATCGAGAGCAAGTATTTGGGATAATATGGTTAAATAGGCGTGGTTTGGGGCTTCAAGAATTCGATCACTCGAGGTTTGGAATTTCGAAATTGTTATAGGGATATTAATATACATGTAATGAGATTCATAACCCAAATTTAATTTTAAAATGGCATTCGAAGTTGGGAGAAATTAAAGCCCGAAATTTTTGCAAATTAAGGTTCTAGGGGCGAGATACATGATCCAAAAATTGAGCATCTTCCCTTGTTTATGATTTCAATTGGATAGATGGTTTTTGATAGGCATATAATAAGGACCATAAACCATAAATTAATTCGGAATTGGTGCTCTGAGTGATGAGAAAAATCGAACCCCAAATTTCGTGACCTAGGGTTCTAAGGGCATGGATTGCGGATCGAAATTGAAAACTTTGCCTTGTTCATGAAGAAAATATAATAGAGGACTTTTATTACTGGCATGATTACGTCTGATATCCGAAGTTAATTGGAATTTTGAATTCGAATGGTCGGCCAAATCGGATACTGGATTTTCGCCAAATTAGGGTTCTTGGAGCGTGAGATTTGAGTTTTGAATTCCTTTCTTTGTCTTAAAGGAAGTTCTGTCATGGGGATTTTATTATTTATTCCATTTAGGATAATAACACAAATTTAATTGACTATTGGCGGTAGGATTTGTGGGGAATTGATGGTTGAAAATTTTCACGCGTCTAGGGTTCTTGTGCGTAAATTGTGGTCCTCAGTTGATGCATTTTCTTCGGTTGGAAGTCGTTAAGAACATATGGATTTTATAATGCATGTTGTTATGGTAAATTGCCCAGATTTAATTGGAAATATGTGTTCGGATTGCTCGCGAACTTGTTGATCGAAATTTTCGCTGGTTTAGGGCTATGGTGTGTGAATTTTGGCTCAAAATTGGAAATCTTCTCTTGTTTTGTAACTCGATAGCATCATAGGGCTTTTATTACCCTTAAGTTGAAGAATGAAACTTCGAATCTAATTTGAAATTCTTGTTCGATTTCAAGAGCAATTGCAGAAATAGTTTTTGGTTAGGGTTCTCGACAAGGGCGAACATTTGGATCGAAGTTTAAGCACTTTCCGTTGCTTGTGACTAAATTTTGACATAGGGGTTTTATTCCCCATTAGTGAGAAGTGAATACCCAAAGTTAATTTTTTGCGCGTTATAATCCGGGAGAAAACGAAGGTCTAAATTTTTGCTGGTTATGTTCCTAGGGTTCATCGCGTTTGACAGCTATCGTCCCTTTTGACCATCGTCTTGCGATCATAACTTCTAATTGGTCATGGATTTTTTATCTTAAGGTCATGATCTGCACGTTCATGTGTCCAATTGTGCAGTATACGTCCGGCGACACCAGATCTGTAAATTGACCAAGGGTTTAATGCGCGCGAATTTCCGATCAGAAATTGACCGGGCAATCGAGCTCCGATCGGCCTGAGCTGGGAAGTTGATGTGACTAGAAATAGACACATATATTGCGCTTAATTGTCTATGATTTGGTATATTTTGATGGATAATTTAGTACATATGCTACCTAATCGTATAATTGTGTAAATGTAGGTGAAATCGAAGAAATCGAGCTAAAAAGTCGAATAAAGATCAAGAAAAGCTTTGGAGATGATAAGGACTCAAGGTAATCAAGAAAAGGGCTAAAATGTAATTTTGGAGAAGAGATCGACCGCATGGAAGAGGGGATCGATCGCCTTTGGACATAAAGTTGAGCAACAAAAATCACGAGCTAGCGATCGATCGTTATAATTGGAGCGATCGGTCGACAAACTACACTGGAGCCAAGCGATCGATCTCTAGAAAGAAGCGATCGATCGCCAGAAGAATTCTGTCGAAAAAATAAAGCTAGCGATTGATCGCTTGCTTGTAGCGATCGATCGCCAGCAGAGTTTTGGAAAGTTTGGATTCTTGATTTCTTTCCTTCCTACATGGACTCTAACCTACTCCATCAGCCTCCTCTACATATAGAACTCGAAATTCAGAACTTTGAATCAATTAGGTAGAGTAGGTAGAATAGTTTTAGACTAGTTTTATATTTTCTTTTCAGTTTTGTTGAAGAACGCTACAAAGATCGAAGCGAATGCGGGATTGACACCTCGACGAGCGGAGATTGGATTAGTTTTCTTTCCCTTGTTTTTATTTATTGTTCCGCTTCAATTATGTCTAGCTAGTTTTAATTATTGGTTGAGGAAGATAAATCCTTGGATTTATTTATCTTGGGGAGATTCTTATGTTTTAATTATCAATTTTATTGAGTATCAAGAGTTTTTCTGATTTTATTGCCATGATTGTTTCGTTAGTTTATTGGATTGACAACCTAATAACTTGCATGTAATCTAATGCTAAATTTGATAATGGTTTGATTAATCGAATTTACGAAGCAACTAAGATTGATAATTGTCTGCTATTAGTGTTATTAAATTCTTAGGGAAAATCATTGACTAAATTTATATAAACCGCTTGTGTTTATGTTATTTAGATTCATCTCACTAGTTTTGAATGGTGTCATGATTTTGATCTTGAATATGCATATAGTGATTGATTGATTGATGAAAGTTAAATTAGAACGCTTGGACTAATTGACTATGAATAAGGTGAGGGGGGAATTAGATTTCCAATTGATGAATATTCAAGTAAAATTGAGTCTTTTGTGAATCGATGAAATAGATGAGAATTCCAAGGAAGAGTCGACCGATACCAAGAATCTCTTTCATTAGTTTAATCTTTAGTTTTAATTTAATTAATATAATTCACTCACAACCCCATCTTTTATTGTAATTGTTTTGCTTTTGATTTTCATTAACATAAAGATTCACACATACTCGTGTGATTGATCCCTACTCACACTACTACATTATTGTTATCAATCTTGAGGATTGAGTGTGGTTAATTTGGGCGTACACGATAAGCGCACACCAGAATTCAGTTCTTTCTACGGGTGTTGGTCCCGATAGGGGTTTGTCAGGCGAATCTGGTGCGACAGGCAGTGGCGGTTCTGGCGGCAGCTTCTTGATTTTTGGGTTTTTGATTTTCAATTTTCTTTTGTACTTTCATTTTTTTTTTCAAAAGTTATTTCAGATCGTAATTTTCGATTCCCATCTGAATTCGACAGTTGGTCTATTTTAACTAGGATTTACAATCTGGTAGTTTTATATCAACAAGAAACTTTCCCATCGGGATTATGGAACCAGGTTTTGCTCTGATACCACTAAAATGTCACGCCCCTAGACCGGAGCGCGTGACACCGGCGTTGATTCCAAAAATTAATTCAAAATCAACAAGCCTCGTGTACAGATCTATGATAAAAATCAGTCTATTTATTCCATAAACAATTATAATCATCTTCACAACTGGAAATCAACTTGAATAAGCTGTTGATAAAACACCTTAGATCTAAAAAGGGTTTTCCGGAAGCGTATGTAATAAAATCTTGAATCTCCTCGGTAGATCACCAGCCCAAAATTGGTCTTGTTCTTCGTCTTCAACCTATTCTTCGTGCTTAACTGGCGAAGGGTGGTAAGGGGTGAGTATTTGGGGAAATACTCAGCAAGCAGGGGGCCAGTTGAACATGATAAAACATACATATAAAGCTTTTCAAATAACTCTTTATCAAACACATAGTAGATCGATACACATACTCATAATTGCTCACACTAGAGTTTCATCACATAAACATAATCACATAATCTCTTTCTTCGGATCAAGAGGTGGCTCCAGTGGCATAGCACTTTGCTCTTAAGGATAAAGAGGTGACTCACATACATGTGGCACGCCCACATCATATAACACTTTGCCCCGCCGAATCAAGTGGTGGCTCCTACACACGTAGCACTTTCTCCCGCAGAACCTTCGACTTTCAATGCGCATTTCTCATAAACTTTGATAATATGATCTTTAAAATACATTTTCGTGTTCAACTGAAATTTTAACACATCTATAGAGTTTCAAAAACGAAATGCCATTTGTAGCAAAAACCCACTTACAGTCGTTGAAGATTCGAAGCACGTTTAGATGAGATTCGGGTTGATAAAATGGTGAAAATCTCCTCTTCTCTTCCTTGCAAGTTTTGAAATATTTGTGTGTGTGTAGTGTATGACTCGAAAAATGCTAAGTGTAGAGTAGCCCTTTTCTTGGCAAGATGCAGTGTGATTTTTAATATGGGGAGGTGTACTCCAATTTAGATCCTCTACTTTGGCTAAAAATGGCAAGACTTTAGTGGGATGATAATTGGATGGTGTTCATGTAATTGAGAGGCATTTAAGTGAGGTGGATTGATGTGACACCCCGAAATAATTAACTACAATTAAGGCACTAATTATGTTCATGTGTTAATTATGTGGATAATTGATTATGTGCTTAAATTAATTATCACGATGAAATGCTTAGTCACATGATAGGCATGACCCGGGGGTTACGTTTCAAGGTGCATGTTATGCACGATAGGAAATGAGGTTAACATGATTTAATTGTGTTGATTGTTAATTATGAGGAAAGTATGAATTTAATGAAGTTGGTTGCATTTTTGTAAAATGCTTTTAAAATACCATGTTGGGGTATTTCATACATCATGTTAAGTGTTGGGGTACAATTTAATTAAACCCACATAACCTCCCACCACCCCACCTTTTTAATTCATTTTCCCCCTTTACACTCAAATCCCCAAAATCATTTCTCCCAAACCCTTTCCCCCAATTTTCGAGCTTGGCACTAAGGTGAGAAAGAAATCCTTGCAAAAGCTTCACCCTTGTGATTCTTGGTAAGATTTAAGCCCTATGATGTGTATATATCACTCCTTGAAGCTTTTGTAAAGTTTTATTTGAGTTTGTGTTGATTTTGGAGGGTTTGAAATGGATTTATGTGGGTATGTGTTATTTATGGTTAGGGAATGATTTTTGAAGTGTTTTAAGTGGGTTTTAGTGGGTTATGATGTTATTGTTATTGTTGGAAAGTTTGGTGTTGAAAGGTATGAAGATGAGCTTGCAAAACACACTTAAAAATGGAGAAATCGCGGCCACTGTAAGTGGCGATCGATCGCTACAAAAGCAGCGATCGATCGCCGAGAAGCAGTACGCGAAGAAGAGCTTAGGCGATCGATCGCCTCAAATGGCGCGATCGATCGCCAACGTCCAGTAGCCTTTTCACGTATCAGGCGATCGATAGCCTAAAATTAAGCGATCGATCGCCGCAAGGCAGAAGAGCGAGGCGATCGATCGCCTCAAGTAGCGATCGATCGCCACTGTGTAAATTTTGGAAAATGTTGATTTTTGTTGAATTTTTGGTATTGGGCTATTGTTTAGCGTCTAATATCAATTTGTATGGTTATGTAGAACCATCCCAGGTGCTAACAATATCAAGAAGATAGAGTTCATCAATTTCCCCACTTTTGGAATTAAGGTACGTAAGAAGCGTACGGGCATCGGACGGTAACACACTTCTAACTCTGACTATGCATTAATTGCATAAGTATTTACGATGTTTATGATGATATTATGATAAATGAAGATGATATGATGTTTATAGAGATGATTATGATAAGTAAGTTTATGATGATGATGTTATGATAAATGAAGATGATATGATGTTTATAAAGATGATTATGATAAGTAAGTTATGATGATAATGATTATGATGATGAAGCTTATGATGATGATTTTGATAAGTAAGTTATGATGATGCAATACGATGTTTATGATGTGGTATGATGCCACAGGTAAGATGCCCACATGATAGGAGACAATACTCCTATATTATGACTATGAATGCATAAGAATTTACGATGCCACGATGATGTGTATAATGCATGAAGATGATAAGACGTTTAAGATGAGGTCATGATAAGTAAGTTCACGATGAAGACGATTTGATAATGAATCAAGATGATAAGATATTTACGATGATGTTATGATGAATAAAGATGATTTTATGATGAACAAAGATGATAAGATGCTTATGATGATATTATGATAAATGATGATGATATGATGTTACTATAACGATTATGATGAGACGATGACGGCTATAAGACGATAATGCTTATATGATAATGATGTTTACAAGATGATGATGTTTAGAAGATGCTATGACGTTTATGATAAATATGAAACTATGTTCTTAAGAATGGTTGAATGTCCGGTGGTTATTATGGGCAAGCGAGGAAGGTCTTGCCGCTCACATAACTGATGAGCGATGGGGTACATCCGCTATCAAGGTGTAGCGATGGGTATCATCCGCTGATGAGCGATGGGGTACATCCGCTATCAAGGTGTAGCGATGGGTATCATCCGCTGAGCAATGGGGTACATCCGCTATCAAGGCGTAGCGATGGGTATCATCCGCTGAATAAAGAGATACATCCGCTATCAAGGCGTAGCGATGGGTATCATATGATGTGTTATGTCGAGCGAGGGGGCTAATTGTGCCGCTGTCATAATGGAACCCGGACAGTCCCATTCCTAATTAACATAGTTTGTTGTGAGCATATATGTGAAGTATGATGTTTAATCATTTATGTCAAGAACTAATGATTTTATGCATGACTATGAAACAGGGACAACCAAAGAGGGTTAATACGATTAACCAGGAAGTATATGTTACCAATTACTTTCATGCATTTATTTATATGCCATTTCCTTATGATTATTAAGTAACGATGTTATGCTCATGATGGGTTGTTCCTGTAGGTACACCTTTGGACTAATGGACTAAGGGCCGGGTTGTGACAGTGAGCTTTGAGAAGCATGGAAGAAGTTAGGATGCAAGAACTTTTGGATAGTATCTACTCTAGGAGTAGAATAATCCTATCGCCTTAATATTCATTTTGTGAATGTAATTATTTAGTCCTTAAAAATTTCATTCTCGGCCCATATTTTTGCTAGCTCTAAGCTACAACTGAAACCCTAAGACGTATTAAATGCATGTTTAGTCCCTAATAGGTGATTAAGACGATGACAAGGTAGGAAGGCCCTACATTAGTGGTATCAGAGCTGTGGTTAGATAACTCGGGAATGAGTGAAGGGTAGCCTTAGCAATAAGTTGGCTAGGTGCTTACTTTTAAACATGTTTTGTGCATAAGTTGCATATGAAGTATATGATGTGATGCTAACATGTTTCGCTTCTCTAACAATGTATTATATGAACTGCTTTTGGGTATCGTTGTTAACCCTTGTGTTGCAGCATAGCAGCAAATGCAGAAGTAAGTGATACGATGTTATATGCACTTCTCCGTCGCCCACGACTCTTGTAGTCTCGACCCCCGCTGGAAAAAGTTTGATAACTGATCAGATTGGTTATGACGGCCTCATTTATTTTGAGGATAACGAACTAAGGACAGACTTGATTATTCTGGGGATGTCAGTTTGTAGGCATTGACGTTCTGAACAGATGTCAGACAGTTGTGGACTGCGGACAAGGACTGTCCGATTCAGGTCTGATATGGGAGTCCGATGGACATTCTATGAGGATGATTTCAGTTCGAGGATTCCGTTAATACCTGCTGTCAAGATGGCACAGTTATTGGAACGAGACTACAAAGGATGTCTCAACTGTACTGTTGTTATTACTGAAAAGAGGAAAGAGTTAAAGGTTGAGGATGTGCCCGTAGTGGCGGTATTTCCTGATGCACTTCCGGAAGGGATTCCCGGATTTCCCACCGACGAGAGAGGTCGAGTTTGGGATTAAGTTACTACCAAGGACGTCTACCATTCCTCGTACCCTGTGTAGGATGGCACCGGCGGAGCCAAGGGAAGTTAAAGGTTCAGTTGCAAGAGCTCCTTGACAAGGGCTATATGCACCCTAGCATATCGCCTTGGGATGCCCCAGTCCTGTTTGTCGAAAGAAAGATGGTCCGTTGCGGTTGTGCACCGATTTCAGACAACTGAACAAGGCCATAGTGAAGAATAAGTATCCGTTCTGAGGATTAATGATTTGTTTGATCAGCTGAAAAGTACGAGACTCTACAGTAAGATCGATCTGAGATCGGGGATCATCAGATTCGATTTTGAGAGGACGATATACAGAAGACAGCTTGCAGGACCTTATGTGGGCACTACAGATTCTTAGTCATGCCCTTTGGGGTGACGGATGCCCCAACTATTTTATGAGCCTGATGAACAGGTGATCCAACCATGTTTGGATCAGTTCGTCATAGTTTCCATTGACGATGTACTTATTTACTCTCGAACTGAAGAGGAACATGTAAAGCACTTGAGAACAGTACTCCAGATCCTTAGGGATCATCAGTTGTATGCAAAGCTCAGTAAGTACGAGTTCTAGTCGAGCAGTGTAGTATTCTTGGATCATTTATATCAAGATCGCTAAGCCGCTGGCACGGTTGACTCAGGAAGGAGTCCCATTCTTTTGGTCCGAAGCTTGTGAGAAAAGCTTCCAAGGATTGAAGCGTCGTCTGACGACAGTGCCAGGGTTGGTGATTCCTTCTGAAGATAAGAGGTTGCCTTGTACACGATTACATCACTTCAAGGTTTGGGCTATGTGTTGATGCGAGAGAAGCTTGTGCTGGCTTATGCATCGAGGCGGTTGAAACCACATGAGGCTAGGTAACCAGTCCACGATTTGGAGCTGGCAGCCATTATGTTTGCCTTGAAGATGTGGAGGCATTACTTGGATGGTACGTCGTTTACCATCTCCACGGACCATAAGGCCTGAAGTTTTGTTCACACAGGCTGAGTTGAATATGCGGCAAAGAAGATGAATGGACTTACTCAAAGATTTTGACTGTAAGATTGAGCACCATCCTGGTAAAGCAACTTGATAGCAGACACCTTAAGTTGGAAGTGAAAAGTACTGCTGAGGTTACTATGTGTTTATCAGCGATGATGACTCCTTATCGCCAACTGGGCTATGATATTGATGTGGACACGTCGCCGATGCGAGTGTCGATCTTGTGGGCCGAGCCAGGCGTATTTGAGGTTATCAGGAAAGCCAGGGGTCGGAGGATGAGGTTCAAAGATGGTCATTTATAGTACTTCAAGGACGACAATCAAAGTTCAGAGTGGCGGAAGATGATTCATTAAGATTGGGCCACCGATGGGTAGTCCCAAATACGCCGGAGTTGCGTAAAGGAATCTTGGAGCAAGCTCACAGTAGCCGGTTCAGTATCCACCCAGGAAGAAGAAAGTTGTACAAGGACCTATGTGGTCAATTCTAGTGAAGACGTATGAAGCGTGATGTTATGGCCTTGTCAAAAGATGTTTGATCTGCCAGCAGGTAAAGGCAGAAAGACAGAGGCCTGATGGCGAGCTGAAGAGCTCGGAAGTACCCCAATGGAAGTGGGGGCATGTATCTATGGACTTTGTAACCCACTTGCCAGAGCGGCCTCTGGATTTGATACGATCTGAGTGATCGTGGATAGGCTGACGAAGTAGCTCACTTCATTCTTTATCATGTGTCTTTCACATACCCAAGGATGGCCAATTATATGGGCGGATGTAGTGAGGTTGCGTAGACAGAGACCCAAGGTTTACTTCACACTCGAGGATATGACGAGGACATGTGTATTGGAGTTTGATACTCCATGGCAAGATTCAGTGCCAATGACGGAGTTCTCCTGTATTAACAGCTATCAGACGAGCATACAAATAACTCATTTTGAAGCTCTTTACGGACGACGATGTGGGTCACCGCTGTATTGGGAGGACTTGACTAGTAAAGCGGTCGTAGGACCGGATATGATTAAGGATATGTAAGACAAGATAAAGTTGATACGCCAAAAGATGAAAGCGGCCCAGGATAGGCAAGCAACCTATGCCAATAAGCGGCGACGACCGCTAGAATTCCAAGTAGAAGACAGGGTCTTCTTGAAAATCTCACCCTCCAGAGGTGTAGTTCGTTTTGGTATGCGGGGAAGTTATCCCCGAGGTATGTTGGGCCATATGAAGTATTGCAGTGTACCAGTACTTTGGCTTACTGTTTGGCTCTACCGCCGTCTTTATCTGGGATGTATGATGTTTTCCATGCCTCTATGTTACGGAAGTATGAGCCATACCCGTCTCATGTATTACAGTCTACTGAAGTGCAGTTGGACTCAGGGGTATCCTACGTTGAACGACCGGTCAGAATTCTGGATCGTGAGGATCGCAGACTACGAAGTAAAGTTTTACCGATGGTCAAAGTTCAGTGGGATCGTCGGGGTGTCGAGGAGGCTACGTGGGAGACGGAACGACACATGATGCAGCATTACCCGGAACTATTTTCTGGTATGATTTATGTTTAGTTTCACTTTGGGTAAGTGCATGCGATTTCGAGGACGAAATCTTATAAGTAGGGGAGTAATGTGACGCCCCGAAATAATTAACTACAATTAAGGCACTAATTATGTTCATGTGTTAATTATGTGGATAATTGATTATGTGCTTAAATTAATTATCACGATGAAATGCTTAGTCACATGATAGGCATGACCCGGGGGTTACGTTTCAAGGTGCATGTTATGCACGATAGGAAATGAGGTTAACATGATTTAATTGTGTTGATTGTTAATTATGAGGAAAGTATGAATTTAATGAAGTTGGTTGCATTTTTGTAAAATGCTTTTAAAATACCATGTTGGGGTATTTCATACATCATGTTAAGTGTTGGGGTACAATTTAATTAAACCCACATAACCTCCCACCACCCCACCTTTTTAATTCATTTTCCCCCTTTACACTCAAAATCCCCAAAATCATTTCTCCCAAACCCTTTCCCCCAATTTTCGAGCTTGGCACTAAGGTGAGAAAGAAATCCTTGCAAAAGCTTCACCCTTGTGATTCTTGGTAAGATTTAAGCCCTATGATGTGTATATATCACTCCTTGAAGCTTTTGTAAAGTTTTATTTGAGTTTGTGTTGATTTTGGAGGGTTTGAAATGGATTTATGTGGGTATGTGTTATTTATGGTTAGGGAATGATTTTTGAAGTGTTTTAAGTGGGTTTTAGTGGGTTATGATGTTATTGTTATTGTTGGAACTGTTGAAAGGTATGAAGATGAGCTTGCAAAACACACTTAAAAATGGAGAAATCGCGGCCACTGTAAGTGGCGATCGATCGCTACAAAGGCAGCGATCGATCGCCGAGAAGCAGTACGCGAAGAAGAGCTTAGGCGATCGATCGCCTCAAATGGCGCGATCGATCGCCAACGTCCAGTAGCCTTTTCACGTATCAGGCGATCGATCGCCTAAAATTAAGCGATCGATCGCCGCAAGGCAAAAGAGCGAGGCGATCGATCGCCTCAAGTAGCGATCGATCGCCACTGTGTAAATTTTGGAAAATGTTGATTTTTGTTGAATTTTTGGTATTGGGCTATTGTTTAGCGTCTAATATCAATTTGTATGGTTATGTAGAACCATCCCAGGTGCTAACAATATCAAGAAGATAGAGTTCATCAATTTCCCCACTTTTGGAATTAAGGTACGTAAGAAGCGTACGGGCATCGGACGGTAACACACTTCTAACTCTGACTATGCATTAATTGCATAAGTATTTACGATGTTTATGATGATATTATGATAAATGAAGATGATATGATGTTTATAGAGATGATTATGATAAGTAAGTTTATGATGATGATGTTATGATAAATGAAGATGATATGATGTTTATAAAGATGATTATGATAAGTAAGTTATGATGATAATGATTATGATGATGAAGCTTATGATGATGATTTTGATAAGTAAGTTATGATGATGCAATACGATGTTTATGATGTGGTAAGATGCCACAGGGTAAGATGCCCACATGATAGGAGACAATACTCCTATATTATGACTATGAATGCATAAGAATTTACGATGCCACGATGATGTGTATAATGCATGAAGATGATAAGACGTTTAAGATGAGGTCATGATAAGTAAGTTCACGATGAAGACGATTTGATAATGAATCAAGATGATAAGATATTTACGATGATGTTATGATGAATAAAGATGATTTTATGATGAACAAAGATGATAAGATGCTTATGATGATATTATGATAAATGATGATGATATGATGTTACTATAACGATTATGATGAGACGATGACGGCTATAAGACGATAATGCTTATATGATAATGATGTTTACAAGATGATGATGTTTATAAGATGCTATGACGTTTATGATAAATATGAAACTATGTTCTTAAGAATGGTTGAATGTCCGGTGGTTATTATGGGCAAGCGAGGAAGGTCTTGCCGCTCACATAACTGATGAGCGATGGGGTACATCCGCTATCAAGGTGTAGCGATGGGTATCATCCGCTGATGAGCGATGGGGTACATCCGCTATCAAGGTGTAGCGATGGGTATCATCCGCTGAGCGATGGGGTACATCCGCTATCAAGGCGTAGCGATGGGTATCATCCGCTGAATAAAGAGATACATCCGCTATCAAGGCGTAGCGATGGGTATCATATGATGTGTTATGTCGAGCGAGGGGGCTAATTGTGCCGCTGTCATAATGGAACCCGGACAGTCCCATTCCTAATTAACATAGTTTGTTTTGAGCATATATGTGAAGTGGTAGCGTTTGTCGTGTACGCCCAAATTAACCCCACTCAATCCTCAAGATTGATAACAATAATGTAGTAGCGTGAGTAGGGATCGATCCCACGAGGAGGTGTGAATCTTTGTGTTAATGAAAATCAAAACAAAAGAATAATAAAGGATGGGGTTGTTAGGTTGAATTATACTAATTAAAATTAAAACTAAAGATTAACTAATGAAAGCGATTCTTGGTATCGGTCGACTCTACCTTGGATATTATCATCTATTTCATCGATTCACAAAAGACTCAATTTTACTTGAATATTCATCAATTGGAAATCTAATTCCTCCCTCACCTTATTCATAGTCAATTAGTACAAGCGTTCTAATTTAACTTTCACCAATCAATCAATCTCTATATGCATATTCAAGATTAAAATCATGACATCATTCAAAACTAGTGAGCGATGAATCTAAACAACATAAACACAAGCGGTTTATATAATTTAGTCAATGGTTTTCCCTAAGAATTTAATAACACCAACAGCAGGCAATTATCGATCTTAGTTGCTTCTTCAATTAGATTACTCAAACAATCTCTTATTTGATATCCAATTAGCAATAGATTATATGCAAGTTACTAGGTTGTCAATCCAATAAACAAACATCAATCATATCAACAAAATCAGAAAAACAATGAATTCAATAAAATCGATAAACAAAAGCGTATGAATCTCCCCAAGATAAATAAATCCAAGGTTTTGTCTTCCTCAACCAAGAATTAAGACTAGCTACACATAATTAAAACAAAACTATAAATAAAAACAAGGGAAAGAAAACTAATCCGATCTCCGCTCGTCGAGGTGTCAATCCCGCCTTTGCTTCGATCTTCGTAGCCGTCTCCAACAAAATTGAAAAGAAAAATATAAAACTAGTCTAAAATTATTCTACCCTAACTATCTAGATGGTTTTAAAGGTCTGATTTTCGTCCATATATGTATAGGGAGGCTGATGGAGTAGGTTAGAATCCATGTGGGAAGGAAAGAAATCAAGTTTTTTAATTTTCCAAAAGTCTTCAGGCGTAATTACGCGTATAATGGCGTAGCTACGCCTAGACATGCCGTAGCGTTGGCGTAATTACGCCTGTGAATGGCGTAATTACGCCTGTCCATCATTTTTCTGGCGAGTTTTGTATTTTGGCCATAACTTTCACATACGAACTCCGAATTCGACGAGTCAGCTGTCCACGCGAAGATAACTCAAAGTTCTACAACTTTTATATGGACCACATTCCCAAAACTTGGCTGGAATACATAGAAATTTGAGGAGAAAGGAGCAACATGTGTCTTTGATTCCGGTTTTTTCCTCTTTTCTTCAACTTTATTGCTTCTTTCATCATTTTAGCTTGATTTCTTCACCTTTCCCTACATTTACACAAATATACGATTAGGTAGCATATGTATCAATTTATCCATCAAAATATACCAAATCGTAGACAATTAAGTGCAATAGATGTGTCTATTTCTAGTCACATCAAACACCCCCATACTTACTCTTTACTCGACCTCGAGTAAACAATCAAAACTACAATATTTTTGGTTGGCTCATAGGTTCATAACAAAGCAACTTGTCCTCACTTTACTGCCTCAACAATTTTAACATGCATAATAATGAATGACGGTGAAAAGTTAACAGTGGAACAAGTTCAATCCCTAAATATTTCGTACGCAACGAAGCAGTGAACGTGTGTGTGTGGTCATAAACAAGTGTTGTGTACAAATTATAGATTCAAAATATGCAAAGCCATAATAGTTCAAGTCATACACTAACACAAGTATAAGCTCACTTGCACATTCTTCTCCACTATCTTAGCTACTTTGCAAACATAAATCAAGTAGGTCTTTATTAGCTTGTAGTGTGGCCTAGGTATTGGCTTATGAAAGAAAGGGAAAAGATGCATCAAAACAAGAGAGTATGGTTATATGCACAATAATTAGCTTCTCTTCTTGCATGATTTGTTTGCAATGTAAACTTTAATCATTTTTTTTTCTTTTGTGCCTTGGCTCCCCTTGGAGTCATATTTGTATTAATTCTTTTCAAGGCATCCCCTTTTCTTTCATGCATTTCATTCTTTTGACAATAAAGCTCACAGAACATTGAATCATTGATAACATAAGTGCATGTGAATGAAACACATCATACTCCCAAAGGTATGGATTAAAATTATATTTAGGCTTATTAGGGAAGGATGATAAGCT
This sequence comes from Haberlea rhodopensis, assembly GCA_907163345.1. Taxonomy (NCBI): domain Eukaryota; kingdom Viridiplantae; phylum Streptophyta; class Magnoliopsida; order Lamiales; family Gesneriaceae; genus Haberlea; species Haberlea rhodopensis. Next base: position 2,340,272 of record CAJQUN010000081.1, read on the forward strand.
AATCAAAGAATGTCGAATGGGGGTTGTTTGTATGCTTAGCATACAACCATTCTTTTGCATTAAGGCTCAAAAAGGGTACTAGTGATTGATTTTCTTTACATGGTAGGCTTGAAAGGCTCAAACGCATCAAAGATTGCCTATATCACTTTCATGTTTGCAAGTAGTCTAGACATACGCCTCAAAGAGCATGTAGTTAAGTTTTAGCATGTATTAGAGACTTGTTAAGACTATCACAAAGTTCACACAATCTTCACTAAGCTATGCACACTTCACAAGCCATGACAAAATCGTGCTCAAAATATTCAACTACTAAGTCAAAGCAAAATTTGCATCAGAGTTCAAAGTGTTCCAAGGTTAACAATTCACTTATGTTCAAAGCATGCATGCCATCAATTAGGTTTCATCATGGGCTAGTGATTCTAAGCATGTGTTCATTACTAACTATGAGCTCAAAATTTTAAATTTTTCGATTTTTTTTTGTATTTTTGTAATAGAAAAGCAATAACACACCACTAATCCCTCCCCCATACTTAAATCTTACATTGTCCCCAATGTAAGGCAAAAATACAAGAAAAGAGAAAAGTCTAACTACTAAAGCAATAAAAAATAAAAGTAAAAGGGAGAAAGGAAACTAACTCCCCTTGGGTTGCCTCCCAAGCAGCGCCTCTGTTTAATGTCGGTGGCCCGACGCCAATCTTCTCGCTTAAGACGATGCCTATTTGCCTTGAACCTCTTGGAGGGTTTTTGTCTTTTCACTATGTCGCCTTCCTCCAAAGAAGTCAGTTGAGGTCGATCAAGATCTACCTCATGGCATCCTTTAACTTGTCGTCCCCTATGCTCGCCTTTGGGAATCTCATTCTGGTAAGATTCCTTGTTATCCACATCGACCTCTGTTTGTTCTTCAAGTATTGATGGCATCAGTACCATCGTTTCTGGAGTTTCTACCTCTTTGCCACTGTCCAAGGTGTTGTCTTCGAAAAAATAGTCCCAAGGATCCATTTCAACACAGTACTCTATCGCCGACTCCTCTTCCACATCACTTGATTCATCTAAGTATTCAACATAGCTCTCAGTTGGAAACTTACCTTGCGGAGTTGTAGGATATACAAGCTCCTTTTCTTCTATTGGCACATGTATCTCCACTTCTAGCTCGGGTGGCATCAGTACCACCTTCTCCATAGTCTCCTCTTCTTCATCACTCCATGATTCGAATGCAATCATGGTCTCCTTTTGTGCTGCTATCCGATCGGCTGATCTTATTATTTGCTCCATTTGGTTACCCAAATTCTGAGTGCTAGCCCTGAATTCCTGTTGAAATTGCAAAGTACTATCATTAAGTTTTGAAAGAAGATCCTCTAAAGACTCACCAGGGGTATGATATTGAGGTTGTTGCGGCCATGGCGAATATTGTGGTATGTATGGCGGTAGGTAGGACTGCATGTAAGGTGGAGGTGGGCTCATCCATTGATTGTCATAGTTGAGATTGGGATGATCACTCCAACTTGAGTTGTATGTTCTTTGTCCACTCCCTACGCCAAGTTGGTGCACAAGATACGCCAATTCGTCTAGTCGCCTATAGTCCTCCATGAAAAGATCCAATTTTTAAGAAATCAACCTGTAAGCACGAACAAACAAGAGTAGCGGTGTGGGGAAAGAAAGAAATAAAACGAAATAGAGAAAAAAAAAACAGAAAATATTAACACAAAAATATACAACGCCTCCCCGGCAACGGCGCCAAAATTTGGTAGCGTTTATCGTGTACGCCCAAATTAACCCTTCTTCAGTTAATAACAAAAATATGTAGTAGTGGAAGTAGGGATCGATCTCACAGGGAAGGTAAATTTATTTTGTGTCAATTATCAAAGAACTAGTAACAATGGGGGGTTTGGACTTGATTACTACTACTTAGCAAATATCAAACTAATTAACGAGTCTAACTAAAATGATTAAAACTTATGGGATTAAAGCGATTCTTGGTTTTCAGGTAACCGTACTTTTGGAAAATTATCTTTTAGTCATCAAATCAAAACATTCAAATTCTTTTAATTATCTATCGATTGGAAATTCAATTCCTACTCATCTTATTCGTAGTCAAAGAGAAAACAGCATTCAATTCAACCCTTACCAAATCTCTAATCACCACTACAGCCGTTAATGATTAAATCAATGATAGTTTTCAAAACTAATGAGTTCGACAAATCTAATCAATAAAAACTACAGCCGTTAGAATTGATTACTCAATCGTTTCTCCTAAGAATTCAATAACACCTACAGCCGGTTAATTATTAATCTTAGTTGTTTCTTAGCAAACTATCGATTATGTTATTGAATATTAGGTGATCGGTCTAATACACAAGCACAACAATCATGGAATTCGAATTCTGAGAAACCAATTGAAATCGAAGATTAATTCAACAATCAAACCGAATTTTCATAAAAGATTTAAATCCAAAAGTAGGTATCCCTTCAACCAAGAATCGAAGGGTTTTAGCCTAGCATAATTAAATCTAAAAGCAATAAAAATTCAATGGAAAACATTAAATAAATAAAGGAAAAGAAATTACTAATATAAATCACGATTCCGGCTTGTCAATTCCGGTTCCGTTCTTCGTCGTTCTTGAAGAAAACTTTGAAAGAAAATTAATCTAAAATCCTAAAATATTCTAAGAGTATGAAATTATGCTTAAAATGAGGTAAAAATCGTGTATATGAGGTATGGAGGCTGATGGAGTAGGTTAGAATCCATGTGGGAAGGAAAGAAATCAAGTTTTTTAATTTTCCAAAAGTCTTCAGGCGTAATTACGCGTATAATGGCGTAGCTACGCCTAGACATGCCGTAGCGTTGGCGTAATTACGCCTGTGAATGGCGTAATTACGCCTGTCCATCATTTTTCTGGCGAGTTTTGTATTTTGGCCATAACTTTCACATACGAACTCCGAATTCGACGAGTCAGCTGTCCACGCGAAGATAACTCAAAGTTCTACAACTTTTATATGGACCACATTCCCAAAACTTGGCTGGAATACATAGAAATTTGAGGAGAAAGGAGCAACATGTGTCTTTGATTCCGGTTTTTTCCTCTTTTCTTCAACTTTATTGCTTCTTTCATCATTTTAGCTTGATTTCTTCACCTTTCCCTACATTTACACAAATATACGATTATGTAGCATATGTATCAATTTATCCATCAAAATATACCAAATCGTAGACAATTAAGTGCAATAGATGTGTCTATTTCTAGTCACATCATGAAGTATGATGTTTAATCATTTATGTCAAGAACTAATGATTTTATGCATGACTATGAAACAGGGACAACCAAAGAGGGTTAATACGATTAACCAGGAAGTATATGTTACCAATTACTTTCATGCATTTATTTATATGCCATTTCCTTATGATTATTAAGTAACGATGTTATGCTCATGATGGGTTGTTCCTGTAGGTACACTTTGGACTAATGGACTAAGGGCCAGGTTGAGACAGTGAGCTTTGAGAAGCATGGAAGAAGTTAGGATGCAAGAACTTTTGGATAGTATCTACTCTAGGAGTAGAATAATCCTATCGCCTTAATATTCATTTTGTGAATGTAATTATTTAGTCCTTAAAAATTTCATTCTCGGCCCATATTTTTGCTAGCTCTAAGCTACAACTGAAACCCTAAGACGTATTAAATGCATGTTTAGTCCCTAATAGGTGATTAAGACGATGACAAGGTAGGAAGGCCCTACAATTGAGGGGCATGAGTTGGGGTCATCAATGGGATAAACATATGTGGTCATCACCTTTAGTTTAGGAGCATGATTTAGAGACATTTAAGTTGATCATTAATCCTAGCCATTTAGTTTTATGATTTTAGCAAGGAGATGAATGACTAATCAAGATTGAAAAAATGCACTCGAATAGGCAACTTGAGTGGTCATCACATTTCATAATTTGAGCAAATAATGAATGTGGTCAACAATGGGTAATGTAGAAGAATTTATTGACAATTATAAAACTTTGGCAATCTAATTGCATGATTTAAGTAAACCATTAAATGTTATTATATTGGATTGAATGAGATCGAATGGTGGTTGAATGTGATTGAACGGTGGCAAGGTTTGGGTTAAGCACTTAAATGTCATTTAATGACTAATGACAAGATTTGGGCAAGTCCATTGAATGGCTAACATGATTTAGGGCAAGGCAAATTTTTGGGTTTTCACATGGTCAGTGTAAGATTGCTGAGATAAGTTTTTGGGAGATGGGTTTTTGGGTGGAGAGTGTTTGGAGTTGGAATTGGTTGTGGAGAAGTGAACTATTTACTTGGGAGTCGGTGCTTTTTAAATATGATGCTGGTGGAATTTTCTCTACCAAATCTGCTTATGATAAAATTCAAAGTCATGAATTGCTCGAGGAGGATCTCAGGCCGGCTTACATTAACATGTGGCATAAGATCATCCCATCAAAAGTCTCAATAAATCTAATGGCACTTAGTCAAAGATAGAATGTGATGGTCAATCCTAATAATGTGATTAATGATCACACAATGATTGTTTACTGTAAACAATGTAAATAAGTTTATAATTGATTAACATGTGGCCCTAAATATTCGGCATGACCTCATTGTACGAGGAACATACCACCTATTATACATATACTGATATACCCCTATTGAAAATATATTATAATAATATTATAACCATCACATACACACCAAATATTTAACTTGCATAAAACATGCCCATACTAATTGAAACAAACTAAACATACATAAACTTATTGTAATGCCTCGATATGAAGTTAACATGTTTGTTATGATTATGGCATAATTATGAACAAAGTACTGTCTGATGTGGACTCGGGTTCGACTTGAACAGAGCATGAATGATGCAATGAAGGGAAGGAATAATGTGTATGTTGCAAGGAACTAAACATAATTGGGCCTAATGAAATCATGTTCATGTGTAAGTTGTGGTACATGTTTGAATAAAAATACTATATCAACATGGAAGGTATAGCTTTGATGCATGGTAGACTACATGAAGCACAATTTGACATGAATTTCCCTTGCATTTGTTGGGAAAGTTGGAATATCTATATGAAGTAAAATCAATTATAAAACACATACAAACACCACATCTCACTCACAAATCTCTACACAAGCTCCTCTCAAACCCTTGATTGCTCTTGCACTCTTGTCTTGGAACTAAGCTTGGAATCAAAAGGCTTGTGAACTAGAAGTGACTTCTAGTGGGTAAGAGTCATGTGTAGTGTTTTATCTACTTGTTATGTGATACTCAAATATAACTAAATGAATTTTGACTTGATTGTGGCAATTATGGAATAATTAGGTAATTGTATTTGCACTCGATATGGTGGTAAACCGAGTATGGATTGACTATGTGTTAAACAAATGACAATTTTGAGTGAAATTGAGTAAAATCATGATGATTAATGAAGTGAGTTGAAATGGAAAGGATTGTAAATAAATAATTATGCGTGATCATAGAGATTACGGCTTAATTATCTTTGTTATAATAATGTTGCTAAGCACCTTGATTAAATCCTAATTAACTAGCTATGGCATGATAAAGTAGATGGGAATAATATTGGACTTAAAGCATTTTGTATCCACACAATCTGCACTCTTACACACACCACACCATTTACACCTAAAAATCTCTACACTCCATCTTCCTCCTCCACTCATGCTAGCTTTAGGATTTTGAACTTCCTCCCCAAAAGAACTTGGATTTGAAGAAGTGAAGAGGTAAGTGAATCATGTTTTAAATGGTGTGCTTATTGTTGATATGTTCTTGCTTATCATTCTCCTCTTACCTTCATTTGAACTTGGATTGAAGTTACTTGTTAGAAAATGGAGCTTGATGTTGAAAAATGAAGTATAATATGGTGTGTTGGTGTATTGTTGTTGGGATATTAGAGTTATACATGTATATGTGCATGGTATAGAAAGTTATGCAGGAAAATGGAAGTTTTTCGGAGGAACATAGCTCGGTGATCGATCACTAAGTAATGCGCGATCGATCGTGCGAAGCCCTCCAATAATTGGGCGAGAAAACAGCTCATCAATCGATCGCCTAAATCTTGTATTTGATCGCGAATGAACAATGAGTTTTCGCGATCGATCGTGAGGATTAGGGGATCGATCGCGAGCCTGTGAATTTTGAAAAAAATTGTTATTTTTTTGAGAAATTTGAAATGGAATATAATATGGCTTCTAATATGTTATTGTTAGGTAAATGTGCATTGATTTGTGTTCGAGTATGTTTGGATGTTTCGTGTTGTTGTTATATTCGAGCGAGGAATAGGGTACTTGCCGCTGTCATATGAAGCGATGGAAATATGGTACTTGCTGCTGTCATGTCGAAGCGATGATTATGCCGTTGTCATGTCGAAGCGAGGGGTATTATATATGCCGATATATGTCAAAGCGAGGGGTATAAAATACCGTTGTTATAACAAGACCGGAATAGTTGTGTTAGATATGTGGATATCGATATGTATCATGACATATAAATGGACTGTGGAGTTGAGCACTTATATTATGATCTAATGTTTATGTACATGATTTATGGAACAAGAACAACCGACGAGAATATGTTAAATGCATCGATTACAGGGAGTACACAAGATAAACGTCTTACGCAATTATTTATAATATTGCTCTCGAGTTTTGTTTATGAATGATGTAATTGCTCCTGGACGGTGGGTTGTTCCTGTAGGGACTTTTGGCAAAGAAGATTGAGGCAATGATAGAGATTGATGGGCTTAGAGAGGAACGACTCTGTCAATATAGAAGGGCGGTGATGATTTTGATTAGAATCTTTTGAACCTAGTAGGATGAACTACTAGCTATCACGTTCTTGTATTAAAGATGTAATTATTTGAATATGAATTTTTTTGTAAACTCCTCAAATGCCCGATGCTATTATCATAGAACCTCATTTCTTCTTGTTGAACATGCACGCTTATGTCTAAATGAATGTTTAAGGTATCGAGACCTTACATTAGTGGTATCAGAGCAATGGTTAGATAACCAGGACTGGGGGATGGGTAGTGTTAGTGGATAGACTGGATAAGTGTCCACTTATGAACATGTTCATGCATTTTATGCCTATTTTAGTTTGTATATACTATACTGACGTACTCAATAATGATTGATTGTTCGTGTTTTGCTAACTAACATGGTTTAGATTATGCAACTTGATAGTAGATTTCTATTGTTAACCATTGTGAAACAGCATGGCAGCGAACATTGAGATTGGCGATGTGGTGAGTGTTAATGCAAGTGTTGGACATACCAATCATCTACCACCGCCAGCTGTGGGTCAAGAACCTGCTGAACTTTACCGGGAGAACTGAGCTTGACCCAATTCCTTGGATTCCGACCGCCGATGTTTGAGGGGACTGATACAGGGGAAAAGGCCGAAGAATGGTTGGAAAGAATAGAACAGATCTTTGTAGCAGCCCCTTGTGCAAAGTCTACATGGATCAGATTAGCGGAGTTCCAACTTGCCAAGAAGGCGTCCATGTGGTGGAAGACAACAGTGATGGAACAGGAAGCTCAAAGGCATGATATATATTGAGGATTGTTTAGAACTCGGTTTCTGGCTCGTTATTTCTCAAACGCAGCACGGCAAGTTAAAGAAGATGAATTCACCAACTTGAAACAAGGCAATATGGCAGTATCAGATTATGCTCTTCATTGCTGAGATATGTGCCTCACATTGCCACTAATACTCAAGCTAAGATGAGGCACTTACTGAAAGGTTTGAGGCCCGAGCTATATGACATGGTGATCACTAATGGACTTACTTCCTTTGACGACGCTCTCTCACGAGCTGAATTAGAAAAGTTGGGAGTTGGTGCATATGTGGATTCAGTACCACCACCAGTATCCCCACAGAGGTCTAACCCTGATAGTCTGAAATCAAGAGGCGATATATTTAAGTCAAGAGGAACTTCATTGTCTTCTACAGTCTGTGGTCGACGACTTGATTTCCGTCACATGGGAGACCGCAGAAGTAATACTCAATCAAATAGGGGACAGACGCAAGCAAGTAGGTTTGGAGGAATCAAGTGCTATCATTGTGGAGGCCCTCATCGATGAGATAATGCACTGCTTGTTATGAATGTGGCAAAAAGGGCCAAAATGCTCGGAAATGTGCCACACGTGGAGGACAGCAAGACACTATAGGAAGGTTCTCGGACAGGGCAGTACAACAGTGGCAATCGTATATGCTGAGACAATTGGGAGGTCAGATGTCAGGTGATCGCTATTATTTTAAACAACATTTTTCAGTGTAGCGATTGTGTACAACATGTGCAAGGTGTCGAGTTTTAGTATAATGATATAAAAAGTACGAGTGTCGAACCCACGAGGACTAGGAAATAATTACCAAACTCCATTAATTTAACTATATTTAGCCTACGAAAATTGATTGTGATTTATTAACTAAATTGACTACTCAAAAATCAACCCAACAAACAAAAACAAAGAAGATTAGAATCAATGGAGACAATTATCAAGACTTTCGGTTCACCAGTGTAATTCCCCATAATTCGCCTATTAGTTAAGAATTGATTTCAAATGTTCTAAGGTGACGAGTTTTCCTAATGCACTTGTTATACCTTTGTCCGGCTATAGCAAATTTAATACTAACGTTACAATAAGCCACTCTTGTATCCTTATTGATCAATTAATATTGTATGTCGATCTATGAAAACTTCTAGCCTTCGATTACTAGATATCTATAGCTATCGCACTTGTATTTGACTCTATCTCTTGATCTCAGTCTGAAATTCACGTCATAAATCATTGTATCGTATTATAATTAAATCTCTCGATCTTAATTACAATTAATTATCATTCAATGATGGCCAAACCCTCAAAAGCATAAACAACAATAATCTATACACTTAGAAATATAAGAATCAATCAAAAACATTAAAATTGAATTATGGGTTCATACAAAGGATCCCCTTAGTCTTGACAACAAACCTAGCCAACAATCTCCATCTAATAACAGTGCATTAAATTGTTTTTCAACATTCTAAACATCAAAATCTAATGAAAATATAGAACTAGAGTTAGAAATACGGAAATAACGAAAGGCTTTGACTCCTTGCTTTGCCCCGTCGTCCCGTCTCTTCCGATGCGTCTTCTCTTCAATGGTTTAATGGAGTATGGATGGTTGGGGAAGATGAAGGTGTTGGAGGATGCTTGTGTAGGGTTTAATTATGAGCCAAAAGTCCAAATTTCATCCAAGGCAATCCATATTTATGATAGGAGGAGTTTCACCAAGCTAGGACACAAAATAACCAATTTGGAAATAAAATCCCAAAAATCCAGAGTTCTGGCGATTGATCGTTGCGAGTTACCAATCGATCGCCAGACTATTCTGGACAAGGGCGATCGATCGCTGCAAGTTACCGATCGATCACTGAATGCTTCTAACTCGAGGCGACTGATCGCCCTAATGTTGCAATCGATCGCTTCTTTTGAAATTCCATAATTTGCATTTTCGTCCCTCATTTTTTGTGTTTGCTTGGTTTGGTCCCTTTTCATCAATTATAGCCTCCACTTTTATGCGTTTGGACCTGGATTCCTTAAATATAAAAATATATACCAAAACACGCAATATTTTCCATGAATCGCTACAAAACTCCCCTAATCTTATATCAAATTAACCGCCTCCAGGCCAGGTTTTTGCTTTGACTGGAGAGCAGGCAGAGGCAGCTCCAGAAGCAGTAATTATGGGTAAGTGTTCCTTATTTACTTACCCTGCCTTTATATTGATAGATACAGGCGCTTCCCATTCCTTTGTTTCTGTTGAGTTTGTTAAGAAATATCAAATATGCTCGTCTCTTTTACCCACGCATCTCATTGTCTCGACACCCATGGGAAATAATGCGACCACTAAGCGAGTGGTATCCGATTACCTCATTTATTTCAAGGGTGATACCTTATAGGCATATTTGATTGTGTTAGAGATGAAACATTTTGATTGCATTGTGGGGATTGATGTGCTGAGTCGTTATTAGGCAGTTGTAGATTGTTGTCAATGAACAGTTTGTTTTCAGCCTGAGCAAGGGAAACGGTGGATGTTTTATTGACACGGGTCTCATCCAAGGATCTCGTTAATACCTGCTATCCGAATGTCACGACTATTAGAACGTGGGCATTCAGGCTACTTGATCTATGCGGTTGATGTTGCTGGAAAGAAAAAAGAAGTAAGGATTGAGGAGATATCGGTAGCCGTTGAATTTGTGGATAGATTTCCGGAAGAAATTCAAGGCTTTCCTCCTGGTCGCGAGGTTGAATACAAAATCGAATTAATACCAGGCACGACTCCTGTTTCTTGTGCCCCTTATGGAATGGCACTGGCGGAATTGAGAGAATTGAAGGTTCAGTTGGAGGAACTTCTTGACAAGGGATACATACGCCCAGCGTATCACCTTGGGGTGCACCGCTCTTATTTGTACAGAAAAAAGACAGTTCAATGCGCTTGTGCATCGATTACATGTAGTTGAACAAAGTGACAATAAAGAACAAGTACCTTCTTCCACGGATTGATGATCTATTCTGTTGGAATATGCCCTAAGACAAGTCATTAGATGATTGTTTAAGACATACAATGTTTTATGATTTTATAAATGGCAAATCATTATTATATATTATTCGAATATCTGTGCAATATGAATTGATATATAAGTTAATGACCTTAGAATAATATTGTATTATTCTTAAAGATTGTCCCTAGTCAAGTATTATCATAAATAAGGATAATGATAATACATTGAGACTAGTATGTTTTGATTGATGAATTGTTCATTGATATGAGATATCAAATCAACACATGGGTACATGTTAGAGAACGATGTACTGGACAGACCCACCATGAGAATGCTACATGGATAATTATATGAGTGTCATAAGCAATTCTCATTGTGATAATAATGTATGTAATCCTTACGACTTGTGATCACCAGAGATCCCAACATAAGGAGTTATGTATCTTGATATTGTCAAACGTTACCCGTAACAGGGTAAACTATAAAGGCGACTATTGGATACACTACGAATTATGTAGAGGGATGTTGATTGATCGAGATAGGATTTGTCCCTCCTATATAACAGGAGAAGTGTTTGGGCCCTTGATCAAGTAAGACTAAAATGCATGGCCATGCTCAAATGAGTCGATATGAGATATCGAGCTTATTCGTTTATTCTAGTTCTACTTGGGGATCAAGAAATAGAGATTGAATATATGAGTATGACTATTCCATGACTCGTGTTCAATCTAACACAAAGGACAAAGGGATTAAGTTACAAGATTAATATTATCACGATTCCTAGGTTATGTCGAGTCATTGACATTCTTGTAATTTGGGCAGCATTGATGTGTTGCTAGATACCGCTCATTTGCGACATAAAATGAGATTTTATGTCACTGCCAACATTACAAGATCCTATCGGGTCGCACAAAAGATCAAATCGAGAAGGGAAATTAAATTCATTGGATGAATTAATTGATTAAGAGGAGTCTTGATTGAATGATTAAAAGAACTTAATTAAATCATGGGTTTGGGCCCATTAGACTTTGAGAAAGTATTGAACTTTAATTAAGCCTTTTATTAACAAGAGTATTAATTAATTGTGGGGAACAATTAAAAATTATTCTAACCTACACCAAGGAAGCTCACGGCCGCCTATCTCTCTTGCTCTCTCGGTTTTCTTCATAGCCGACGAGATCATTGAGTATTTCTGGCGATCATTCGATTTTGAATCGAGTGTGCTTCTTGTTCCGGTTTAAGAACGAGTCTAGGAACTTGTTCTTAGGCTATCCCTTCACCCGATTTGATCGTGTGGATACCGTTGAGGCAAAACTAGATAAGTTTTGCTAGTGAATCGAAGGAGGCGTTGGACGTGGTGCTGCTTCGTGGAATCTGCTCAAACACGCTACAAGGGTGAGACTTTTGATCCCTAATCCGATATGATAACCTTTGTATAGATCCGGTGTATTAGTAATCCAAATTTTTTTATTCCGCTGCGTTGCTATGCTTGTTGGATTACTTACATATTCGACCAATTACAGGGCACAACGATTTACTCCAAGATTGATCTAAGATCTTATTATCATCAGATATGGGTTAGAGAAGGGGACGTCCAGAAGACAATGTTTCGGACCGGTTACAGGCATTATGAGTTCTTGGTCATGCCGTTCGGAGTGGTGAACGCCCGGGCTGTCTTTATGAGTTTGATGAATCGGATGTTCCAGCTGTATCTTGATCGGTTTGTCATAATATTTATTGATAACATCCTTAACTATTGTAGAAGCGAAGAGGAGCACGTGAGACATCTGCGAGTAGTGCTTCAGATCCTTCGGGATAACCGGTTTTTTACCAAGCTCAGTAAGTGTGAATTATGGTTGGACAGTGTAGTGTTTCTGGGTCATGTGATCTGCAATCAATCGCGAGAAAAGTAACCTGGGATTTTTTATTTTTTTTACAAAACTCCAATTCTTGTCATTCTTCGATAAGTTCGCTCGGTTTGGTCATTTTCATTGTTAATTAGCTCAAATCCTCAACTCTTATGCATTTCTACCTTTATTCCTGAACATACAAAAACAACACTAAAACGCATAATATCGTCCCAGAATCATAATAAATCGCACATAAATTCATAGCAAAATAATTGTAAAAATCACATTTATCACTTGATACTCCTTAGCATGCACCAAGAGATAACAACATGCAAAGATCCAATCAAAGAAATGGCAGTAGAGTAGAGTAGAAGAGAAGAGAAGAAAAATAAAAAAATGGCTAACCTACAGTCAACTAATCTCGTCTGATATTACTTTAAACTAGTCCCCGGCAACGGCGCCAAAATGTTGATTACAATTTATTTAAACAGTAAATTTTTAGTGTAGCGTGATTATACCGCAAGTGCGCGGTTGTCAAGTTTTAGTATAGTAGATGAAAATTGCCAGTGTTGAACCCACAAGAACAAGAAAGAAAGTACATCAACTAGTTTAACTATATTTAACTTACGATTGTCGGTGATCGAAAAGTGCCATTTTTGCACTTATATTTTCATATGTTTCTAGCCATTTTTATAGTGATTCTTGGAAGATTTTACGCTTTCGGTTGTGTTTTTATATATTTCCAGGAATCCAGTGAAAGTGCAAGAATTACCCGAAACCCCCATTTTATGGACTGGAAGGTGGAAATGGAACAAAACAAGCCAATATATTGGAAATAAGGTGAAAGAGTTGAGTTTAGGAAATTTTGAAGTAGGAGACCGATCGCAAGAAGAAGAAATCGATAGCTTCAAGGCAGAAGTGTGGAAAATTTTATACAGTACGAGATTGATCGCCACGAAAGAGAAATAGATCGCATCGAGACAGAAGGCTAAGGCAATCTATCGTCACTAAAGCTGAGATCGATCGCCATAGAGAGAAAAGTTGAAGAGATCAATCGCTATGGAGAAAGCGATCGATCGCTATGGAGAAAGCGATCGATTGCCAACAGAGTCCTGCGCGAAAAAAACTTCCTTTTTTAAAAGATGGCTATGTTTGGTCCTAGATTTTGTTGGGCTTGGTTTCTTTAATATAAAAGGGAGTTTTTGTAGCAAAGATAGGACTTTTCATCTGATTTTTACCCTAGACTTGGGAGAAGCCACCACATACAAGTAGGAGATTCAAAGCAACGCAGCTGGAGACGGAAGATCGGATCAATGCAAGAGTCAATGCCTAGCGATTTTCTATATTTCTAAACTTTGTTTTGGTTTATTATTCAAGTTTCAATGTTTATTATGTTGTTTAATATGATAAACCATTATTCTTTCTTTATTATGCTAGGCTAAGTTGTTTATCGAGCTTATGGGATCTTTTGTATGAACCCACAATTTTAATTCTAGTTTTTGATTGAGTTTTTGTTATCTTTGTGTTTGTGTTATGGTTTTAATGCTTTTAAGGGATTATCTACCCTTTGAATGATGTTAGTTTGCAATTGAGATCGAGAGATTAGATTGTAATACGGAACAAAAAACACACACCGTGCATTTCAGACTGAGATCGAGAGATGACGTCAAATACATGTGTGATAGCTATAGATATCTAGTAATCGAAGGCTAGGAATTTTCATAAAGCGCATGTGATATTAATTTGTTAAATAAGTGAACGAAAGTTACTTACTTCAAATTGTTATGAGGTTTAATATAGCTCGAGAGAGTATATTAGATATAACCGGAAAACTTGTCACCTTAGATGCATTAATATTGATTAGAACAAGTAGATGAATTCTCGGGATTACTTAAGTGAACCTAAGTCTCGATATTTATCTCTACTGTTTACTATATTCTCTCTTCGTGTTTTGGTTATTTCCTAAATTTGAGTAAATTAGTCAATCATTCATAACAAATTCATAGGTTAAATATAGTTAAACTAACTAAATATGGTAATCACTGCTAGTTCATGGGGTACGACATCCCTACTTTCATATCATTATACTAAAACTTAATACCGTGCACTTGTGGTATAATCGTGTCACACTAGAAATAATTGTTTAAAATAATCGCGATAAAGTTTTTGGCACCGTTGTTGGGGACTAGTTTAAGTAATATCATAAAAGATTAGTTGACTGTAATTTAACCATTTTTTATTACTCTTGTTAAGTTTTATACTATTTCACTACTGGTGTTGGTTTGATTTTTGCAGGCAGTTGTTGTAAGGACCCCCGTGCCCTTAATCCGATATTAGTGTATTAATCCTTACCATTTGCGCATACAATCATATTATCATGGGGGAAAAACCATATGCAAGTATAACATCATATACTATCCCGAAAATTTCTTGCATTAGAACCACATAATACTCAAATTCCCCAACCAAGATCACTTACATAGCATGCACCCTCATATACACTAACAAGCTCTCAGTTCATTTAGCAAATCCGTATTTAATTGCATGTGAACAATAAATGATGAGAGAAAAGTCATTGCCCTTTTACACATTCCATATACACGTAAAAACATACTCACATGAGAGCACCCAATGAATAAACGTGTATCTAATGTATAAGATACTCTACCGAATGCCATTATTGGTACTTCGATCTTGAAAGCACACCCCATGCATAGTTCGATCTCAACTCTGGATCTACATACTTATTCAACTAGCTCTGGTACCTCAATCCTGGAAGTACCTCAAATTAACTGCCCGAGCTCAACTCCAAAGCTACTGCTGCACCTGTATCACCTGCCCTAACAGAGACAACCCCCACACGCGGTGAGCATACCAATACCACCAATCCGATAATCATAATATTACAGTTAATAATTTACAGAATGTAAATGTCATGAATTTAAATGATACTTCCTGGATGGTATCATCCTCATCCGGGATCCCCTATATCGTCCCTGTTCTCAAATAACCAAACTCATCAAATTCCCAAGCAAGTTAATTCACCACATAGATTTAACTAATACCATTTCTGCCATGCCAGTTCCATAATCAAATATGATTAAATCATTAAATAAAGGACCATAGATATCACATACATCTAACCAATGATTCCATGTTTCTATCTCATTGCTCGCTCCACAATAGCGGCATTTTAACCCCACGCTTGCTCAATAGCAGCGACGTTGTAACCGGTGGTCGCTCAACGGCGACAACATCCCAATCATTGCTCGCTCAAAAGCAGCACCATAAAATTCCGAATATATATATATCCATTTATAGTAATTACCATGTACCATGCATTTCCATATACATTTATTGCAACATAGTGTACCATGCACTCAACAATTGCAATTATATAAAAGGGCTATGCTCGTACGTCATACGTACCTTATAATTCCGTAGTTCGAGTCCAACCTTGCCTGAGTCCCACGACCCGATGAGTTATGTGCTAACACATAAATAACTCACAATTAAATACAAGCATGCAACCACGTGCCCAAGCACATTCACAACTTCCAACCCTATCGTCAAACGGTGACGATGACCAATACAAAAGCCCCCCAGCTAAGCATGCATAATACCCAAAATATATCATTTTATAAGTTTAAAATGATAGCCAAAAACTCAACCGAGAATTCCGTTTTATTAAACTTTGGCTCCAACCAATCCATTTTAAAAGTATAGCATTCCCATTGGAATGTAGACATTGCCCCGCAAATCAGCTAATTAAACCCGTTTCCAAAAACCTGACATTTTCTAAAATTTTCGAAAAAAACTCCAACCTTCGAGCGGCGATCGATCGCTGATTTTATCGCGATCGATCGCCCCTAACCAGTGGACACCCAGCGCCTTATCACGATCGATCGCGAGTCTCCGCGATCGATCGCCAACCCACTCGCGATCGATCGCCGAGACTCTGCGATCGATCACCAGTACTGTATATCTTCACCAAATTCCAGCTGCTCGTCGCGATCGATCCCTCCGCAATCGATCGTGACCTGCGATTTTCCAAAAAACTCGAGCTTCCATGGTGTTTTTCACACTCAAACTCAAAACCAACACCCCATACACCTTGAACACCTAAAAAACTCCATTAAAACTCAATAAAACTCCAATAACAAACTTTAAGATTTTACCCAAAAATCCACAAATCCAAATCTAACATAATACTCAACGAAAATAAAAATACTACTACCAAATCGAAGACAGGGATGAGGGAAAGATTAATACCTGATTATTTTCGAGAAAATCGGCTCCCAAGCCAAGCTACCAACGATTTCTCCTCCAAGGGAGAAAGAGGGGAAATGAGGGAAGGGTTAGGCGTAGAGAGAGTGGGGAGAGAGGGAAGGAATCCGTGCCAATGACGGAACACTGAGTCTACTGGTATATATAGTACCAAAACTCCAAAATACCAATCCCTCCACAGATACATCATGACTCATTAAAAATCATCTATTTTCAATAATTACCTCCCAATCTCTATTCCATTACCAGCCCCAGTACAAAGTACTCCTGACCCCAAATCCCACCAAAAAACCAAATTCCAAGGTTATCACCACGATGAGAATACATTCTCGTCCCTTGGATCCAACGACTCCAAATACCGGATTTAAAATCCCCGGGAGTCCCAATACCGTAATTAAGTCATAATTGCCACATTAAATTACATTAAGGATCATTACCACCTGGAATTAACACCATTAATTATCGGGCATCACAGTTGTCTTCGTGGTGCATGCTATGGAGTGGCAACCCTATACTAGAGCCACTTGACTTAGAGATTGAACGGACTTACCGTAGACTTCAGAGAGAAGCTCGAACAATGTCTGAGAACAATCAAGGAGTGAATGGTGAATGTGAACAGTGCAATGAGGAGGTACCGATTACACGATCATTGATGGACTATGCACAACCCTCTTTCCAAGGCAACCTGTCGAGTATAGCGTTACCGAGGATTCAGGCTAATAACTTCGAGATCAAGCATGCTGATGATCATAATGCTCATATCTCCAACTTCTTGGAGATTTGAGATACTTTCAAGCACAATGGTGTCACTGACAACTCTAGCAGGTTACGACTATTCCCTTTTTTCTTTAAATGATAAAGCTAAGAGCTGGTTGAATTAATTGCCTGCAGGATCGATTACTACTTGGGATGAGATGTCTCAAGTTTTCTTATCAAAATACTTTCCCCCATCCAAGACAGCTAAGATGCACAACCATATTACCACGTTCATGCAAAATGATCATGAGACACTATTTGAAGCTTGGGAGAGCTTCGAGGATTTACTGCGAAGATGCCCACATTACGGCCTTCCTTTTTGGCTTCAGGTACTAACATTTTACAATGGTTTATTTTATGCTAATAGATCCATGGTTGAAGCAGTAGTAGGGGTACCATTATGAGAAAGACACCTGAGGAAGCCTACACACTTTTGGAGGAGATGGCTTCTAACAGTTACCAGTGGTAGTCTGAGAGAAACGTGCCAAAGAGACCGATTTAGATGCATCAAGTTGATGAGGTGACAGTGACAGCCGCTCAGTTGGAGGCTTTGAAAAAAATATTGGATAGCTTGAGTGTGACAGTGATGCAAGCTCAAGTGATCGTCTGTGATTTATGTGGAGGCAACCATCCGAGCACGGAATGTTAGGCAGGTAACCACTTTGTTCAATCTACTGAAAATGCTAACTTTGTAGGAAACAGGCCACCACAGGCTAACTCCTATTCCAACAACTATAACCAACCATGGAGGAATCATCCAAACTTCTCTTGGTCCAACCAAAAGAATGTCTTGAATCTACAACCTCCACCGGGCTATCCACCAAAGCCGAGCATGGAAGAGTTGGTGATCAAGTTCATTACATCAACGAAGAATAGGATGAAAAATCAAGATGCTTCGATAAAGAACTTGGAAACTCAAGTGGGACAGTTGGCGAACATTCTGGCTGGTCGAACTCAAGGGACATTGTCTAGCGATATCGAAAAGAATCCAAAGGAGCAAGCAAAGACCATGTCATTGAGAATTGGTAAGCAAATCGGATCACCTGTTGAGGAGAAAGAGGAAGCTGAGGATGTGCAAGAAGAGGAAAGTGAACAAACTGAAGCAAGAGTTAAGGAGAAAAGGTAAGTCTTCTACCAAGACACCCACCACACCACTGACGCAGGTACAAATCCCACCTCCTTTTCCCGCTGCATTAAAAAGAGCTAAGGTAGATGAAAGCTTTGCAAAATTTCTTGAAATTTTTAAGAACTTACATATTAATATAAAATTTGTTGATGCTTTACTTCAAATGTCTAGTTATGCTAAGTTTTTGAAGGAAATCTTATCGAATAAGAGGAGATTAGGAGAGCATGAGACAATAAGTTCAACCGAGGAGTGCTCAGCGATTGTACAAAACAAATTACCTCCAAAGTTAAAAGGTCCAGGGAGTTTCTCTATACCCTGCACCATTGGTTCTATTTCATTTACTAAATCTTTGTGTGATTTGGGTGCGAGTATAATCATATGTCATTGTCAATTTTCACGAAGTTGGGATTAGGTGAACCAAAACCTACTACAGTTTCACTTCAGCTGGCAGATAGATCTATCATCTACCCCCGAGGACTCATTGAGGATGTGCTTGTAAAAGTTGATAGATTCATTTTCCCGGTGGATTTCCTCGTGCTAGACATGGAAGAAGATGTCGAAATGCCTTTGATCTTGGGAAGACCATTCTTAGCCACTGGAAAATCACTAATAAATGTTCATCAAGGGAAGTTGATCCTCAGTGTAGGGGAGGATCAAGTCACTTTTAATGTTTTAAGGTTATGAAACACCCACACAATGAGCATATATGTTTTAGTATTGCCATTGTTGATGTGTTGTATACAAGGTATTTCGATGAGAATGCAAGGATGAATTGGAAGCTTAACTCACTAATGCTAGAGACATGCTTGAGGAGGAGGAAGAACATGAGATTCTTGCTCAAATGCGAGCCAACCCTCCTTACATAAAACGCCAAAGCAATAATTTCGGATTGTTGGGGGAAAGGGACATCAAGCCACAAAATCCTTCCATCTAAGAACCACCAACTCTCGAATTCAAGACCCTACCAACTCACCTCAAGTATGTTTATTTGGATAATAATAATTCTTTACCAGTAATTATGTCTTCATCTTTGACAGGTACTAACGACGAGAAGCTCCTTAGGATTTTGAGGGAGCATAAGCAAGCATTTGGATGGAAAGTGGTGGACATAAAAAGGAATAAGCCCATCAATGTGCATGCATAAAATCTTGATGAAGGACACTTACAAGACCTTGGTACAACCACAACGCCGTTTGAATCCGAAGATGCAAGAAGTAGTCAAGGCGGAAGTGATAAAGCTACTCGACGCATGTATTATCTATCCTATCTCTGATAGTGCATGGGTTAGTCCAGTGCAATGTGTGCTAAAAAAAGAAGGTATGACTGTTATCACCAATGAAAACAATGAGTTATACTAGAACAGTCACGGGTTGGCGAGTATGCATTGATTATAGGAAGTTAAATGAACCCACACATAAAGACCATTTTACTCTCCCATTCATTGACCAAATGATAGAGTGTCTTGCAGGATATGATTTCTACTATTTTCTAGATGACTATTCTTGGTATAATCAAATAGCTATTGCACCTACGGACCAAGAGAAGACGACATTCACTTGTCCTTATGGTACATCTGCATTTAGGATAATGCCATTTGGATTATCTAATGCACCTGCTATGTTTCAACGATGCATGATGTCTATATTCCATGACATGGTAGAAAAGTGTCTAGATTTCATGGATGACTTTTCTGTGTTTGTAAATTCATTGGATTCTTGCCTGCATAATCTTGACTTGGTGTTGAAATGGTGTGAAGAAATGAACTTGGTATTGAACTGAGAAAGTATCACTTCATGGTACAAGAAGGTATAGTCTTGGGGCACAAAATATCCCGAAAGGGTATTGAAGTAGACCGAGTAAAAATACAAGTGATACAAGAACTACCTCCACCCGTATCAGTGAAATAGAGTTCAGAGTTTTCTAGGCCACGTTGATTTCTATAGAAGATTTATTAAGGATTTTTCTAATATTCAAAACCTCTATCTCATTTATTGACTAAGGATGCACCATTTGATTTTAATTCTGATTGTTTGCGGGCATTCGAGACATTGAAGGAGAGGTTTGTAACAACACCAGTTTTTGTAGCACCTGATTGGGGTTTTCCATTTGAGTTGATGTGCGACGTTAGTGACACCGCAGTTGGAGCAGTACTGGGACAAAGAAGGAACAAGGTATTTCATACGATTTACTATGCTAGTAGAACTTTAAATGAGGCACAACAAAATTATGCCACCACTGAGAAAGAACTTCTAGCAGTAGTATTTGCTTTTGACAAGTTTCACTCCTATCTTTGTCTATCTAAGATAATTGTTTACACTGATCACTCTGCACTCAAATATATCCTTTCTAAAAAAGACGCTAAACCAAGTTTGATTCGATGGATTCTTTTATTGCAAGAGTTTGACTTAAAAATTAAAGATAAGAAGGGTGTAGAGAACGTAGTGGCAGATCATTTGTCTAGGATTGATAATGCGACTGAGGAGCATAATACTGAAATAGAAGAGATAAATGAGATTTCTTGATGAACAATTGTTTCAAGTTCTTGCACTACTTTGCGAATTATCTTGTTAGAAATATCCTCCCACAAATGACTTTTTATCAAAAGAAGAAATTTTTATCTGATGTTAAGCAGTACATGTAGGAGAAACCATTATTGTCCAAGATTTGTGCAGACAATATGATTAGGAGGTGCGTTCCATAGAACGAAATGGCGTCTATCATGAGCCACTGTCATGACCGAGAGGTAAGGGGACACATGGGTCCAACCAAAACTGTTGCAAAGGTACTTGAATCCGGTTTTTTTTTGGTCGGCCTTATTTAAGGAGGCATACATGTACGTTTCTACTTGCGATAAATGTCGAAGTACTGGTAATATTTCTAGGAGACAGGAGATGCCTTTAAACAATATTCTTGAATATGAATTATTTGATGTTTGGGGCATAGACTTTATGGGACCATTTCCAAATTCGTGTTCGAACTATTATATACTTGTTGCGGTCGATTATGTGTCAAAGTGGGTTGAGGTTGGAGCTTCACACACTAATGATGCTATAGTGATGGTGCAGTTCTTGAAAAAGAACATTTTTACTTGATTTGGCACCCCTCGAGCAATCATTAAAGACGGTGGGTCACACTTTTGCAACAAAATTTTTGAAAAACTTTTAAGCAAATATGGTGCATGCACAAGATTGCAATACCTTACCATCCACAAACTTGTGGGCAAGTGGAAGTGTCAAATAGGGAAGTGAATCTGATTTTAGAAAAAAACTTTCAATGTGTCTCGAAAGGATTGGTCTTTAAGGTTAGATGACATTTTATGGGCATATAGAACTACATTTAAAACACCTATTGGCGCCACACCATATAGATTAATTTTTGGAAAAGCATGTCATCTTCCAATTGAACTTGAACACAAGGCATCTAGGGCAATAAAAAATCTAAACTTAGATTAACTGCTGCAGGTGATAAACGTCTTCTGAAATTAAACGAAATGGAAGAGTTTCGGAACCAAACCTATGATAATTCAAAGATCTACAAAGATAAGACAAAAAAGTGACATGATGCAAGGCTCAGTCAACGTCATTTCAAAGAAGAAGATATGGTGTTATTATTTAACTTTAGATTATGGTTGTTTCCAGGAAAGCTGAAATCTTGTCGGTCTGGACCATTTCGAATTTTCAAGGTGTTTCCCTAATCAAGCTATATGATCCAAACAAGGGAATCTTCACAGTGAATGCACAACGATTGAAGCACTACCATGGGCATGATTTCAATGAACCGATGTGCACCACCATCCATTTTGTTGAATGAAGTGACTGCAGTAGAAAGTTCACTTCGGACTATAAATCAAGAACTAATATGTCTTTTCCCTCCTTTATTTTAGTTTAATAATTTTAGCTTGGTTGTTAACTTCTTGAACTTCTTTCTTGGTAGGAAAAATGTGTGCCAAGGGAAGATGAACTCTCAAATGATGCAAAAATTTCATTGAGCTTATTGTCACTAGGCGACCGATTTCTCACCAATAGGCGATTGATCGCCTCTCACGTTGAAAAACATTTCAGAGAGTACTGTCCCTAGGCGATCGATTTCTCACCACTAGGAGATTGATCGCATGTTTCTCAATAAAAATAATAATAATAATTCTTATTTTATTGACCATAGGCAATCGATCTCATACCACATCGCGATCGATCGCCTCTCGAGAAAAAAAGCACACAAAACTTACTGTACAGAGTCGATCGATCTCTACACAATAGGCGATCGATCGCCTAGCGATATTTTTTGTTTTTTTTAAGACACGAATCTACACACACACACACACACACATATCAGATTTCCTCCCCAAATTTCTTCCCCAATTCCCTCTTCGAAAATCAATTCCCCACAAATTCACTCACTAATTCCTCCCAACTTTAAATGAAAGAGATCTCTTCTCCTATCTAGTGCCATAATCTCAATTTTGTTCCAATTCTTCTACATGTTTAAGGCTAGGGTTGGGCACTCCATTTGCAAGTGAAGATTTCTCCAAGCCAAGGACCACTCACCATCAATTTTCAAAATTCTTGATGTAAATTGGCTTGCACTTTCATGGGTTTTATACTGAATATCTACATTGTTGGGATAGTTGGAAAGATTGATTTTTTTTATGAATTGTGGTGAACAAGGATAATGGATAAGTTCGGGGGAGTTTTGAGCTAGCTTTGGATTATTGAAATTGGTGTTTGCTGGAATTTCCTAGATTTTGTTGGTGCTTTGCTTGTGAATTTGTATAATCTTAATGGCAATGAAAAAGAAGCCAAGAGCAGGAACCACATCTTCATCCTCCGCCCCAACATATGACACTACTCGATTTGCTAACCAAGTGGCCACGGATTTCTTTGAAAAATGGCGTGATAGGCCCTTGGTAAGGGAGCGTGAATGGAAATGGACACGCCCAATTCCGCTATCCTCCAAGAGGCTGAACGATGAAATTGGTTGGGATTTGTGAGACCTCCATGTACTGATTCCCATTGTAAAAGAATTTAATGCAAACTATAAGGTATCTGTGGACTTACCTTATGCCACATTTCGACGAAAATGATTTCTCTGATTATGTGCAACACCATATAGACTACAATGAAATCATCGAAACCCTTGTGGGGAGGGTGGGGAATGGACACTGACTAATAATGGAAAAATAAAGAATTTTAAGAAGACTCAGTTGAAAGCCGAGGCTGACATTTGGTTCACTTTTATTTCTCATCGAGTCTTACCATCTACACACACCGTGGATAGAGCACTGATAGTATTTGCTATCATGACTGGCCGGTCGGTGAATCTCGGGAGCATCATCGCATCTTATATGAGATTGGCGGTGGAAGGTTCCACCACGATTGGTCTTCCATTCCCATCATTAGTCACTGAGTTGTGTCGGCAGGAAGGTGTGCCCTGGGATACTCATGAAGAGACACTGAATCCATTCACCCCTATTCAAATTGCAACACAACCTATGGAAGCCAGAGCCAGGGCCATCACAGGAGCCAGAGCAGCCACAATCATCACACCGTCGAGTCCCTCATCATTATTCTACTATATCTTCTCCTACGACCATAACTCAAAGATTCCAATCTCTAGAGAAGGAGCTAATGGCACTTAACTTTCACCGGCAATTGATGTGTGATGGGCAAAAAGAGCTCCAGAGTAATCAAGAAGAGATCTTGCGAAATCAGGATGACATGCGCTCATCGAGAATTTAGGCGTTTCTCCTACGACTGGCATATGGTTGTGGCTCAAGCTCATCCACACTTGGCTTTCCCACAGCCACCCACTCTCCAGCCATACCCACCACCCACTGAGGATGAAGACGAGGAAGGAACTGCTGCAGATGAGAGTGACGACCAATGACAGTCTCCCCCACAAGTATTACTTTGTCCTACTTTTGTTTTTCACGTTCACTACAATGAGGATAATGTAGTACTTAAGTTTGGGGGAGTAGTTAGCTTTTGATTCATACTTTATGATATTGTGAGTTGTGTTAATTCTTGAAAATTGATTTTAGCATATATATTGCTCTAATATCTTGTCTACTCTGTGGCACTTATGTTAAAGGCTAAGTGGTGATGAGTCCAATGAAGAGCATGAAAAAAATCTTTTTGTTTCTTTGGTGTAATTGGATTAAAGCAGTGACACTATGCCATGATGATATTAATTTTACTCTACTTATGACTTGAGTCTTGATGATTTTCGACTTGTTGTGAATATCTTAAGTTGAGTTGACATGTTGAAAATGATGAATAATTTGAGCACATTGAGTCATGAACTTGTTGATTGCATTTAGAGTAGTGATGATATGTGTGAACTTGATGACATGTCTTGAGCATCTTAGAGTGATCATAGAAACTATTTGATGATGGCACTTTGAGGTGAAATTTTATAAATATGAACTTGGCTTTGGCATGATTTAGTCGATCTTTGGAACATTTGAGCCTTGCAAGCCTACCTTTTCTATATTTATCCCTAGTGTCCACTTTTGAGCTTAATTAAAAAAGAATGAAAATTAACCACCATTCGACTTTCATTGATAAACTCATTATACATACCCTTATACGAGCCTGAAAATAATTTGTATCCTTACCTTAAGGGAGTATAATGGAATTCATGTGCGTACTCTGTTTTGAGCTATTAAGTTAATCACGTACTATGTTTTGGACTATTACAAGAAAAAAATTCAATGCCTAATGAAAAAGAAAAAAGAAAGGCATAGTGAAAAAATAGCATAGTTATGTGATGATGAACCATGTGGATATCCTTCATTGACCACGTTTCGTAAAATCTAACATAGCCCATGGACATCAAGATAAAAAGATATAAAGAAAAAGAAAACGAGGGAGTTGAAGATGTGCTAAGATGAAATTTATAAATTATACCCTCTTCTTTGATTTCCCTATCTTTTCTTTGAAACAGACACCAAAATGCCTAACATTATAAGCTGGAAAAGACCTTTTGATCAAAGTCTAGGAGTTAATTACATTAGTGGAGAAGTGCTTGACAAATAGGCATATGGGATGCTCTATGATAATCTTAACTGTTGTTGATTAGCATTGTTTGATCTATGATGATTGTATGATACTTGTGATTGAAAATAGCACACACACACTCACTTTCCAAGTTTGAGGCATGTTACTTGGTTTAAAGAGAAAACACCTCTTGTCTGTTGGATGAATTCTTGATGTGGTATGAGTGAAATTCCTGAGACAAACATATGAGCACGAAATAATCCATGTCACCTATCATTTGGGAGCTTCACTGTTTTTAATTCTATTCTTGCTCGAGGACGATCAAGAGCTAAGTTTGGGGGAGTTGATAAGTACAATTTTTGCACTTATATTTGCATATGTTTCTTGCCATTTTTATAGTGATTCTTGGACGATTTTACGCTTTTGGTTGTGTTTTTGTATATTTCCAGTAATCCACTGAAAGTGCAAGAATTACTCGAAAAACCCCATTTTATGGACTGAAAGGTGGAAATGGAACAAAACAAGCCAATACATTGGAAAGAAGGTGAAAAGAGTTGAGTTGGGAAATTTTGAAGCAGGAGATCGATCGCTATACAGTAAGAGATCGATCTCCATGAAGTAGAAATCGATCGCATCGGGGCAAAAGGCTGAGGCGATCAATCGCCACTCAAGCTGAGCTCGATAGCCATAGAGAGAAAAGTAAAGTAAAAAATCGCTATGGAGAAAGTGATCGATCGCCAACTGATAAGTGTCATTTTTACACTTATATTTGCATATATTTCTTGCGATTTTTATAGTGGTTCTTGGAAGATTTTATACTTTTGGTTGTGTTTTGTTATATTTCCTGGAATCCAGTAGAAGTGCAAGAAATACTGGAAAAACCCCATTTTATGGACTAGAAGGTGGAACTGTGAAAAGACGAGGCAAGCCATGGAAAAGAAGTGAAAAAAAAACTCAATTTGATGATGAAACCAATAGGCGATCGATCGCTTGCAACAAGAGACTGATCGCCTAAAGCCAGAAAGCTGATGGAAGTTCGAAGCAAGAGGCGATTGATTGCCACAAACCATGCGATCGATCGCATCAGGGCAGAAGACAAAGGCGATCGATTGCCTATCACAAGAGACCGATCGCCTGAAGAGAAAAAGTTGAAGGCGATCGATTGCCACAAAAGAAGCGACCGATCGCGCGCAGAGTCCCAAACTTAAAAAAATTCCTTAATTAAGTTTTGGTCTATTTTTGGTACCACATTTCTTGGGCTCGTGAAGGGGCATATAAATTGGATTTTTTAGGTCAAAGTGAGGGTTCTTTGCAGCTCTGAATAGGCATCCTACCATTGGAAGAGAAATCACATTCAAGACGATTCAAAGGAACGCAGCTAGAGACGGGAACAACGGATCGACGCACGATTCAACATCGAGTGTTATTAGTATTTCTGAACTATTGTTTAGTTTTATTTTCGAATTCCAACATTTATAATGTTGTTAGATGTTATAAAACGTTGTTTTTCCATTAATATGCTAGGCTAACTTTGTTATCGAGACAAGGGGATCTTGTGTATGAACCCACAGTTTTAATTCTAGTTGTTGATTGAGTTTTTGTTATTTTTGAGTTTATGTTATGCTTTTAATACTTTTAAAGGATTAGCTACTCTTTGAATGTTGTTAGTTTGCAATTGAGATCGAGAGATGATATTGTAAGACGGAACAAATAACATAAACCGTGGATTTCAGACCGAGATCGAGAGATGACGTCAAATACACGAGTGATAACTATAGATATCTAGTAATCGAAAGCTAAGGGTTTTCATAGAACGTATGCAACATTGAATTGTTAAATAAGTGAACGAGAGTTACTACTGCAATTCAGTGTTAGGTTTAATATAGCTCGAGAGAGTATATTGGATATAACCGGAAAACTTGTCACCTTAGATGCATTAATTTTAATTAGAACTAGTAGGTAAATTGTGGGGGATTACTCAAGTGAATCGAAGTCTCGATATTTATCTCTACTGTTTAATATCTTAATTTTTTGTGGTGTGGTTGAGTCTTGGAGTTGAGTAAAGTAGTTAATCTTTCAACCAATTTCGTAGGTTAAATATAGTACGCTAGTTAAATTTGGTAATTACTGCTAGTCCCTGTGGGTACGACAATCCTTACTTTTAGACCATTATACTAAAACTTGACACCGTGCACTTGCGGTAGAGAATCGCTACACTGAGAGATAATTGTTTAAAATAAAAGCGATCAAGTTTTTGGCGCCATTGTCGGGGACTAGTTTAAGTAATATCATAGGAGATTAGTTGATTATAATTTAGCCATATTTTTTTAATTTTTACTTTTATTACGGTTTATACGATTTCACTACTGTTGTTCCTTCGTTGTGTTGAATTTTGGAGGGAGTTGTTTTTGCAGTGCATGCTACGAAGTGACAGACCTATACTAGAGCCACTTGACTTAGAGATTGAACGAACTTGCAGAAGACTTCAGAAAGAAACTAGAGAGATGGCCGAGAATCATCGAGGGAATGGTAATGGAACAACGAAGAAGTGCCAATTTTACAAGATCCATGATGGACTATGCACAACCATCTTTTCAATGCACCATGTCTAGCATCACAAGACCAAGGATTCAGGCTAATAACTTCGAGATCAAGCCTGCCATAATTCAGATGATTCAACACTCTGTGCAATTCGGAGGATCGCCTACTGATGATCCTAATGCTCATATCTCCAACTTTTTGGAGATATGCGACATGTTCAAGCACAATGGCGTCACTGACGACGCCATCAGGTTACGACTCTTTCCCTTTTTCTTTAAGTGATAAAGCTAAGAGTTGGTTAAATTCATTGCCTGCAGGATCGATCACTACTTGGGAGGGGATGGCGCAAGCATTCTTATCAAAATACTTTCCCCCTTCCAAGACAGCTAAGATGCGCAATGATATCACCACATTCACGTAACATGATCCGGAGACACTGTATGAAGCTTGGGAGCGCTTCAAGGATCTACTTCGAAGATGCCCACATCATGGCCTTCCGATTTGGCTTCAGGTACAAACATTTTACAATGGTTTATTTTCTTCTAATAGATCCATGATTGATGTAGCAGCAGCAGCAGGTACCATTATGAGAAAGTCACCTGAGGAAGCTTACACACTCTTGGAAGAGATGGCATCCAACAATTACCAGTGGCAGTCCGAAAGGAATGTGCCCAAAAGACCGATTGGGATGCACCAAGTTGATGAGGTAACATCAATAAAAGCTCAATTGGATGCGTTGAATAAGAAAATGGATGGCTTGAGCATGATAGCGATGCAAGCTCAAGTGGTCATATGTGATTTGTGTGGAGGCAACCATCAGAGCACAGAATGCCAGGCATGTAATCCTTTTGTGCAATCTATTGAGAATGCTAACTTTGTAGGAAATAGGCCACAACAGGGTAATTCTTACTCCAACAACTATAACCAACCGTGGAGGAATCATCCAAACTTCTCTTGGTCCGACCAAAAGAATGCGTTGAATCCCCAACCACAACCAGGTTACCAACCAAAGCCGAGCATGGAGGAATTACTTGTCAAGTTTATATCGTCTACTGAGACCAGGATGAATAACCAAGATGCATCTATCAAGAATTTGGAAACTCAAGTCGGACAATTGGCAACCATCTTGGCTGGAAGAGCACAAGTAACTCTGCCGAGTGACACCGAGAAAAATCCAAGGGAGCAAGCCAATGCCGTGACCTTGAGGAGTGGAAAGGAACTTGGTGCTGAGAAGGAAACGGAAAAGATTTTAATGAAGCAAGCGGAGAAGGAGCAACCATGCAACAAGGGTAAGTCCATTGGAGCCACTATATCGATCTCACCACAAGAAAAGGTACACATTCCTCTCACATTCCCTGCAGCAATTAATAGGGCAAAGGTTGATTCAAACTTTGCCAAATTTTTAGACATGCTTAAGAATTTTCATATCGACATACCATTTATTGATGCATTACGAGAAATGCCTAATTATGCCAAATTCTTAAAGAAAATGTTGTCTAAGAAGCAGAAATTGGGAGAGCACGAGACTGTCTTTTTAACTGAGGAATGTAGTGCTATGGTGCAAAAGAAATCGGCCACGAAGTTAAAAGATCCAGGGAGTTTCTCTATTCCTTGCACTATTGGGCCTATTTCTTATATTAAATCATTATGTGATTTGGGTGCTAGTGTGAACTTGATGCCTTTATCTGTTTTTAGGAGACTTGGATTGGGAGAGCCGAAGCCCACAAGGGTAGTGTTGCAAATGGCAGACAAGTCTATCACCTACCCACTAGGAATCATTGAAGATGTGCTAGTTAAGATAGATCAATTCACCTTCCCGGTGGATTTTCTAGTGTTGGATATGGAGGAGGATGTGAGAATGCCATTGATCCTGGGACGTCCATTCTTGGCTACTGGAAGAGCCATCATTGATGTTGAAGAAGGAAAGTTGATCCTCCGTGTAGGAGAGGATCGTGTTACATTCAATATGTTCAAATCTTCAACACACGCATTCAACGCGCATGATTATCTAAAAGTTAACATGATTGACACTTTGCTTGTTGATGTGGTACAATGTACTAATAAGGTAGACAGGGAGTCCGAGCTAGAGCCTATAGAAGGAAAAAGCCATGACATGGTAAAATCACCAAAGGCTAAGAAGTTCAAGGAGAAAAGGACCTTCATGAAGGGAGAGACGGTGCAGTTGCATAAAGCGCCACCACCTCGCATTTTTCAAAGCAAGCGAAAGGCGTCATGGGTTGGACCAGTCATGGTAACTACCGTCTATGCTCATGGAGCAATTAAGGTAAGTGATCCTATTCTAGGCACTTATGTGGTAAATGATCAACGGTTAAGACACTGCAACGTGGATGACACTAAGCGATGTTGATAAGAAGTCCAGCTTGGAACTATAATCAAGAACTAATTTTTCTTCTTCCTCCTTCGTTTTTGAATTTAGTAATTAGTTTCATGATTTTGATTTGGGTTTTAACTCTTTAAGTTTTCTTCTTTGTAGGAAATGACTTGCAAAAAAAAAAACTATAAAAAAAATTTCTACTGGAGGCAGGCGATCAATCGCTGAATATGAAGCGATCGATCGCCTCAAACAGAAATTTGAAAAAAGCTTACTGGAGGTAGGCGATTTATCGCTTAATATGAGGCGATCGATCGCCTTGAACATCAACTTTTAAAAAAGCCTACTGGATGTAGGCGATCGATCGCTTAATATGAGGAGATCGATCGCATCATTTGAGGCGATCGATCACCTGTCATGATTTTTTGTTTTTAAAAGACCAGATTCACTCACTCTGCACAAATCCACTTCCCATCCCTAAATCCCCAAATCCCCAATTTCCTTCCAAATCTCTCCTCAAATCTTCATACAAGAGTAAATTCTTCTCCTCTATACTACAATTAGCTAAGTTGTGCAAATTGTTTTCTACAGATTACAAGCTAGGGTGGACATTTAAGCACAAAGTGAAGATTACTCCAAGCCAAGGACCACACACCATCAAAGTTTCGAAATTTAGAGGTAAATTGGCTTGAGATTTCGTGGTCATGCTTAATTACTAGATATTTGGGGAAAGTTGGAAAGGATTTGAATTCTTTGTTGGTAGGAAAGTTAATTTGGATATTGGTGTTAGAAGCTTGCTATTATTGATGTTGTTGAGGCTTGGTGGTGCTAAGTAAATTCTTGAACGTGGTGTGAGACAAGTTGGAAGTTGGAAATTATTGAGGAGTTGATTGTCGTTTCTATACATATCATATCATGGCACCAAGAAAGAAGCCAAGAGGAGGGGCTTCCTCTTCATTCTCCACACCGACATATGACACAACCCGTTTTGCTAACCATGCCCCATCTGAATTCTATGAAAAATGGCATGCTAGGCCCTTGGTAAGGGAGAGGGGAATGGACATGGACACACCAGATTCGGCCATCCTCCGAGAGGCGGAACGCCGTGGGGATCATGGTGGTAGGTCGGGCGATCGATCGCCACTCCTGAATTTTTTTTGCTGATTTTTCTGTCCATAGGCGATCGATTTCTCCTTCCGAGACGATGGATCTCGAGTCAACAATCAAATTTTAAGCACTTTCTTGGTCTACTTTGATTCATTATCATCTCCAATGCATTTATCGATCCTTATTCATCAGTTAGCTCGATTTCTTCGATTCCACCTACATTTACATATATATACGATTAGGTAGCATATGTATCATTTTATTCATCAAAACATACCAAATCGTAGAGATTTAAACGTAATAGATGTGTTTATTTCTAGTCACATCATGACCTTACATGCCTGAAACATGCAAAAATCATATAAATCATAATGATATTGCTCAAGAATCATTACGAAACATAACGAAAAACATAAAAATATAAGTGCACAAATGGCACTTATCAGCTCCTCGAAACTTATCACCCGATCGTCCTCTAGCAAGCAAAAACATCAAAGTCGAGTTTAAACTTGATACTTGAAACAAATTAGTTTGCAACTCAAATTTATAGATCAAAAACCTCACTTACACACAAACAATAATAAATCAAAAGTTTGAACGAGACATGTTTTCTCATAAGTCAAGCAACAAATCTCAAAATTGGAACGTGTGTGTGCTATTGTCAATCTCAAGCATCATGCATGTTTCCAAGATCAAATAATTTTAATCAATTCAGAGTCAAGATTATCGTCGACCACCCCATAGGCCTACTTTCAAACAACTTCCACTAACGTGGTTACTCCCTAAACTTGGATCAAAACGACTTTAAAAGCTTGTAATGTAAGGCATGAGTGTCGGCTACAAAGAAAATGTAGGACAAGCATAAAGAAGAGTGTATAGTTTTTATAAAGTTCATACTTGCGCACAACTCGAGCTTATCTTCTTTTATTTTCTAGCCTTGGCTCTTTGGGTCTTATGTATATCGTTTTTTTTCTCTTTCTTTTCTTCTTTTCTTTTTCTCATTCATAAAGTTTTCAACAAGCTCATCAAAATATGATAATTTACGTACATCGAATGTGATTCATTATACTCTATTAAGGTAAGGACAAAATTTCAATTTAGGCTCAAAATGTAGGTATAATGAGTTTATACAACAAAAGTCGAATGTGGCTAGTTGTATGCAATGCATACTCCATTCTTTTTCAATTAGGCTCAAAGCGGGACACTAGGGAATGATATATACAAGGTAGGCTTGAAAGATTCAAACGTTCCAATGATCGCCTAGTTTGTACTATAAAATTTCGCCTCAGAATGTTCTCAAATTGATTCAACTCATCAACTTCACATAATTATCATTATTCAACATGCAATCCACAAGATCATGACTCAATGTGCTCAAAGTATTCCTCATTATTGACATATTAACTTAAGATAGGATATTCATGTACATGTCCAAAATTTTCAGTTAAGATGCAAAATGAGATCAATTTCATCATGGACTAAAGTCGTTACTATATCATTCTTTGTCAAGTTTGAACTCATAAAAAAATTGTAGCTTATCATTGGACAGTTCAAGTTCTCATTTCAGAACACAACATGTTGATTAACAATTAAACATGCAAGCTACTCCATCAATGTTTAAAGAATCAAAAGGGAAACAATAAACTCCCATGATCAAAACGCTTGCATGAGGACCAAGGGTGATTGGCTTTTGAAAGTCCTGCTGCTATATGGATTCATTGCTCCAACTGAGTACCTCGAAAGAGAAAAAATGCAAATATGAAAATAATTGACTCGAGAGATAATAAACAAAAACTGAAAATAAAAAAAAAATTGAATAACAAAAGGATATGGATTGGGTTGCCTCCCAAGAACTAGACCCTACCATGGGTCATATATGACCCTGAACCGGCCCGTGGTCAACGGTTTGATGGGTCGGACCTTTAACCGGCCCGTCTATAGGCGGGCCGGTTAAGGGTCATAATTTCCTAACCCGTGAACTGGCAGTTAACCTACGGTTCAAGGGTTTATTTTAATTTATTTATATTTTAAAATTTAATATGTTATGGTATAAATTTGAATTCATGACCTCCAACTTGAATAATTAGCTTCAATCACTAAACTATAAGAGCCTTGTTAATCTGAATTGAGTGTTAGAATTTATGTATATTAATCAAACAAATATATCTTACACATTTTGATAATTTGAGTTTGAATTTATTTCACGCTATTTTATAATGAATCCATTGAAGAAAACACATTCAAATGCTTTTTACACTTTTTTCAAACTTTAATAATATTTTTAATTTTTAAAAACAATAAGGGTCAAACCGTAACCGAAACCGTTGGTTAACCATAACCATAACCATAACCAGAACCGTAACTTGCGGTTCATGAACCGTAACCAGAACCATCAAGGAAGGTTAAGGTTAAGGATTGATGTTTTTTGAACCATCGAACCTGCGGTTCTGAATCGTGCTCAGGTCTACCAAGAAGCGCTGATTTCTAGTCGTCTGCTGTTAGAACTCCCCAGCAAAATGCGGTTGCTTAACAAAGGAATCATACATTAAAAGAAGCAGCAAGGACCATATTAGCTGAATCCAGGATTTCACGGAGGTTCTGGACTGAAGAAATCAACAATGTTGTTATACACATAACAGATCGATGATTAATAAGATATTTGATAAAACACCCTATGCAATAAGCCAATTATTTCATATTTCTAAGTATTTGGTTGCAAATATTTTATTCATAACGTTGAAAAGACTCATTTAATCTTTTGATGCCAAAATGGATGCTGGAAATTTTCTAGGCTACTCAGTTGTCAACAAAGCTTTTAGTCTTTAATAATAAATCACTTACTGCTGAAGAATTTGTGCATGTTTTATTTGATGAATTTTATGATAATTCTATATCAGATTATCAAATAAATAACTTGAGCAATCGGATGAAAAATACCCAACTTGATGCATAGTTATGTTGAATTGGATCTTAGCGGAAGCGTAGATAGATCACTTGAGCCAAAGGTTCCTGGAGCAACAACAAACTATCCAATCGAGGAACCTGGGTTGGTCGTAGAAGCCCCTGCTGATGGGAACTTCACTGGACTAACACTTGTTGCAACCAACTTTTCTGATCCACTCATCAATAAAGATATTCATGTTGTTGATTTATCTAATCCAAACTCTCATCAACCAGAATAGAATCCTCTTAGACCTAGGTATCGGTGGAACAAAAAATATCCACCCGAGCTGGTCATAGGCAACCTGACTAAACCAGTAAGAACAAGAGGACAAATAATTAATCTATTTTGTATGTTGCATTCATTTCTCAAATAGAACCTAAGAAAATAGATGAAGATTTAGGTGATGTTAGCTTGAAGAAGCAATACAGGAAGAACTTAATCAATTTGAAAGAAATAACATATGACACTTAGTACCCAAACCACACAAGCATATTGTTATTGGTACTAAATGGGTATATCAAAACAATCTAGGTGAAATGGAATTGTGATTATGAATAAAGCAAGATTAGTTGCACAATGATATAGACAATAAGATGGCATTGATTTCGATGAAAACTCTGCTCCACTTGCTATATTAGAAGTCATTCGTATATTTCTTGTCTTTGCTACTTTCAAAGTCTTTCAAATGGATGTTAAGAGTATTTTTCTTAACGGAAAACTCCAACATGAAGTTTATATTGAACAGTCTCCTGGGTTTCTAAACCAGCTGCCTACTTATGTTTATAAGTTGGATAAAGCTTTATGTGGTCTCAAGCAAGCCCGAGAGCATGGTATGATACTCTGTCAAAATTTTCGTTGATCATGATGGTAGGAATTAGTCGTGTCATACTCAAATTAACCTCACTCTATCAAAATTATTTATTATGTAGCAGCATGAGTAGGGATCGTTCCCACGAGGAAATGCAAATTTTAATTTGCTAAAAACTTAAAATAATAAAAATAAAAGTGAGGGGCTTTCCAAATCAGTTATTGCTAAGAGAGAATTTACATGCAAGATCAAAAATAGAATTACTAATAATCAATAAAAAAAACTAACCCTGGTTTCTGTCAACTCCACCATTGGAATTTATGAAAAAAACTAACCCTGGTTTTTGTCAACTCCACCATTGGAATTTATGAACTTGATCATCGATACATTAATATCAACTTATATTTGAATATTCACCAATGAAATTTAATTTCTATCCCACCCTTTTTTAGTTGAAAATAAACGAGCGTTTTAATTTAACTGTTAACAATTAATTAACCCAAATACAAGCGATTTAGGTTTAAATCAGAAGTAGCATTAAAAACTAGTGAGATTGAATCTGAATAATATAAATACAAGAGGTTATATTTAATTTAGTCAAGTATTTTTACTAAGAATTAATAAATTCAAAATCAGAAAACTATTATTCTTAATTGCTTCATAAATTAGAGGGATCAAACAATCATATTTGATTTCTAATTTAACATTAGACTATACGAATAAAAACTAGCCGATTTGTCTTGAAATCAAATGAATAATCATAAATATGACAAACAGAAAAATTAATGATACTCAAATATAAATTAATCAATGAAAAGCATGCAAATCTCAATCTCACAACTCAATAACATTCCAAGGTATTGTGTTCCTCAACCAAGAATAAAACTTAGCAATGCAAAGCCATAAAATTAAACTAGAGAATTTTAGTCTAAGAAAAAATATGAGAAGAAAAACTAACAATTGAAATTATGAAGTAAATCTTCTTTTTTAAGAGAATTTTCTTGCCCTCAAGAAGAGAAAAATCAAGTACTGAATAATCCTCCACAATTTTCTACTTTTCTTCTTCTTTGTTCTTCCAGCAATCACATGTAATTTGTCCTCTCCAATTTATATTCTTCCCCTTTATTTCTTTCCTTGTTAAGTGTTTTTTCCCCTCTTGGGCTCTTCACAAAATATCCTTAGAAAAGTATCAGAATTCTTCTTGCTTTTGTTTCCTTATTATCTTTTGCAAGATTTGAGTGATGCATTGATAGGCCATTTCTCCTTGCATGACACACGGCTCTTTTTAATTTCCTTTTGACATTGTTGATACATGAATTGGACACAACCAGTGGCGGAGCCACGGGGGTGCGCAGGGGGCAGCCGCACGCCCCAGAAAACCTATATATATATATTTTATATTGCCTGCTAAGAAAAATTTATTGTAGCATAGTGTTAATGTAGTGTATTCAGGTGAATGAGAGGCTCGGGTTCGAGGCACAGCCATAACAATTTTGATATTTTTCATAAAAATGGTCATTGGGTTGCTTGTGGGCTTGAAATTGTGGGCCAAAATTGCTTTAAAAATAAAAAATAAATTGTGGGCTTTATAAGTGGACTAATAAATCAAAAAAATAGTAAGTGTTTATTCAATGAAAATTTAGGGGTATTTTTTTTTTTTGTACCACAATTCCTATAAAGGTTATAGGATCAAATCATCATTATTTGGTTGTCAGCATTTTTGGCCGGTCATTGTATTAAATAATAAAATAGGTTCTTAGCATTTAAAAAAAAGTAATCATCATTATTATTATATAATAATAATAACAATAATATGATCATAAGTAAATGAGTACAATTTATTATTCTTTGCTACTTAAATCTAGTGTTCAAAAAAATCAATGTTATCATTCATCCTCATATAGTCTTTAGATAAAATCATGAAATTAAATTGCATGTATGTATTTTGACACAAATCAGTGTTACCATTCACCTGCCAAGTAAGCGGATTGCTTTATGGAATGATGTTATATAGTGTTGTTTTTTTCTTTTTTGGCTTAGCTTTTTGGTTGATCGAAACTATGTCTTTGAAGCCGGGTGCTAAGGCAGAGGTGCGGTAGAACTGGTGCGAGGTGCAACCGAAATTTTTTTCGCCCCCCCCCAAACTTATTTTTCTGGTTCCGCCCCTGGACACAACGCACCCAAATTGGTAATGCTTCTTCAAAATTATTGCATGCACAACACACAACCCTTTTACCAATTGGAATCCCTTTTTTCTTCTTTCCTTACGGTGTGATGCGGAATGCCGAACTAATGCCATTGTGCATCTTTCAACTTTTCACTCGATTTCATCAATTTTACCTATGTGCAATCAAAAATCATGATTAGAAACTATAAAATCAATTTAAACCATTAAGATTCACCTAATCTCAACAAATTAATCAAGAAAATAAGTCGAAATATTAACATATAACGTGATTTCACCATTGGCTATGTGGATAAAACCCTTTTCAAATTTAGCAAAGGGGACCATATTTTGTTAGTCCAGATTTATGTTGATGATATATCTTTGGTAGTACTAAGTCAAAACTGTTCGAGAATTTTTCTAAGTTGATGCGAGACAAGTTCGAGATGAACATGATGGGAGAGCTATCATTCTTTCTAGGACTTCAAGACAAACAACAAGCTGATGGCATATTCATCAATCAAGCAAATCACACCGAATAGATGATCAAGAAGTTTTCTCTGGAAAGTTGTTATGTAGCAGCCACCACCCCTATGAGCTCATCGGCTAAGTTGGATAAAGAAGAAGAGGGAATATCAGTAGTGATGTGATCCGTTATTTTAAGTGCTTGGTAGAAAGTGTTTACGAAAAATAAAATGAACACACCAAGATTTTTACGTGGAAAACCCTCAAATTGAGAGAAAAACCACGGGACCTAGTCCAGTATATATTTCACTATCACACTTTTTTTATTACAGGACTTTTGGGACACATTTTACAATCGTCAAATGACTCTATAAAAATATCCCAGAAAAAATGATGAAAATGACCGAACAGAAGTGAATATGCTCTCTTCGGAGTCTTTTTGCATAGAAAAATCCAACCCCTTTCAATGAGACCATCCGCGGGTATTTATAGGACTGTTCCCAGTGATTAATTCACGGGAGATCCGAAACACGATGTCCTCTGATCGTGGCTTAACTGGGGCCAAACGTGTCCGAGAAATCCGCTTCCCATTACTGCACGTTTATTCACGCCGATTGATTTGTTGGTTATCCACGGGTCTTTAACTAATTTTTTACCAGAAAACCGAGGAGGATTTAGCAGCTGTTCGGTAAAACCCTGCTCGGTGCTATTTGTTCGGTGTCTTCCTGTTCGGTATATGACTTGTTAGGTTCTTGGGGGGATTTAACCAGAGGAAGTCAATATGTCATATGACATCACCTCACCCCCCCTAAAGTAAAGCAAGACGAGACTTTTGAAGTCTTGTTTTATTGTCTTCAGGTAAAATCCTAACCTTAACCTGCTCGGGATTTTTTGCCGCCCTTTTTTCCCGCTTAAAAATTTCAAATGCCGCATGACGTTTCGTTTCCCGAGGCGCCTTTATGACCGTTCATTCCATTATTTTTGGATGGTGAGGATTAGATGACTGTTCACATGGTCTCATCTATAATACCCATCATTTCTCTTCATTTATCTTACCTTGTTGTATTTTGCTTCCGAGCTAGCATCAGTCAATCGAACAACTTGCCTCATTAATCTTCAACTTTCAATCACCAAGTATGGCTTCTTCTTACAGGCGATAGAGATGTTCAATGAGGAGGACGCTATTAGCCCCTCTCCTCAACCCTCTTCTTCTTCTGATAGCGAAGAAACTCTAAGCTCTTCTGCTGCATCAGCTGCTCGTATACATGAGCAGAGACTTGCTACGGAGCGGGATTTAGTGAAAGCTTGTGTTCCTTGGTTTGAGTTCTTTGAATCTGAGGTCAAATCGACTCAGCATTTAAGTAACATTCGAACCAAATGGGGGATTTCTGAGGGGACTTCTATTATTGCTCCCCCTTCCGGATCTCGTCCCCACTTACCCCCTAAGGGGTTTTTTCCTTTTAACATAGACCAACTCCGAGGAGGCCTCAACTTTCCTATCCCTCCTTTTTTAATCGAAGTAGCTTCCTACTTTTCTGTTTCCCTTAGTCAACTGTTTCCCAATAGTTATCGGTTATTGCCGGGCTTTTTCATAGTTCTTTCTTTTCTGGGTTTTACCCCTACTCCCGAACTCTTTCATTGCTTTTTTCAATTAAACAAGAAAGAGATCGGGCTCTTTTACTTTTCTTCTCGGACAGGGGTTGGTTTCCTCAAAAAATACCCCTCGTCTATAAAAAATGGAACTCCTACTTTTTTGCCCGTCCGCTCCAACCTTGGGATTGCCCCATGGAGTGGAGGGAAAATCTCCCGTGGGGACTCAGACTCTTCAGCGCCGAAAAAGGGCCACCCTCGAGGGTCCAAGTTTGTTAGTCCCGGATCTTATCGATGAGATTTTAAAGATGACAAAACATATCAGACCGGATCGAGGGAAATCAGACTGACCAGAACGATCGCCCAAAACAGATCAAGCTGATAAGATGACAAAGCATATCAGACCGGATCGAGGGTAATCAGACTGACCAGATCGATAGCTCAACAACAGAACAAGCTGATAAGTCACATTACTTATCAGACCGGATCGATGAATATCAGACTGACTCAACCAAAGCTTCAGATCGATCTCTATCTTTATCAGATCAGAGCAGCTTAGGATACATACAGAATGGCTCCTCAGTCCGAATCATTAACGGCTATTTATTGTAGCATTTAATGTTGTAATTAATGCTACAAAAGACCAAAGACTGAAGATTGCCATAATAGGTAAGAAGACAAAGAAGAGCTTACCTGACAGTCGCCGAAAGTATGAACCAGAACGGCAAGTATCCTGAAGAAGAAGACTGAAGCCTACTCAGAGTTTAAGCAGAGTCAAAGTTGCACATTAAGGGAAATAATGTCGTTGGTACCTTCAACTATAAAAGGATGCAACAAAAGGAACTTAAAAAAAAAATCTAGCTACTGACTCTCGCTGATCAATTGAAAAACGCACAAGAAAGCAAAAACAGCACAAGCTTACAAGCTCAGAAGCTCTCGAGCTGAAATCATTCTTAAGCACGTTTACCTTGTAACATTTGATCATTTTAGGATCACTGTGCGCAGTTTGTATTCTGTATATCAGAAAGTGAGAAACATATTGTAACTGTCAGACAGAGTGTGTCTGAGCAGATTGAGTGACTAGGAGTTTCAGATTGGTAGTGAGGTAAATCCAGTCTGAATCGGGTTTGTACAACAGGATTGTATAAATCAAAGTCGTCTAGTATAAACCTTCCTTAATTGGAAGAAGGGGAGACGTAGAAGGATTACACCACCTTCGAACTTCCAGAAACATATCCCGTGTATCTTATTTCTGCACTTGTTCTTTCATACTAGCCATCGAGCCGTTCTTACATACAAGAACAGACCGTTCCGCACTTACTTTCAGTGGTCTGTTCTGTACAAGAATTGATTAAGAAACAGATTTCTTTCACTAATCCGAAAGAAATCACAAAGGATTAATTTTTAGAAGGAGTGTTCATTCACCCCCCCCCCCCCCCCCTCTAAACACTCCGGACCGATCCTAACAAAGTTCTTCCCCAAAAGCCCCTCCCCTTAAGATGACTTCTTCTTCCCTCATCCCTTCTGAACCTCGAGCCTCATCTCAACCCGCTCTTGATGTTTCTCGACCTTCCTCGGGATATTACATTCCTTCTTGGACGTTATCTCCCAACGTCCCCCTGCTGAAGAAACCCGACCCCAAAGCCTCCCAATCCATCTTATGCCACACTCCCAACTCCGTCGACCGCAAATATCTCGGGGTGTTGGCCTTCAGCAACTTGGTGAACGACTTCTCCACCTCCTTTACTCAGGTAGATATTTTTACTAATTAATCTTCCCAGCCTGTCCCTTTTGGTACATTCATTTTTTTTATATATGCTCTGATGCAGGCCCATATGATGGCGGGTGAACTTCTCACCCATTTTCACTCAGTACGATCAGCCGATAGCCATAACCAGAAGCGCATCAGGCAGCTGGAAAATATGGGTGAGGACCTGAAGAAGTCGGTGAGTCTTCTGGAAGAGCGGCACTTGGCCCTGGTGTCAGCTCGAGATAAAGCGGAGAAAGCCCTTGCAGAAGAGCGGACAAAATTAGCCGATCTGGAAGGTGCTAACTCTACTTTATCCGAGCAGTACAAATCCATGGCCGAGCAAAATCGATCCGTCTCTGAGCAACTTGCTCAAGAGAAATCTTCAACTGCTGCTCGAATGGAAGAATTATGGCTCACCAAGAAGGCTGAATTTTTGAAGTCTCCGGAGTATGGCAACATGGTGGCGGACCGTGCTTTTAAGTTTTTTGATCATGGATTTGAAGCATGTGTCAGCCAATTTAAAGCTCAAGGCTACCCTCCCGAAGGAGCTTCAAAAGATTTCCTCGATTTGGGGGCTGCCTTTGAAAGTCTCCCTGAAGAGATGTTTCATCCGTAGAGTAGGGATTTTACTTTCTCTTGTATTACTTCTCAACATTAATAAAATTACTTAATCACATGGCTACTTTCCTCCGCACAAAACAACAACGATGTTTTAATGTTTAAACATGGACCAAACATCCCGATCCCACGAGTAAACCATTAAAATTCCGAACAAAACTCGCTACCCCGAGCACAACCACTTAGGCAATTAAAGTTTAAACGTGGACCAAACATCCCGAACCCACCCTGATCCCATGAGTAAACAATTAAAATTCCGAACAAGCTCGCTACCCCGAGCTCAACCACTTGGGCAATTTTAAGTTTAAACGTGGACCCAACCATCCCGATCCCACGAGTAAACAATTAAAATTCCGAACAAGCTCATTACCCCGAGCACAACCACTTGGACAATTTTAAGTTTTAACGTGGACCAAACATCCCGATCCCACGAGCAAACAATTAAAATTTCGAACAAGCTCGCTACCCCGAGCACAACCAATTAGGCAATTTTAAGTTAAACGTAGACCAAACATCCCTTTCCCACGAGTAAACAATTAAAATTCCGAACAAGCTCGCTACCCCGAGCACAACCACTTAGGCAATTTTAAGTTTAAACGTGGACCAAACATCCCGATCCCACGAGTAAACAATTAAAATTCCGAACAAGCTCGCTACCCCGAGCACAACCACTTAGGCAATTTTAAGTATAAACGTGGACCAAACATCCCGATCCCACGAGTAAACTATTAAACTTCCGAACAAGCTCGCTACCCCGAGCACAACCACTTCGGCAATTTTAAGTTTAAACGTGGACCAAACATCCCGATCCCACGAGTAAACAATTAAAATTCCGAACAAGCTCGTTACCGAGCACAACCACTTAGGCAATTTTAAGTGTAAACGTGGACCAAACATCCCGATCCCACGAGTAAACAATTAAAATTCCGAACA
Organism: Haberlea rhodopensis; assembly: GCA_907163345.1. Lineage (NCBI taxonomy): Eukaryota > Viridiplantae > Streptophyta > Magnoliopsida > Lamiales > Gesneriaceae > Haberlea > Haberlea rhodopensis. The sequence goes on from CAJQUN010000081.1 coordinate 2,383,120, forward strand.
AGCTCGCTACCCCTAGCACAACCACTTAGGCAATTATAAGTCTAAACGTGGACCAAACATCCCGATCCCACGAGTAAACAATTAAAATTCCGAACAAGCTCGCTACCCCGAGCACAACCACTTAGGCAATTTTAAGTTTAAACGTGGACCAAACATCCCGATCCCACGAGTAAACAATTAAAATTCCGAACAAGCTCGCTACCCCTAGCAAAACCACTTAGGCAATTTTAAGTTTAAACGTGGACCAAACATCCCGATCCCACGAGTAAACTATTAAACTTCCGAACAAGCTCGCTACCCCGAGCACAACCACTTAGGCAATTTTAAGTTTAAACGTGGACCAAACATCCCGATCCCACGAGTAAACAATTAAAATTCCGAACAAGCTCGTTACCGAGCACAACCACTTAGGCAATTTTAAGTGTAAACGTGGACCAAACATCCCGATCCCACGAGTAAACAATTAAAATTCCAAACAAGCTCGCTACCCCTAGCACAACCACTTAGGCAATTTTAAGTCTAAACGTGGACCAAACATCCCGATCCCACGAGTAAACAATTAAAATTCCGAACAAGCTCGCTACCCCCGAGCACAACTACTTAGGCAATTTTAAGTTTAAACGTGGACCAGACATCCCGACCCCACCAGTAAACAATTAAAATTCCGAACAAGCTCGCTACCCCAAGCACAACCACTTAGGCAATTTTAAGTTTAAACGTGGACCAAACATCCCGATCCCACGAGTAAACAATTAAAATTCCGAACAACCTCGCTACCCCGAGCCCAACCACTTCGGCAATTTTAAGTTTACACGTGGACCAAACATCCCGATCCCACGAGTAAACAATTAAAATTCCGAACAAGCTTGATGAATCAAATAATTTCATTTTATTGCTAATAAATTCATAGACCACATAACAAGGAAAGATTACACAAAATACTTCTTCAAATTATGAATGTTCCAAGGTCTTACCAACTCCCGGCCTTCATGATCTTCCAGTCTGTACGATCCTCTTCCGATCACTTCCTTGATTCTGTAAGGGCCTTCCCACTTGGGTGCTAGTTTCTTCACCTCGCCAGCAGGATTTGTTCTTCGCATTACCAAATCTCCGACTTGAAATGTTCTCGGGCGAACCCTTCGGTTATAGGCATTGGTGATCCTTACTTTGTATGTCTCTGTTCTTGCTACAGCTCGCTCTCTCAACTAATCGATGTCATCTAATTCTTGCTTCCTTATATCTTTGTTCTGCTCTGGATCATGGCATTGTACTAGGAGAGACTCGACTCCAATTTCTGCTGGAATGAGGGCCTCCGAACCATATACTAGGCTATATGGAGTTTCCCCTGTAGATACCCGAGGAGTTGTTCAGTAGGCCCACAAGACACCAGGTAGTTCGTTTACCCATTCTCCTCGGGCACCTTCCAGCTTTGTCTTAATCCCATGCAATAGAATACGATTAATAACTTCGACTTGTCCATTTGCTTGCGGGTAGGCCACTGACGTGAATACTTGCCTGATTTTCATATCTTTGCACCACTCCTGCACTTTCTTCCCCTGAAACTGCCTTCCATTGTCGGAAATTATTTTCCTCGGTATTCCGAATCGACACACTATGCTTCTCCATAGGAATCTAATGATTTTCTCTTCGGTTATCTTTGCTAGAGGCTCGGCTTCCACCCATTTTGTGAAATATTCAACTGCTACCAGAAGGAATTTCCTTTGTCCCATGGCAAGAGGAAAAGGTCTGATGATGTCCATCCCCCATTGATCGAAAGGACAAGAAATAACACTATTATTTAAGACCTCTGCGGGCACATGAGATAAATTTGCATGTCTCTGGCAATTGTTGCACTTTTTCACAATTTCTTCGGCATTCTCTTTGTAGGATCGAGCGCTTACCGCTTTACCAATAACTATAGTTAAGGGTAATGGTTAAACATCAATCTTTTCAACCATATACTGACACAGGCGCCACATGTTCGACCGATCACAAAGCAGAGGCAATTGTTGAACCCCAACAATCCCTACCCATATAATTGCACTCTCTGGAACTCATGGGAATCGAACACGCGACCTTGGCTCTGATACCAATTGTAGGATCAAGCGCTTACCGCTTTACCAATAACTATAGCTAACGGTAATGGCCCAACATCAATCTTTTCAACCATACACTGACACAAGCGCCACATGTTCGACCGATCACAAAGCGGAGGCAATTGTTGAACCCCAACACTCTTTCATGCTGGGCTAATAGTATCCAGCTCGAAGAGCCTTCTGATATAACATGTTGCTTCCCAGATGATTTCCACAACATCCTTCGTGAATCTCATTTAGCAAATGCTCTCCTTCTTGTATTGATGTGCATTGCAAGAAGGGAGTTGAAAATCCTTTTTTGAACAGTTTGCCTTCTGCTAATACAAAACGACTCTCCATTCTCTTCACCCGAGCAGCTTCCTTCGGATCAGATGGCAACACCTTGTTTTTCAAGAATTTAATGATATGCTCTCGCCAATCGGATATAATACAGGGCTCCAGATTCATTATGTTGTTGATAGCTATGTGCGAGACTAAAAGGTCTTGTACTAGTATTTTCATGTTCTTCGACTCGTGAATGGAACTAGCCAACTTCGCGAGTGCATCGGCATGGTTATTATCTTCTCTCGGTATCTGCTTCAATTCCGCCTCTTGGAACTGAGTCATTAAAGTTTGGGCATTCTCCACATATTTTTTCAACTTTTCTTCTTTTATCTTGTATAGCCCATTTACTTGCTGAACAACTAGTATTGAATCCATGAACACCTTTATTTTCCGAGCTCCGGCGTCTAATGCTACCCGTAACCCTGAGAGGAGAGCTTCGAATTCAGCTTCATTGTTTGAGGAATGAAAACCGAACTGGATAGCTACGGCAATTTCCTCTCCTTCTGGACTAATGAGTATAACTTCTGCACCGCTTCCTATTTGAGTAGATGATCCATATACAAACAAGTTCCAATCTTTTTCTTCAGGAGTATGAGTCACCTCTACAAAGAAATCTGACAAGGCCTGAGCTTTGATGGTAGTTCGAGGCTGATAAGAAATATCAAACTCACTCAATTCCGTGGCCCATTTCACCATCCGCCCTGAAATTTCTGCCTTTGACAGGAGCCTTCCCAAGGGAGTACTCGTCACCACCATGATTGGATGAGATAACAAGTACGGCTGAAGCATTCTCGCAGTGATGAGTAGAGTGATGTGACTTGAAATAGACACATCTATTGCGTTTAATTATTTATGATTTGGTATGTTTTGATGGATAATTTGATGCATATGCCACCTAATCGTATATTTGTGTAATTGTAGGTGGAATCGAAGAAATCGAGCTAACTAAGGCGAATAAAGATCAAGAAAAGCTTTGGAGCTAATAAGGACTCAATGTAGATCAAGAAAAAGGCTAAAAATGTAATTTTAGCAGAGGCGATCGACCGCATGGAGGAGGCAATCGATCGCCTATGGACAGAAAGTTGAGCAACAAAATTCACGAAGCAGCGATCGATCGCGAGGTTTAGGCGATCGATTGCCAAAGTCCACGGGAGCCAAGCGATCGATCGCGAGAAAAGTGGCGATCGATCGCCTAAGTAATTTCACCGAAAAAAATAGCTAGCGATCGATCGCCACCTTATGGCAATCGATCGCCAGCGGTATTTTGGAAATATTGGGAACTCGATTTCTTTCCTTCCTACATAAACTCTAACCGAACCCATCAGCCTCCATACTTCTTTATACTCGAAAATTATAAACTTTAGGATTTTGTTTTAGAGATAGAACAGATTTTTCAATTTTTAGAATCATTTTTATCCGATTTTTGTAAAGACCCTCGAAGAACGAAGACGGAATCAACAAGCCGGAATCGTGCTTCGCTTTAGTAACTCTCTTTTCTATTGATTGTTTGATGTTTTTAATACGATTTTTCTAAGTTTTAGATTTAATTATGCTAGGCTAAACACCTTGATTCTTGGTTGAGGGATACTTGCCTTTGGAATAGAAAAACATGTGAAAATTTTGGTTTGATTGTTGAATTTTCAATTCGATTTCAATTTGTTTTTCAGATTATGATTCTTATGATTGTTGTGTTTGATTGATAGATTGATCACCTAGTAATCACATGCAATATCTAATGCTAATTGAGAAGCAACTAAGATTGATAATTACATGTTGTTGTGTTATTAAATTCTTAGGAAGAACGATTGGATAATTAATTCCAACGGCTGTAGTTCTTATTAATTAGATTCATCAAACTTACTCGTTTTGAAACTATCATTGATTTAATCTTAACGGCTGTAGTTTTGATTAAAGATTTGATAAGAGTCGAATTGAATGTTGTTTTCTTTTTTACCACGATTAAGGTAAGTAAGGAATTAAGTTTTCAATTGATGAATAATTGAATGAATTCATATTTTAGTAATTTGATGATCAAGTGAATGATTTCCAAAGGTAAACTTGACCGAAAACAAAGAATCGCTTTTTAATCTTGATAAGTTAGTTAATTGTTCATTTTCGTTTAATTTAGTTATAGTTAAACAAATTCGATAACCCCCTAGTTTGATACTTGTTAGCATAAAAGTATTCACTTCCATGTGGGATCGATCCCTACTCACGCGACTACATATTTATTGCTATTAACTTGAGAGGGTTAATTTGGGCGTACGCGATAAACGCTACCATTGAGCCAATGCTAATTTTTCAATTTCAGGGTATCTCTGTTCGGCCCCTTGCAAAGCTCGGTTGACATAGTATACCGGCAGCTGCTGCCCTAACCTCTCTTGAATTAACACCGAACTGATCACTTCCTCGGTCACCGACAAATAGACGAGGAATGTTTCATTGTGATCGGGTTTATTCATCAACGGTAATTGAGCTAGATATTCTTTTAAGTCATTGAAGGCTTTCTGACATTGATCATCCCACTCGAATCGCACTCCCCGCCTTAATGCTTTAAAGATGGGCAAACTCCTATCAGCCGATCGCGATATGAATCGACTAAGCGCCGCTATTCTCCCTGCTAACCTTTGTACCTCGTTCAATATTCTAGGAGGGTTCATCTCTTGGATTGCTCGGATCTTCTCAGGGTTGGCTTCCACGCCCCTCTTTGTTACCATGTACAAGAATTTTCCACTATGAATTCCGAAGGTGCATTTAGCGGGATTAAATTTCATGCCATATCTTCTCAAAGTGGCAAAGACCTCCACCATATCTTCGATCAGATTTTGTGCCTTCTTGCTTTTAATCAAGACATCATCCACATAAACCTCCACATTCCGCCCTATCTGATCTTTGAACATTTTATCCATCAATCTCTGATAAGTGGCCCCAGCATTTTTCAATCCAAAGGGCATTACCACATAGCAGAAAGTTCCACCTGCCGTGACAAAGCTAACCTTGGATTGATCTTCTTGTGCTAAGGAGATTTGATGATATCCTTGACAAGCATCCATAAGACACAACAACTCGTGTCCCGCAGTAGAATCCACTAATTGATCTATCCTCGGCAATGGATAACAATCTTTGGGACACGCTTTGTTCACGTCCCGGAAATCTACACACATCCTCCATTTGTCTCCTGCCTTAGGCACTAAAACCACATTTGAGAGCCATGTCGGGAAACTAATCTCCCGTATGTGGCCCGCTTTCAGTAACTCCTCTATTTGTTTAGCGATGACGGCATCCTTCTTGGGTCCGAAATGCCTTCTCTTCTGCTTAATTGCTCGAACACTAGGGTCAACATTGAGTTGATGCTCAGCAATCTCGGGTTTTACTCCGATTCATCAAAAATGATAAGCACAAAATCTTAGAATAAATAAATAAATGACAATCTTGTAGCATGATATCATTAGATGCTTTCATCGATTGGCATCGATTGCTATGTGCATTTACCACATTTACAACATTTACCCTATCAAAATTGCTACATGCATATATGCACCAAAGCATAAATCAGAAATCAAAAATCGAATTTAGGGTTCTAGAATTGGGGGAAAATATAGGGATTTTCGAAATTAGGTGAAAAATCCAAAAAAAAAAAGAGTGAAGCACTTACCTTCGAAATGTATGATTTTCGACGTCCAAGAAGCAATTTCACGGCTGTTCTCCAGAATAATCTGCCCGAAAATGAAAAAAATTGTAGCACTCCAAGATCGAATCGGAAGAAAGGAGAGTGAGAAGATTTTATGTGAATGATTTTTGGGTTTGGGAGATTTTACGATAGTTTGGGGTTTTGGGATGGTTTGGGTTTTGGGAAATAGAGTTTATTTTGGGGTGATTTGGGGTTTAAAATAAAAATTGGTTAAAAAATAATAGTTTTGATATTTCTTTGGGTGTTTAATAAAATTAGGTAATTTTTAATCTGTTAAGTTTAACAGATAGGATTGATTTGGGAAACAATTACAAACTAAAAGGACTAAATTGGGCCGGTACAAACAAGATGGACTAAATCGGGAACAAGAGAAAACAATGAGGAATATATCATGTATTACTGTAAATGATGGACTTTTATAAAATTGATAAATTTCTAATAATTTTTATAGAATTACATGGAACTATCAAAAGAATTTTATAGACTCTATAGATATAGATTTTATAAGGATGACCTAGCTCGATGCTAAGAAATTCCTCCTCGGGAACTATCCACTCCTCAGCCTCCAGTTGTTCACGTTTCCTTTTACTATTGTCTCCTCGTTCACCTTCTTCTCTTTTATTCCCTTTTTCTTGCTTTAGTTCTTGTACATAACATTTTCTCGATGAACTCTGACTCCCTCTTACTTGTCCAACCTCCTCTCCTACTGGAAATTTTATATTTAAGTGGTAAGTAGAAGCAACTGCTTCAAAAGCCGCTAACGCCGGACGACCCAATATTATATTGTAAGAGGAAGGTGCATCCACTATGAGAAACAAAATTCACGAAGCAGCGATCGATCGCGAGGTTTAGGCGATCGATCGCCAAAGTCCACTGGAGCCAAGCGATCGATCGCGAGAAAAGTGGCGATCGATCGCCTAAGTAATTCCGTCGAAAAAAAATAGCTAGCGATCGATCGCCAGCGGTATTTTGGAAATATTGGGAACTTGATTTCTTTCCTTCCTACATAAGCTCTAACCTAACCCATCAGCCTCCATACTTCTTTATACTCGAAAATTATCCACTTTAGGATTTTTTTTGAGAGCTTAGAACAGATTTTTCAATTTTTAGAATACTTTTTATTCCGATTTTTGTAAAGACGCTCGAAGTACAAAGACGGAATCAACAAGCCGGAATCGTGCTTCGCTTTAGTAACTCTCTTTTCTATTGATTGTTTGATGTTTTTAATACGATTTTTGTTAGTTTTAGATTTAATTATGCTAGGCTAAACACCTTGATTCTTGGTTGAGGGATACTTGCCTTTGGAATAGAAAAACTTGTGAAAATTTTGGTTTGATTGTTGAATTTTCAATTCGATTTCAATTTGTTTTTCAGATTATGATTCTTATGATTGTTGTGTTTGATTGATAGATTGATCACCTAGTAATCACATGCAATATCTAATGCGAATTGAGAAGCAACTAAGATTGATAATTACCTGCTGTTGGTGTTATTAAATTCTTAGGAAGAACGATTGGATAATTAATTCCAACGGCTGTAGTTCTTATTAATTAGATTCATCAAACTTACTCGTTTTGAAACTATCATTGATTTAATCTTAACGGCTTTAGTTTTGATTAAAGATTTGATAATAGTCGAATTGAATGTTATTTTCTTTTTTACCACGATTAAGGTAAGTAAGGAATTAAGTTTTCAATTGATGAATAATTGAGTGAATTCATATTTTAGTAATTTGATGATCAAGTGAATGATTTCCAAAGGTAAAGTTAACCGAAAACCAAGAATCGTTTTTTAATCTTGAGAAGTTAGTTAATTGTTCGCTTTCGTTTAATTTAGTTATAGTTAAAGAAATTCGATAACCCCCTAGTTTGATACTTGTTAGCATAAAAGTATTCACTTCCCTGTGGGATCGATCCCTACTCACGCTACTACATATTTACTGCTATTAACTTGAGAGGGTTAATTTGGGCGTACGCGATAAACGCTACCAAATTTTGGCGCCGTTGCCGGGGAAGGCAATTACTTTTGTGTTAACATCGTTTTATTTATTTCGTTTTATACTCGTGTTGTTTGTTCATGAGTACAGGTGATCCCTCTGATCAAGAAGACAATATTCACTACGATCCTGAGATCGAGAGGACACTACATCGGAGAAGAAGAGAAAACCGAAGGCAATAAGAGGAAGAAAGGAACACCATGGATGCAAATCGGAGTTTACGACAACTGGCCAATCCGGATTTGAACCAACAACCTCTTTGCATTACTTTTCCTACTCTTGCAACTAATGTTAATTTTGAACTGAAATCTGGACTAATACATTTGTTGCCATCTTTCCATGGACTTGCAGGAGAAGATCCTCATAAGCATTTGATGGAGTTCCATGTGGTTTGCACCACTATGAAGCCGACTGGAATTACTGAGGAGCAAATCAAGTTAAGAGCTTTCCCTTTTTCCTTGAAGGACGCTGCAAAGGACTGGTTATTCTACCTACCATCCGGATCGATCACAACATGGAATGATCTCCAGATGACGTTTCTAGAAAAATACTTTCTAGCATCAAGGGCAGCTAATATACGGAAGGAGATCTACTCTATTCGACAGTACACGGGAGAGACATTGCATGAGTACTGGGAGCGCTTCAAGAAGTTGTGTGCAAGCTGTCCACAACACCAGATAAGTGAACATTTACTCATACAATACTTTTATGAGGGTTTGTTATCTAGTGACAGGAACTTGGTTGACGCTGCAATCGGTGGAGCTTTTGTGGATAAGACACCGGAGGATGCAAAAAGCTTGATAGAAAACATGGCGGCCAACTCATAGCAGTTTGGCAACTTTAGGAATGAACCTAATCAACGGAAACAAGGAGAGGTAAACGTGTCTAATCTAGCACAACAACTTATTAGCCTCACCTCTCTTGTTCGTCAAATGGCAGGAGGAAATGGACAGACAGTGAAGCCATGTGGAATATGTTTGGAGATGAGTCATACTACAGATTCATGCCCATCACTTCACGAATCACTGCTGAGCAAGTGAATGCAGCAGGTGGATTTCCGGGGCAACCTCAACGCAAATATGACCCTTACTCCAACACATACAACCCAGGATGGAGAGACCACCCTAACTTGAGCTATGGACCACAATCGATGAATCACGTTCCACCTCAAGTGCCACAACAGCCACAACAGCCACAACATCCACCACCTTACCGACCACCTTTTCTGAGTGCACAACAATCTAATTACCCCTCTACTAGTGACAGGTTAGAAAATATTATTCAAGATCTTGCTCATAATGTTACAAAATTTCAACAGGAAACAAGATCAAGTATTCAAACCCTGAACACTCAAGTGGGTCAACTAGCCATCGCTCTAAATCGTGTTGAAGCACATGGATCGACCACCCTACCATCCCAAACAGTGGTGAATCCAAGGGAAAATGCAAGTGCGGTCACACTTAGGAGTGGTAAAGAACTAGAAATACCGGAGGAGAAGGTGGAAGATAAACCAAAGGGTGATGAAGAAAAGGAAGCTAGAGTTTGAGACAAGACCACCATGGAACAAAAGGTACCAAAAGGTAAGTCCCCCTCCTTTTTTGAATATAAAATACCGCCCCCTTTCCCTCAAGCATTAAAATATAATAGGAAAGATGCCGGACTTAAAGGTCTATACGAAACCTTTCGACGATGTGAGGTAAACATCCCTTTACTTGATGCAATTCAACAAGTACCTCGCTATGCAAAATTTTTGAAAGAATTATGCACTGCAAAGAGGAATCATAGGGTGAAGGGATCTCAAAAGATTGAATTGGGAGAAAACGTATCTGCGATGATCCAAAGAAAAATCCCTACCAAGTGTAAGGACCCAGGTATGTTCTCTATTCCGTGCACAATTGGTAACACTCGCCTTGAAAAGGCCATGTTAGATTTAGGAGCATCAATTAATGTCATGCCATATTCTATATATGCTTCTCTACAACTTGGACCTTTGAACTCTACTGGAGTGGTTATTCAACTAGCGGATAGGTCTAGTGCATATCCTAGGGGTGTGATTGAGGATGTGCTTGTGCAAGTGAACGAATTGGTATTCCCTGCGGATTTTTATGTCCTTGATATGGAGAATGGTGATACGAGTAGTCCCATTTTGTTAGGAAGACCATTCCTCAAAACTTCTAAGACCAAGATAGATGTGCATAGTGGTACCCTTACTATGGAATTTGATGGTGAGATTATTACTTTTAACATTTATGATGCCATGAAATACCCTCGCAATGATGATGACACTGTGTATTCTATTGATGTTATTGACTATTTGTCACAGGAAGTTTTTGAGATTGTAGGGAAAGACGAATTGGAAGTATCTCTTACCATGGCTATGAAGAAGGAGGATGAGAAGTTGTATGAGTTGAAAGATACCATAGATGCCTTGGATGATACACCTGAGCTACATCAGTCAGGTAACGTTTCTTTTATATCATTGCCTGTTTCTAACACTAGAGTTCTTCCATCTGTTTTGCAGGCACCTACCATAGAGTTGAAGCCACTACCTAGCCATCTCAAATGTGACGCCCCGAAATAATTATATGCAATTTGGACATTAATTATGTTTATGTGATTAGTTATGGTGATAATTGATTTATGTGTTGGGGTTGCATTTCAGGGTGCATGTTATGCATGCTGGGAAATGGGGTGTTAACATGATTAAATTGTATTGGTTGTTAATTATGTGGATATATGGATTTAGTGGAAGTTGGTGCATTTTTTGTAAAATGCTTTTAAAATACCATGTTGGGGTATTTTATACATCATGATTTTTAGTGGGGTGCAAATTTAATTAACAACTCTCAAAACCCCCACTATACCCTTTTATCTCACTTTAACCCTCACTTTATCAAATCCCCATCACACTCTCAAACCCTACCATTTTTTTCCTCTCATTTTCGAGTTGAGCTTCAAGGTGGAAGAGGAGTTCTTGCAAAAACTTTATTCTTGTGATTCTTGGTAATATTTGAAGCCTAGGAAGGATATATATCATTCCTTGTTGTTTTTATGTGGTTTATTTTGATTTTGGGTTGAGGTTTGAGTTTGAAAATGGGTTTGTTTTGGGATGGTATGATTTTTGGTTGGGTGTAAGATTTTGAGGTTGTTTAATGATGTGTATTGAAGGTTTAAAGTGTTTTAATGTTTTTGAGTTGTTGGTGTAAGTGTTGTTGAGGTTGGTGAAGGTTTTAATGTGCAAAAATGGTGAAAATCGCGGCCACTGGTTGTGACGATCGATCGCTACAAAAGCAGCGATCGATCGCCGAGAGACAGTGGGCAAAACGAGTGTGGGCGATCGATCGCCTCAAATGGTGCGATCGATCGCCGATGGCCAGTAGCGATTTGCACAGCAGGCGATCGATCGCCTCAAATGAAGCGATCGATCCCCGCGAAGCGAACAATCAGGCGATCGATCGCCATGTTTTAAGCGATCGATCACCACAGCTTAAAAGTTGGAAAATGATGAATTTTGATGAATTTTTGGTTCTTGGCTATAATTGGCTTCTAATATTGATTTGTGTGGTTGTGTAGAACCATCACAGGTACCAACAACGTCAAGGAGATAAAGTTATTCAACTTCTCCACTTTTGAGACTAAGGTACGTAGTGAGACGTACGGGCATCGGACGGTAAAACGTGTTACGCTTTTGATTATGTATATCATGGATATTGAGTCCTTACATGTGATGGAATATGTGAAATGATAGTGTTATATCATGATAATGGAATCAACTATTGTGTTTGATTATTGTGTGAGAATTGATGAATGTTCCGGTAGCTGTTATCTCCGAGCGAGGGAGGTACTTGCTGCTGTCATATGAAGCGATGGTAATATGATATTTGCCGCTGTCATGTCGAAGTGATGTACATGCCGCTGTCATTGTCGAAGCGAGGGATATCATATGATGCCGCTCTATGTCGAAGCGAGGGGTCCTAAAATTCCGCTGTTTTATCAGGACCGGAACAGTCACATTTCTAGTGATTAATGTGGAATATTGTGGTTATAACTGTAACGTGGTATCGATCATTATATTGTGAACTAATGACTTTGTGCATGAGTTTATGAAACAGGAACAACAATGAAAATGTGCTATTGTGATAAATCAGGGAGCCTATATATATATATATATATATATATATATATATATATATATATATATATATATATATATCTCATGCAACTATTTATGTTATGTGTTCGGATTTTTGTTGAATAGTGATGTATATGCTCATGGTGAGTTGTTCCTGTAGGTACATCTTTGGATTCGGAGGGCTATGGGCCGGGTTGAGGCAGTGAGCTTCGAGGAGCATTGTGAATTAGGATTCAGGATTTTGTATAGTCTCTACTCTGGGAGTAGTATAAATCTATAGCGTTAACATTCTTCATTGGGAATGTAATTAATTAACTTTTGAAGTTTTATTTTTGGCCTGTAATCCTATTAGCTCAGGCTACAACCGGAACCATAACTTATCTTTTAATGCATGTTTAGCCCTATTTACTTGTTCATAACATTGTTAAGGTAGAGAGGCCTTACATTAGTGGTATCAGAGTAGTGGTTAGAGAACCCGGGAATGAGCGAAGGGTAGCCTTAGCAATAGGTTGGCTAGGTACTCTTTTATACATGTTTAGTGCATTATGAGTATATAAATGTTATACTAACATGTTGTGGTCATTGTTACTCATGTTTCTAACGATGTATTATATGAACTGCCTTTGGTGTTATTGTTAACCCTTGTGTTGCAGTATGGCAGCAAATATAGGTGATGTAATAAGTGTCAATGCAAGTGTTGGGCGTACAAATCCCCTGCCATCGCCAGCTTTGGGCGAAGAGCCGTCCGAACAGCAGTTATTGCCGGGAGAACTGAGTTTGACTCAATTTCTAGCATATCGACCCCCGACATTTGAAGGGACTGAAACAGGGGAACTGGCCGAGGAATGGGTGGAGAGGATAGAACAGATATTTGTAGCAGCCCCGTGCACAAAGACATCCTGGATAAGGCTAGTAGAGTTTCAATTGGCCAAGAAGGCGTTGATGTGGTGGAAGACCACAGTGATTGAACAGGAGGCTCAGGGTCAGGAAATAAACTGGAAATTGTTTAGAACTCGATTTCTGACCCGATACTTCTCAGCTGCTGCACGTCAGGCTAAAGAGGACGAGTTTACTAATTTAAAGCAAGGTACTATGCCGGTGTCAGACTATGCTCTCCACTACTGTTCTTTACTTAGATATGTACCTCATATCGTCACCAGCACTCAAGCGAAGATGAGGATCTTCATGAAGGGCTTGAGGCCGGAGTTGTATGATAGGGTGATCAGTTATGGCCCTACTTGTTTTGATGATGCCCTTGCACGGCTGAGCTGGCAGAATTGGGAGTGGGTGCATATCCGACTGTAGCACCACCTCTAGCAACACCACAGAGATCAACCCCTGAAAACTTGAAACCAAGGGGCGACCATTTTAAGCCAAGGGGGAACTCATCAGCTTCCAGATTTAGTGGAAGATGGCCGGATGTTCGTGGAAGGGAAATCGTGGAAGTGATGCCCCGCCTCATAGGGGACAATCTCAAGCTGGCAGTTTTGGGAAGGTTAAGTGTTTTCTGTGCGGAGGACCCCACTCGGTGAAAGGATGCTCCGCTTGTTATGAGTGTGGTAAACATTGTCATTTGGCCCGGAATTGTCCTAACCGGGGAGGGCCACAGAACATTATGGGGAGACCTTTAGAAAGGGCAGTGCAACAAAGACCACCGTTTGTACCGAGACCATTGGGAGGTCAGCCGTTGGGGCCACCTCAAGGACAAGTGTACGCTCTGACCAGGGATCAGGCTACAGCAGCTCCAAAGGAAGTGATAGCAGGTACGTGTCATTTATTTACGCATCCTGCCTTTATTTTGATAGACACAGGTGCGTCACACTCCTTTGTGTCGATGAGTTTTGTGGAGAGGCACCGTATATGCACGTCTCCGTCACCCACGCCTCTTGTGGTTTCGACACCCGCTGGAAAGAGTATGATGCTGATCGGTTCGTCGTTGACGGCCTCATTTATTTTGAGGGCAACGAGTTGAAGTCAGATTTGATTGTGTTGGGAATGTCAGACTTCGACTGCATTGTGGGTATTGATGTGCTGAACAGATATTAGGCAGTGGTGGACTGCAGGTAGAGAACAGCGCGGTTCAGATCTGATTTGGGAGTTCAGTGGACTTTTTATGGGGATGGTTCCCGCTCAAGAATCCCATTAGTATCGGCTATCAAGATGGCTCAGTTATTGGAACGAGGGCATATGGGTTACATTATTTATGCCATTGACATTGCTGGAAAGAAGGAAGAGTTAAGAGTCGAGGATATACCCGTAGTCGCCGAGTTTGCCGATGTATTCCCGGAAGAGATTCCCGGATTTCCACCGGTTAGGGAAGTCGAGTTTGGGATTGAATTACTACCGGGACATACGCTATTTCTCGTGCCCCTTACAGGATGGCACCGGCAGAGTTAAGGGAGTTGAAAGAACAACTTCAGGAACTGCTTGACAAGGGTTACATACGCCCCAGCATATCGCCTTGGGGTGCGCCAGTATTATTTGTGAAAAAGAAAGATGGATCGATGCGTCTGTGCATCGATTACAGACAATTGAACAAGGCCACAGTGAAGAATAAGTACCCTCTTCCGCGGATCGATGACTTATTTGATCAGTTGCAAGGCACGAGGTTGTATAGTAGGGTACCATCAGATTTGAGTTAGAGAGGAAGATGTGCAGAAGACAGCTTTCCGAACCAGTTATGGTCATTATGAGTTTTTGGTCATGCCGTTTGGAGTGACAAATGCCCTGGCTGTCTTTATGAGCTTGATGAACCAAGTGTTCCAATCGTACCTTGATCGATTCGTCATAGTATTTATTGACGATATACTTATCTACTCTCGGAGTGAGGAAGGACACAAGAATCATTTGAGGACAGTGCTCCAGATTCTTAGAGACAATCAGTTGTACGCCAAGCTGAGCAAGTGTGAATTTTGGTTGAGCAGCGTGGTATTTTTGGGGCATGTGATCTCTAGTGATGGGATATCTGTGGATCCCAGGAAGGTGGAGGCAGTGATGGATTGGTCTGCGCCTACATCTGTGCCCGAGATCCGGAGCTTCCTTGGTTTGGCGGGTTATTACCGATGTTTCGTCGAGGGTTTCTCTAAGATCGCTAAGCCATTGACGCAGTTGACTCAGAAAGGGATTCCGTTTTTATGGTTTGAGGCATGTGAGCAGAGCTTCCAAGAGTTGAAGCACCGGTTGAGTACAGCACCTGTTCTGGTGATCCCTTCGGAGAACGAGAGGTTTGCTTTGTACACGGATGCATCACTGCATGGGTTTGGGCTGTGTACTGATGCAGGATAAGCACGTGGTGGCTTATGCTTCAAGACAGTTGAAGCCTCATGAGACCAGGTACCCGGTTCATGATTTGGAACTGGCGGCTATCATTTTCGCCTTGAAAATTTGGCGGCATTACCTATATGGTACTTCTTTTACCATTTACACGGACCATAAGAGCTTGAAGTTCCTATTCACCCAAGCGGAACTGAATATGAGAAAGAGGAGGTGGATGGACTTGCTCAAGGACTATGACTGTGAGATAGAGTACCATCCGGGGAAGGCGAACCTGACAGCTGACGCCTTGAGTAGGAAGGTGAAGTATACCGCAGAGGATGTTATTCAATTATCAGCCATGATGACTTCTTGTTGTCACCTGGGGTATGACTTTGATGTAGATGCATCACCAGTACATGTATCGACCCTGTTGGCAGAGCCGGACATCTTTGAATCTATCAGGAAAGCTCAGATGACAGAAGTTGAGGTGCAGAGATGGTTATCATATTTACGTCTGGGTCAGTCATCAAAGTTCAGAGTGGCAGAAGATGGTTCCTTGAGGCTTGGTAACCGTTGGGTAGTGCCGAGGGCACCGGAGCTGCGTCAAGGGATTTTGCATTGTGCTCATAGCAGCAGGTTCAGCATACATCCAGGTGGGAGAAAGATGTACAAGGACTTGTGTGACCAATTTTGGTGGAGGCGAATGAAAAGAGATGTCATCACATTTGTCAAGAAGTGCCTGATTTGTCAGCAAGTAAAGGCGGAGAGGCAGAGGCCCGGTGGCGAGTTGAAGAGTTTAGAGATACCGGAGTGGAAGTGGGAACACATATCTATGGACTTCGTGACCCACTTGCCAAGGACTGCCTCGGGATTTGATGCGATCTGGGTGATCGTGGATAGATTGACGAAAGTGGCCCACTTCATCCCTTATTGTATGTCGTACACATACTTAAAGATGACTCAATTGTATGTGCGGGACGTGGTGAGGTTAAACAGAATTCCAGTCTCGATTGTGTCGGACAGAGACCCACGGTAACACATCGCATTTTTGGGAGGGTCTTCAGTCAGCTTTGGGTACGGAGGTGAGACTGAGTACATCCTATCACCCTCAGACAAACGGCCAAACAGAGCGTACCATACAGACGCTCGAAGACATGTTGAGGGCATGTGTGTTGGAGTTTGATACTCCGTGGCAAGATTCAGTGCCACTAGTAGAGTTCTCTTATAATAACAGCTATCAGGCGAGCATTCAGATGGCTCCATTCGAAGCTCTTTACAGTCGACGTTGTAGGTCACCGTTGTACAGGGAGGACTTGACTAGTAAGACGGTCGGGGGACCGGACTTGATTCGAGAAATGGAAGAGAAAATCAAAGTGATCCGTCAGAAATGAAAGCGGCCCAGGATAGGCAAGCGGCCTACGGTAATAAACGGCGGCGACCGTTGGAATTCCAAGTGGGAGATAAGGTCTTTTTGAAGATTTCACCTTTCAGAGGTGTAGTTTGTTTTGGTATGCGCGGGAAGTTGTCTCCGATGTATGTTGGGCCATATGAGATATTGCAGCGCATTGGTACTTTGGCTTACCGTTTGGCTCTACCGCCGTCTTTGTCTGGTATACATGACGTCTTCCATGTCTCTATGTTGCGAAAGTATGAGCCTGATCCGCCTCATGTTTTACAGCCTTCAGAGGTTCAGTTGGGTTCAGATATGTCCTACGTGGAACGACCGGTTAGAATTCTGGATCGAGAGGATCGCAGACTTTGAAGCAAGGTTATACCGATGGTCAAGGTTCAGTGGGATCGTCGGGGTGTCGAAGAGGCCACGTGGGAGACGGAACGGCATATGGTGCAGCACTACCCGGAACTATTCTCTGGTATGTGATTTATGTTTAGTTTTGTTTTGGGTAAGTGCGTGCGATTTCAAGGTCGAAATCTTGTAAGTAGGAGAGTATTGTGATGCCCCAAAATAATTATATGCAATTTGGACATTAATTATGTTTATGTGATTAATTATGGTGATAATTGATTTATGTGTTGGGGTTGCATTTCATGGTGCATGTTATGCATGCTGGGAAATGGGGTGTTAACATGATTAAATTGTATTGGTTGTTAATTATGTGGATATATGGATTTAGTGGAAGTTGGTGCATTTTTTGTAAAATGCTTTTAAAATACCATGTTGGGGTATTTTATACATCATGATTTTTAGTGGGGTGCAAATTTAATTAACAACTCAAAACACCCACTATACCCTTTTATCTCACATTAACCCTCACTTTATCAAATCCCCATCACACTCTCAAACCCTACCATTTTTTTCCTCTCATTTTCGAGTTGAGCTTCAAGGTGGAAGAGGAGTTCTTGCAAAAACTTTATTCTTGTGATTCTTGGTAAGATTTGAAGCCTAGGAAGGATATATATCATTCCTTGTTGTTTTTATGTGGTTTATTTTGATTTTGGGGTGAGGTTTGAGTTTGAAAATGGGTTTGTTTTGGGATGGTATGATTTTTGGTTGGGTGTAAGATTTTGAGGTTGTTTAATGATTTGTATTGAAGGTTTAAAGTGTTTTAATGTTTTTGAGTTGTTGGTGTAAGTGTTGTTGAGGTTGGTGAAGGTTTTAATGTGCAAAAATGGTGAAAATCGCGGCCACTGGTTGTGGCGATCGATCTCTACAAAAGCAGCGATCGATCGCCGAGAGACAGTGGGCAAAACGAGTGTGGGCGATCGATCGCCTCAAATGGCGCGATCGATCGCCGATGGCCAGTAGCGATTTGCACAGCAGGCGATCGATCGCCTCAAATGAAGCGATCGATCACCGCGAAGGGAACAATCAGGCGATCGATCGCCATGTTTTAAGCGATCGATCGCCGCTGCTTAAAAGTTGGAAAATGACAAATTTTGATGAATTTTTGGTTCTTGGCTATAATTGGCTTCTAATATTGATTTGTGTGGTTGTGTAGAACCATCCCAAGTACCAACAACGTCAAGGAGATAAAGTTATTCAACTTCTCCACTTTTGAGACTAAGGTACGTAGTGAGACGTACGGGCATCGGACGGTAAAACGTGTTACGCTTTTGATTATGTATATCATGGATAGTGAGTCCTTACATGTGATGGAATATGTGAAATGATAGTGTTATATCATGATAATGGAATCAACTATTGTGTTTGATTATTGTGTGAGAATTGATGAATGTTCCGGTAGCTGTTATCTCCGAGCAAGGGAGGTACTTGCCGCTGTCATATGAAGCGATGGTAATATGATATTTGCCGCTGTCATGTCGAAGCGATGTACATGCCGCTGTCATTGTCGAAGCGAGGGATATCATATGATGCCGCTCTATGTTGAAGCGAGGGGTCCTAAAATTCGGCTGTTGTATCAGGACCGGAACAGTCACATTTCTAGTGATTAATGTGGAATATTGTGGTCTGGAACGTGGTATCGATCATTATATTGTGAACTAATGACTTTGTGCATGAGTTTATGAAACAGGAACAACAATGAAAATGTGCTATTGTGGTAAGTCAGGGAGCATATATATATATATATATATATATATATATATATATATATATATATATATATATATATATATATATATATCTCATGCAACTATTTATGTTATGTGTTCGGATTTTTGTTGAATAGTGATGTATATGCTCATGGTGAGTTGTTCCTGTAGGTACATCTTTGGATTTGGAGGGCTATGGGCCGGGTTGAGGCAGTGAGCTTCGAGGAGCATTGTGAATTAGGATTCAGGATTTTGTATAGTCTCTACTCTGGGAGTAGTATAAATCTATAGCGTTAACATTCTTCATTGGGAATGTAATTAATTAACTTTTGAAGTTTTATTTTTGGCCTGTAATCCTATTAGCTCAGGCTACAACCGGAACCATAATTATCTTTTAATGCATGTTTAGCCCTATTTACTTGTTCATAACATTGTTAAGGTAGAGAGGCCTTACATCAAATATGTATTCCTTGGTGAAGGAAATACATTACCAGTGATCATCTCTAGCAAGTTGGGGGATGCACAAGAGAAAGATCTTATTCAGGTGCTCAAGGAGCACAAGACTGCAATTGGTTGGACCATAGCTGACATCAAGGGAATCAGTCCCTCCACATGCATGCACCACATTCTACTTGAAGGAGGAAGCCCTACACGTCAGCCCCAGAGGAAGCTTAACCCACCTATGATGGATGTGGTGAAAGAAGAGATTTTGAAGCTCTTAGCGGTTGGGGTGATATACCCTATCTTCGACAGTCAATGGGTCAGTCCCGTCCAAGTGGTACCAAAGAAGACCGGTATTACTGTGATAAAGAACAAAGATGAAGAACTTGTGCCCACGCGTAATCGAAATGGATGGCGAGTGTGTATAGACTACCGGAAGCTAAACGCTATGACTCGAAAGGATCACTTCCCTCTACCCTTCATTGATCAAATGTTTGAGAGGTTAGCTTGCCATTCATACTATTGTTTTCTTGATGGTTATTCGGGCTATTTTCAGATTGCTATTGCACCGGAGGACCAAGAAAAGACTACTTTCACATGCCCTTTTGGCACATTCGCCTATCGACGCATGCCATTTGGACTGTGCAATGCTCCAGCCACGTTTCAACGGTGTATGGTTAGCATCTTTTCTGAGTTTATTGAGCATATTCTAGAGGTATTCATGGATGATTTTACTGTCTATGGTAACTCATTCAATGATTGTCTTGCTAGCCTTACACTTGTTTTAAAAAGATGCATAGAGACTAACCTTGTTCTAAATTCTGAAAAATGTCATTTTATGGTAGAACAAGGTATAGTGTTGGGTCATGTTGTTTCTGGTAAAGGTATAGAGGTAGACAAAGCAAAAATTGATGTTATGCAGTCTTTACCTTATCCTACTTGTGTTCGTGATGTGCGCTCTTTTATTGGACATGCAGGTTTTTACAGGAGGTACATCAAGGATTTCGCTAAGATAGCTACACCTTTGTGCAAGCTATTACAAAAGGATGTTTCCTTTGAGATGGATACAGCAAGCAAGAGAGCTTTTGATCGACGGAAGGAGTCATTGACTTCTACCCCCATCATACAACCACCCGACTGGAGTAAGCCCTTCGAGATCATGTGCGATGCCAGTGACTATGCGGTTGGTGCTGTTTTAGGCCAAAAGGATGGGAAAGCATCACATGCCATCTACTATGCCTCAAAGACCTTGAATGATGCTCAACGGAACTATTCCACTACTGAAAAAGAGCTTTTAGCAGTTGTTTTTGCCCTTGAAAAATTTCGATCTTATCTACTTGGTACTAAAGTCATTGTGTATTCTGATCATGCAACTCTTCGCTATTTGATGACGAAGAAGGAGGCAAACCAAGGTTGATAAGATGGATTTTGCTCTTGAGTGAGTTTGACATACAAATCAAGGATAAGAAGGGCAGCGAGAACAAAGTAGCGGATCACTTAAGCCGTCTACCACACGTAGATGAGGAGCTTTGTTTGAAGGAGGAATTCCCGGATGAGCATCTACTATCCATAAGTGACAATCTTCCATGGTATGCTCATATTGTGAACTTCTTAGCTTATAATGCACTACCTTCTGAATTATCTAGGTCTCAAAGAGCTAAGATAAGGAGTGATGCAAAGTACTACGTGTGGGATGATCCTTACCTATGGAAGAACTGTGCGGACCAAATCATTAGGAGATGCATACCCGAAACTGAGGTAAATAACTTTCTTAAGTTCTGTCATTCGTATGTTTGTGGGGGACCATTCCCTATCTCTTATGGTCATATTTATATACTTCTTGTTGTTGACTATGTTTTGAAATGGGTAGAAGCTATTGCTACCCGGACTGACGATTCCAAAGTTGTTGCAGATTTTATCAAACATAACCTTTTTTCTAGGTTTGGAATCCCGAGAGCTATCATCAGTGATCGAAGTACGCACTTTTGCAATAGGACGGTGGAAAGTCTTTTCAAGAAGTATCATGTCACCCACAAAATCTCCACCGCCTACCATCCACAAACAAATGGCCAAGCCGAGGTCTCTAACCGAGAAATCAAAGCCATATTGGAAAAGACCGTCAATCCCACGAGGAAGGATTGGAGCTTAAGACTGGATGATGCACTTTGGGCTTACCGGACTGCGTATAAGACTCCAGTAGGTATGTCCCCATATCGACTCATTTTTGGTAAACCATGTCATCTTCCTGTAGAGTTGGAGCATAGAGCATACTGGGTTGTGAAGCATTTCAACATGAACTATGATGAGAGTGGCTTGCATCGAAAGTTGCAATTGCAAGAACTTGAAGAAATAAGGAATGAGGCATATGAGAGTGCAAGGATCTACAAGGAAAAGACGAAGGACTTCCATGACAAAATGATATCAAGAAGGAGTTTTGAAGTTGGTCAAAAAGTTCTCCTTTACCATTCACGCCTTCGCCTATTCCCAGGTAAGCTTCGTTCTAGATGGCATGGACCTTACATCATTACTAATGTATATCTTCATGGCGCAGTGGAAATTCAGAGTTTGGACACCACTAAGACATTCAAGGTGAATGGTCACCGATTGAAGCATTACTACGAGGGTGTCCAAGACGAGGAAGGTGGACAAGTGAATGTCAAGGTGGCTCCAGAGGATCCACCTCACTTCGACTGATCACGAGGACTAACATCGGGCCATCGACGTTAAACAGGGGCGCTGCTTGGGAGGCAACCCAAGGGGAGTTAGTTTCCTTTCTCCCTTTTATTTTTATTGTTTTAGTAGTTAGTCTTTTCTCTTTTCTTATATTTTTGTCTTACATTGGGGACAATGTAAGATTTAAGTATGGGGGAGGGATTAGTGGCGTGTTATTGTTTTTCTTATTATAAAAATACAAAAAAATATAAAAATTTGAAAATTTTGAGCTCATAGTTAGTAATGAACACATGCTTAGAATCACTAGCCCATGATGAAACCTAATTGATATCATGCATGCTTTTGAACAAAGGTGAATTGTTAACCTTGGAACACTTTGAACTCTAATGCAAAGTTTACTTTAACTTAGTAGTTGAATATTTTGAGCACATTATTGTCATGACTTGTGAAGTGTGCATAACTTAGTGAAGATTGTGTGAATTTGGTGATAGTCTTAAGAAGTCTCTAATACATGCTAGAACTTAACTACATGCTCTTTGAGGCGTATGTCTAGACTACTTGCAAACATGAAAGTGATATAGGCGATCTTTGATGCATTTGAGCCTTTCAAGCCTACCATGTAAAGAAAATCAATCACTAGTACGCTTTTTGAGCCTTAATGCAAAAGAATGGTTGTATGCTAAGCATACACACGACCCACATTCGACATTCTTTGAATAGCTTATCATCCTTCCCTAATGAGCCTAAATATGAATTATGTCCATACCTTTGAAGGGATATGATGTGTTTCATTCACATGCACTTATGTTATCAATGATTCAAATGTTTTGAGAGCTATTGTCAAAAGAATGGAATGCATGAAAGAAAAGGAATGCCTTGAGGAAATAGATAAAACTATGACTCCAAGGGGAGCCAAGGCACAAAAGAAGAAATTGTTGAAATAAAAGTTGAAAAATTCAAGCAAGAAGAGAAGCCTTTAGTGTATATATCATCATACTCTCTTGTTTGATACATCTTTACCCTTTCTTTCATAAGCCAATACCTAGGCCAAGCTACAAGCTAATAAAGACCTACTTGATTCGTGTTTGCAAAGTAGCTAAGATAGTGGAGAAGAGTGTGCAAGTGAGCTTATACTTGTGTTAGTGTATGACTTGAACTATTGTGGATTTGCATCTTTTGGATCTATAATTTGTACACAACACTTGTTTATGACCACACACGCACATTCACTACTTTGTTGAGTATGGGATGTTTAGGGATTGAACTTGTTCCATTATTAATTTTTCACCACCTTTCATTACTATGCATGTTAAAATTGTTGAGGCATTAAAGTGAGAACAAGTTAGTTTGTTATGATGCTATGAGCCAAGCAAAAAGATTATAGTTTTATTTGATTTACTCGAGGTCGAGTAAAGAGTAAGTATGGGGGAGTTTGATGTGACTAGAAATAGACACATCTATTGCGTTTAATTGTTTACGATTTGGTATGTTATTTATGGATAATTTGATACATATGCCACCTAATCGTATATTTGTGTAATTGTAGGTGGAATCGAAGAAATCGAACTAACTAAGGCGAATAAAGATCAAGAAAAGATTTGGAGCTAATAAGGACTCAATGTAGATCAAGAAAAAGGCTAAAAATGTAATTTTAGCAGAGGCGATCGACCGCATGGAGGAGGCAATCGATCGCCTATGGACAGAAAGTTGAGCAACAAAATTCACGAAGCAGCGATCGATCGCGAGGTTTAGGCGATCGATCGCCAAAGTCCACTGGAGCCAAGCGATCGATCGCGAGAAAAGTGGCGATCGATCGCCTAAGTAATTCCGTCGAAAAAAAATAGCTAGCGATCGATCGCCAGCGGTATTTTGGAAATATTGGGAACTTGATTTCTTTCCTTCCTACATAAGCTCTAACCTAACCCATCAGCCTCCATACTTCTTTATACTCGAAAATTATCCACTTTAGGATTTTTTTTGAGAGCTTAGAACAGATTTTTCAATTTTTAGAATACTTTTTATTCCGATTTTTGTAAAGACGCTCGAAGAACAAAGACGGAATCAACAAGCCGGAATCGTGCTTCGCTTTAGTAACTCTCTTTTCTATTGATTGTTTGATGTTTTTAATACGATTTTTGTTAGTTTTAGATTTAATTATGCTAGGCTAAACACCTTGATTCTTGGTTGAGGGATACTTGCCTTTGGAATAGAAAAACTTGTGAAAATTTTGGTTTGATTGTTGAATTTTCAATTCGATTTCAATTTGTTTTTCAGATTATGATTCTTATGATTGTTGTGTTTGATTGATAGATTGATCACCTAGTAATCACATGCAATATCTAATGCTAATTGAGAAGCAACTAAGATTGATAATTACATGTTGTTGGTGTTATTAAATTCTTAGGAAGAACGATTGGATAATTAATTCCAACGGCTGTAGTTCTTATTAATTAGATTCATCAAACTTACTCGTTTTGAAACTATCATTGATTTAATCTTAACGGCTGTAGTTTTGATTAAATATTTGATAAGAGTCGAATTGAATGCAGTTTTCTTTTTTACCACGATTAAGGTAAGTAAGGAATTAAGTTTTCAATTGATGAATAATGAATGAATTCATATTTTAGTAATTTGATGATCAAGTGAATGATTTCCAAAGGTAAACTTGACCGAAAACAAAGAATCGCTTTTTAATCTTGATAAGTTAGTTAATTGTTCATTTTCGTTTAATTTAGTTATAGTTAAACAAATTCGATAACCCCCTAGTTTGATACTTGTTAGCATAAAAGTATTCACTTCCATGTGGGATCGATCCCTACTCACGCGACTACATATTTATTGCTATTAACTTGAGAGAGTTAATTTGGGCGTACGCGATAAACGCTACCATTGAGCCAATGCTAATTTTTCAATTTCAGGGTATCTCTGTTCGGCCCCTTGCAAAGCTCGGCTGACATAGTATACCGGCAGCTGCTGCCCTAACCTCTCTTGAATTAACACCGAACTGATCACTTCCTCGGTCACCGACAAATAGACGAGGAGTGTTTCATTGTGATCGGGTTTATTCATCAACGGTAATTGAGCTAGATATTCTTTTAAGTCATTGAAGGCTTTCTGGCATTGATCATCCCACTCGAATCGCACTCCCCGCCTTAATGCTTTAAAGATGGGCAAACTCCTATCAGCCGATCGCGATATGAATCGACTAAGCGCCGCTATTCTCCCTGCTAACCTTTGTACCTCGTTCAATATTCTAGGAGGGTTCATCTCTTGGATTGCTCGGATCTTCTCAGGGTTGGCTTCCACGCCCCTCTCTGTTACCATGTACCCCAAGAATTTTTCACTATGAATTTCGAAGGTGCATTTAGCGGGATTAAATTTCATGCCATATCTTCTCAAAGTGGCAAAGACCTCCTCCATATCTTCGATCAGATTTTGTGCCTTCTTGCTTTTAATCAAGACATCATCCACATAAACCTCCACATTCCGCCCTATCTGATCTTTGAACATTTTATCCATCAATCTCTGATAAGTGGCCCCAGCATTTTTCAATCCAAAGGGCATTACCACATAGCAGAAAGTTCCACCTGCTGTGACAAAGCTAACCTTGGATTGATCTTCTTGTGCTAAGGAGATTTGATGATATCCTTGACAAGCATCCATAAGACACAACAGCTCGTGTCCCGCAGTAGAATCCACTAATTGATCTATCCTCGGCAATGGATAACAATCTTTGGGACACGCTTTGTTCACGTCCCGGAAATCTACACACATCCTCCATTTGTCTCCTGCCTTAGGCACTAAAACCACATTTGAGAGCCATGTCGGGAAACTAATCTCCCGTATGTGGCCCGCTTTCAGTAACTCCTCTATTTGTTTAGCGATGACGGCATCCTTCTTGGGTCCGAAATGCCTTCTCTTCTGCTTAATTGCTCGAACACTAGGGTCAACATTGAGTTGATGCTCAGCAATCTCGGGTTTTACTCCGATTCATCAAAAATGATAAGCACAAAATCTTAGAATAAATAAATAAATGACAATCTTGTAGCATGATATCATTAGATGCTTTCATCGATTGGCATCGATTGCTATGTGCATTTACCACATTTACAACATTTACCCTATCAAAATTGCTACATGCATATATGCACCAAAGCATAAATCAGAAATCAAAAATCGAATTTAGGGTTCTAGAATTGGGGGAAAATATAGGGATTTTCGAAATTAGGTGAAAAATCCAAAAAAAAAAAGAGTGAAGCACTTACCTTCGAAATGTATGATTTTCGACGTCCAAGAAGCAATTTCACGGCTGTTCTCCAAAATAATCTGCCCGAAAATGAAAAAAATTGTAGCACTCCAAGATCGAATCGGAAGAAAGGAGAGTGAGAAGATTTTATGTGAATGATTTTTGGGTTTGGTACGATAGTTTGGGGTTTTGGGATGGTTTGGGTTTTGGGAAATAGAGTTTATTTTGGGATGATTTGGGGTTTAAAATAAAAATTGGTTAAAAAATAATAGTTTTGATATTTCTTTGGGTGTTTAATAAAATTAGGTAATTTTTAATCTGTTAAGTTTAACAGATAGGATTGATTTGGGAAACAATTACAAACTAAAAGGACTAAATTGGGCCGGTACAAACAAGATGGACTAAATCGGGAACAAGAGAAAACAATGAGGAATATATCATGTATTATTCCTGTAAATGATGGACTTTTATAAAATTGATAAATTTCTAATAATTTTTATAGAATTACATGGAACTATCAAAAGAATTTTATAGACTCTATAGATATAGATTTTATAAGGATGACCTAGCTCGATGCTAAGAAATTCCTCCTCGGGAACTATCCACTCCTCAGCCTCCAGTTGTTCACGTTTCCTTTTACTATTGTCTCCTCGTTCACCTTCTTCTCTTTTATTCCCTTTTTCTTGCTTTAGTTCTTGTACATAACATTTTCTCGATGAACTCTGACTCCCTCTTACTTGTCCAACCTCCTTTCCTACTGGAAATTTTATATTTAAGTGGTAAGTAGAAGCAACTGCTTCAAAAGCCGCTAACGCCGGACGACCCAATATTATATTGTAAGAGGAAGGTGCATCCACTATGAGAAAAGTGATCATCTTCGTTTTTATCTTTGATTCTTCACCTAGAGTAACGGGTAAGGATATCTGTCATATTGGGCTTATGACCTCCCCAGTGAACCCATGTAAAGAAGTATTCACTTTCTGCACGGCTATACTTCCCAATTCCATCTATTTTAAAGTATTAAGGAAGAGTACATCTGTCGAGCTGCCTGTATCCACTAAGATTCTTTGTACGTTATAATTGGCTACTATGGCAGAGATAACCAATGCATCCTCATGGGGAAAATAATTCCCCTGTAAGTCTGCAGGCCTGAGAGCTATAGAAGGACTTTCAGGCGTACGATTTGGATTGATGGATAGTACTTCGAGCCTTCGAGCATAGTTTTTTCTTGCTCGGTTTGAATCTCCACATGATATTCCTCCAGAAATCATATGTATAGTTCCTTGTTTAGGAACATTGCTCAAGGTCCTTTCTCCAAGGACTTGATTTCCTTCTTCTAATCTTTCTCCTCGAACTGCCCAAGGAACCGGCTGAGGGATCCCTCTTCCAGGATTAGCATTATTCCAAGGAAAAGGGACATTGTTCCTCGGATTATCGTTACTTCCTTGCCTTATATCCATTCTTTCTCCTTGGATGTTCCTTCCTTGAATGTTTCCTAACCGCATGTTTCCTCCTCGAAACAACCCTCTTCTGTAAGGTCCTCCCCGACCCCTCTTCGGCATAATTTGATTGATGGCTACCTCCCGATGAGATCTCATCGGAAGGTATTGATCAAAATTCCTTTTAGGCAGCTCCATTGGCCTATCTTTCCTGCTGGTCTCACCGCCATTTTTTGCTTCTTTCTTCTGTTTCATTCTCTGAGCTTCTTCTAAATTAACGTACTTAGAGGCTCATCCCAGCAACTCGTCATAATCTGAAGGTGGCTTCTTCGCCAATGATCTGAATAGGTCCCCTTCCCTTAGCCCTTGAGTGAAGGCGCTAGCTAGTATTTCAGACGTAACATGTGGAACATCAAGGCATGCTTGATTGAATCTTTTCAAAAAATCCCAAAGGGACTCTTTCTCCATCTGCCTGAGACCGAACATACTCAATGTTGTTCTCTTTCAATTCCTGCTGCTCACGAATTGATGAACGAACAGCGAACTGAATCTAGGAAAGGAATCTATGACCTCTGATGGTAATTGATTGATCTAGGATTGAGCAGCGCCAGCGAGTGTAGTCAAGAAAACTCTACATTTCACTACATCTGTCAGTTTGTGAAGGAGTGAAGCGTTTTCAAACCGAGACAAATATCCTCTGGATCCGTGCTGCCATCATAATTTCCCACATTTAAAGTTCTAAAATTGGGGGGCAGAGGATCATCAATGACTTGAAGCGAATGGGGTGCTCCTCCTTGCCAAGTAAATACGCCCTTCCATCTTGTTACGCGTTTGCTGCAACTCACCCCTTAAGTCCTCCATCTGGTGATGCAAAACTTTGACCATTTCCGCACCCAAGTGACTGGGGAGATCTTTTGATTCCTTGACTTCTTCCTCTGATTCTTTAGTGGGGGTAAGCCGTCTTCCTCCTCCCTGGTCTCTTCTCGACGAGGGGGAATCATAAATTGCCTCACAACTTCCCCTACAGTTTTGGCAATCACTTCTGTTAAATGTTCCATGGGTATTCCTCCCGTAGGAAATGCCCATGAAACATTCTGGGATGATCCAGCATCCTATGCTCCTTCTGGTTCTGGGCATGAATGCGGGGGGGGGGGGGGGGGGGGGGGGGGGGGGCATTGGTTTATCCCTCCCCGAAATTGACCCTCGTACCTTGCTTCAAACCATCTTGCCTTGGATTCATGATGAAATCTCCTTGCTTCAACGTCTTTTGTAAGGACCCCCGTGCCCTTAACCCGTTATTAGTGTATTAATCCATGCCATGAGTGCATACAATCGTTCATGTAGGGGAAAAAGCACTTGTCGTTATAGCCAACCATGCCACATATAAAATTTCTTTACATTATTCCATATAATGTCTAGTTTCCCCTCAACCAAGTCCACATACATCATGCACCAATATAATACACTAACATGCTCTTAGTTCATTTAGCAATTCAATAAATAATTGCATGCTACTCATAAATGAAGAGAGAAAGGTCCTTGCCTTTTTATACATACCATATACACATAATAGTGCTCACATGCGAGCATCGAATAAGTATATGTGCATCAAATGTATAAAGTTTCATGCTCAATACCGTCGCTGGTACCTTGATCCTGGAAGTACCTCAAATCCACAGCTCGAGCTCAACTCCAAGCCATCGATGTACCTAATAACCTGCTCCAACAGAGACAGCCCCCACACGGGGTGAGCATACCAATATCCCAAATCCAACAATCACAATAATACAATTCATAATTTACAACAATGTAAATGCTATGAAATACAAAATATACTCCCTGGATGGTATCATCCTCATCCAGGATTCTCTGTACTGTCCCTGTTCTCAAAACAACTGAAACCATCAAATTTCCAAATGCCAGTTGTAAGCTAATTAATCCGGATTAACGATGATTAAGCAAACCCGGATAATTAAAAGTGCAAATTTGAAATAAGGAATTTTGGACTACGATGAGTCAACCAACTAGTGGAATATGTTTAGTGCATGAGCATGTGCATGATCACATGGCACTTGGAGAACACATGCCACTGATTAATTTAACTCATGTTTAATTAAGAAGAAGTTGCTGTCAAATTGTAGTTTGCTAAGACCAGTGCATGAACCGTATGATATGTCGAGTTTTTGGCATAGTTATGTTTCGAATTTGAAGATGACCCCCCTGATAGAAGGTGTAGTGTTTTGTGTTAGCTTTAATTGGCCACAAGAATCAGCTAATTTGGATTTAATATGAAAACGTTATGGTCGGTTTACCAACATGTGTCAAATCTGGAAATCCACTGCATGCGAGTTTCATGCATTGTGTTCTTCGTATTTCTGGGAATAAATGGCTACGAATTTGACATTTTAGGCTCTAATAAGTGTTGTTGTATTCGAGGTTAGCTTGCATTTTGAATTAACGTCACTCAATTTGGAGCTCATATGAAAGAATTATGCTAATTTTACCACATATTTCTCAATCTGGAAAAGGATTTCATACGAGTTTCTAGGCTTGTACGTTTTTCAATTAATGTACATGATGATGAATTG
Source organism: Haberlea rhodopensis (assembly GCA_907163345.1). Lineage (NCBI taxonomy): Eukaryota > Viridiplantae > Streptophyta > Magnoliopsida > Lamiales > Gesneriaceae > Haberlea > Haberlea rhodopensis. The sequence continues at coordinate 2,413,511 of CAJQUN010000081.1, forward strand.
TTTAGCTTAAAGCTCATAAGAAATCTTTGTTGTACGTTGGGTTATCTTGCATTAGAAACTGGCCTTACATGATTTGGAGTTTTCGTGTGTAAGATATGCACTTTTTCCTAGAACCGCTCACTCTGTCAAAACAGAATATGAGTATTTTTAAATCTGTCATACTTTGCTTTGTATGTGCCTCAAGATGAGTGAACTAGCTTCTGGACTTGAAGATGACTCTAGTACTTTAAGGTTTCGTGATTTTCCCACTGGCCTCAAGTCTTTTGGACATCATATGAATTTATTATGATTTTTATACAAAAATGGGTCAAGCTGAAAATTAAGAAAATTTGCTAAGGGTCAATGTTTGGATTATAAATTTGATATTGGAAATAAGTGAACACTTTGATGATATAATTGAGGTGTAAATGACCAGGTTAACAGATCTCGAGGTTTATTCGAGGAGTACTCGGTAGATATAGCATTGGTCCGAGGTACGTAGAAAACGGGTTTTATCACAATGTCTGGCAAAGACATGAGATGTTCCCGGGTATGATTTACTTGTCATTACTTGCTCCTTATGTGACTATGTGATAAGTTGATCTGCAGTATGTGAATTACATGGTACATTGACTGCATGATATATGATGACATGAGATTGAGATGCATCACATGAGATTATGATATTGCATTATGCATTGACACGCATGGACATTGAGCATGTCATGTTGATCCTATCGATTCGTTTCTTGGTACCTATATCTTTTCTTTGGTATCTGTGATGCGTGTCTGGGGATGATGGGCAAGTCGATGGCTTGGCGGAGAGAGTGAGCTGAGTGATGTCGTAGCGACGAGCGTGCCGACGTCGCCTAGACACGAGGATGATGGACCGCCGATGGCTCGACTGAGAGATAGATCGGAGCGCGGAGCGTGTCACATCCTGCTCGAGCACTGATGAGTGATTGATGATCTTCCTTTGGACTCCTGAGATATGGATATTCGAGATTTGATACCCTTCATATGCATTTGCATTCATGCACGGCATGCATCGCATGTTATTTGTCATACACTGTGATATTATCTGTTTCTCGTACTGGGTGCTGACCCCTTTCGCGGGGGGCTGTCATGTCCTTGTTGTATGGGCATGACAGGTGGTACAAGTGGACGTACTGTGGATGCTCGAGACGAAGCATCGATAAATATCAGAGCTCCTTGAGAGCGAGCTCAGGTATATGGTTTATGTTTTGAGTCTCAGTAGTTGTTTAGTATTTTTACTTATGTTTTAAATTACCGGGGTATGCCCCGAGTATCTGTATTTTTAAGTATTACTTTACTGAGAAGTTATATGTAATGCTTATACGATATGTTAGATATAAAACTTGAAATACATATTTTCACTATTCGGAAATGTTTTAAAAACAAACTGCGAAAAATTTTGAGGGTCACTTTTTGAAAGTTTTTAACTAAATCTTCCGCTGTTTACGTTAATATAACAATCGTGTGTTAATTAAACCTCTGATTAGGACCAGGCCCCTCACAGTTGGTATCAGAGCATAATCTGGGATATGCTCGAACTAGAGTTAGGACACTGAGTATAGACACAAATGAATTGTTTGTGCATGTCTGACTATCTGATTTATATGCTCTTGTCTGCTATGTTTACATGTTCGATAATGAGATTTTATGCATGTACTGGATTAGTAAGCAGGAATAATGAGATGTCATATCTCTGAAGATTTTAATATGCTGAGTGGCATATAATCTAGAGAATGTGAATGCTGAGTTGCACATCTAATCTAGAGAATTTGAGAATTTTATCTGTTAACACTGATAGTTGATGATAGGATGATGATGTAGAATGAATGATGAAAACATCTATGACTTGAGATGTATAAATTATGTTGGACAGTTAGTGTTTGGACAGGTAGTTGTGATATAGACTTTAAGAGCTACTATTGAATCTGTAGACGCTATAAACTGTTAATTGCACTAAATTTAGTGAGAATGTGTCCATTATTGGAAATTGTATTTATCACTTTGGGATTTAATCCTTATGATTAGTGGATGCCACTAGAATTATTTAAACACTTTTTGTCGATTGACATCAGGAATTTAAGTCTGAAAAACCAAGGCTATACGTATTACGTCAAAACCTATGTATGCCAAGTGAGAATATTAGAACTTGAGGATATTGAAATTAGCGATTTTTTTTTCAATTGAAGGATCGAGTATAGTTGTTGTGAGAAACAACGAGAATTGGTTTGAATGGAGACTGCCGTAATTTAGTCCCAGTCTATGTGTCCGAACCATGAATAAAAACTTCACTCTGAACTCTTTTAGATGAGAATATCTATAGCAATAGTAGTGACAGATGACGATTTTTCCTCTTTCTGTTACGGGAAAATATGTTTACGAGAATGCCATGTTGATGACATAGAAAATGTTAATTGATTATCGTGGACTTGAGAAATGGAAATATCTGCTTAATCTCAATAGCTATTCATTAGTGAAGAGATTAGATTTTGACTAAGGAATAAGACACCAATGTGGTGCGAAGTAATTAGAACTGGATTAAAGATTAATGAAGTGACTATCATTGGGATAATCCAAGTAGTCCTGGAAAAGTTTCAGAAGTATAACTCAAATTTATCCAGCTCTAGTAGTTCTAAAGGGACTATGAGATTGTAGAATACCAAATCTTTTGAGGTCACTGTGGATGTAAATATCTACTGATCCATTTGAAAGAATAATAAGAACTTATATTGATTGTGGCCAGTCAGAGCATGTCTGTTACTTACTCGGGAATAGATGCAGCCATAACAACAAATACCCTGAGCTAGGGGTAGATATCATGGTGGTTATTCTTTACGACCACTCAGTTTCAGCAGCAGTTAATTACCTGTAGACCAGATAGTATACCTTGACAATGGGATTGAGATGTCTCCAGGATATATAACCATTTCGATTTTGGCAATTGTAGGGTCTTCCTACCTTAACGTCATCTTATTACACAATTTGGACTAAACATGCATTAATAACGTCTTAGGGTTCCAGTTGTAGCTTTGAGCTAATAAGATTGCAGGCCAACAATGAAATTTCAAAAACTTAACTCATTACATTCTCAATAACGAATGTTAAAGCGATAGAATTATACTACTCCTAGAGTAGAGACTATCCAAAAGTCCTGTATCCTATCTTCTTTCATGCTCCCTTTAGCTCACTGCCTCAACCCGACCCTTAGCCCTTCGGTCCAAACGTGTACCTACAGGAACAACCCATCATGAGCATGTACATCGTTACTTAACATCATAAGGCAATGGCATATAAATAAATGCATGAAAAATAATTGGTAACATATACTTCCTGGTTAATTGCATTAACCCTCTTTGGTTGTCCCTGTTTCATAGCCATGCATATAGTCATTAATTCTTGATATGAATGATTAAAATCATCGTCTTATAAATATCATCATCTTACAACATCATCATCATATAAGCATTATCATCTTATAAATATCATCATCTCATAACATCATCATCATATAAGCATCATCATCTTATAGTATCATCATCTTATAGTATCATCATCTTATAACTTCATCATCTTATAACATCATCATCTTATAACATCATCATCATATAAGCATCATAACAAAATATAACAGTAAATGTACAAAGTCTTGGTTAAATAACTTGCTGGTTGTTCGTTAACTTCTTTTTGTTGTCCCTGATTTACCTTCATGCATATGGGCATCTTACCCCGTGGCATCTTACCACATAATAACATTGTATGGCCTCTTACCATATGGGCATCTTACCCCATGGCATCTTACCACATAATAATATTGTATGGCATCTTACCATATGGGCATCTTATCCCGTGGCATCTTACCACATAATAACATTGTATGGCATCTTACCATATGGGCATCTTACCCCGTGGCATCTTACCACATAATAACATTGTATGGCATCTTACCATATGGGCATCTTACCCTTTTTATAAACATCTTATAACATTATTATAAACTTACTTATCATATCATCTTCATAAACATCATCATCATAAACATCATCATCATAAACTTACTTATCACAATCATCATCATAAACATCACCATCATAAACTTACTTATCACAATCATCATCATAAACATCATCATCATAAACTTACTAATCACAATCATCATCATAGTTATCATAAATACTTATGCAATCAATGCATAGTCATAGTTAGGAGTGTGTTACCGTCCGATGCCAGTACGCTTCTTACGTACCTTAATTCCAAAAGTGGAGAAATTGAAGAACTCTATCTTCTCGATGTTGTTGGCACCTGTGATGGTTCCACACAACCATACAAATCGATATTAGAAGCTAAACAATAGCCAAATACCAAAAATTCCATCAATTAAGCCAAGAAAATCATCTTCAGCAAAATCGCTTTACCGATCGATCGATCACCCTTACCGATCGATCGGTAACTGTTCATAATTTAAATTTAAGCTACGGCCTTTCACCGATCGATCGGTCCAAGCTACCGATCGATCATTAGTCATCCACCGATCGATCGGTCACTTCCACCGATCGATCGGTAAACAAAGAGATTTCACCCCTCGCTTCGCACATGCACCGATCGATCGTTGCCCTGCTACCGATCGATCGGTCGCTGCGACTTTTTCGGGTAAACTCCATTTTTTGGCACAAAACTACCAAATAAACCAATACATCTTAAACCAAATACATCCCAACAACTTATCACCACAAAAACCTCATAAAACCATACCCCAAACCCATACAATACATACATCAAAACAACCCACATAAATCACTTCAAAAATCACCCCATTTCAAATCCAAACATCATCAAAACTTTAGGAAGAGTTCCATACCTCTTGAAGACTCCAAATCTTGGTAAAAATCACACAAACTCAAGTTTTGTGGAGCTTCCTCCTTCCTCCTTTGAAGGATTTCGAAAATGGGGTGAGGTTAGGGCTTTGGGATGATTTGGGGATTTTAGAGTGGTGGTGAAGAAGTGAAGGGAAATGGAATAAAGGGGAAATATAGTGGGGTTATTAAAATTGTACCCCAAATTAACATGATGTATAAAACATCTCAACTTGGTATTTTAAAAGCATTTTGACAAAATGCACTAAACTTCATCTAAAATCACATCTTCCTCATATTTAATAATCAACACAATTAATTCATGTTAACATCTTATTACCCAACACATAAATCAATTACCACATGATTCATCATATAAACATAATTAATTCCTTAATTGCAATTAATTAATTTCGGGGCATCACATTACTCCCCTACTTACAAGATTTCGTCCTCGAAATCGCATGCACTTACCCAAAATGAAACTAAACATAAATCATACCAGAAAATAGTTCCGGGTAATGCTGCATCATATGCCGTTCCGTCTCCCACGTAGCCTCCTCGACACCCCGACGATCCCACTGAACTTTGACCATCGGTATAACTTTACTTCGTAATCTGCGATCCTCACGATCCAGAATTCTGACCGATCGTTCAACGTAGGATACATCTGAATCCAACTGCACTTCAGTAGGCTGTAATACATGAGACGGATCTGGCTCATACTTCCGTAGCATAGAAACGTGGAAAACATCATGAATCCCAGATAAAGACGGCGGTAGAGCCAAACGGTAGGCCAAAATACCGATACGCTGCAATACTTCATATGGCCCAACATACTTCGGGGATAACTTTTCCCGCATACCAAAACGAACTACACCCCTGAAGGGTGAGATTTTTCAAGAAGACCTTGTCTCCTACTCGGAATTCTAGCGGTCGTCGTCGCTTATTGGCATAGGCTGCTTGCCTATCCTGAGCCGTTTCATCTTTTGACGTATCGTCTTAATCTTGTCTTCTATATCCTTAATTATATCCGGTCCTCCGACCTCTTTACTAGTCAGGTCCTCCCAATACAGCGGTGACCCACAGCGTCGTCCATAAAGAGCTTCAAAAGGGGCCATTTGAATGCTCGCCTGATAGCTGTTATTAAAGGAGAACTCTACCAGTGGTATAGAATCTTGCCACGGAGTATCAAACTCCAATACACGTGTCCTCAACATATCCTCGAGCGTCTATATAGTACACTCTGTCTGACCGTCTATCTGCGGGTGATACGATGTACTCGGTCTCACCTCTGTGCCCAAAGTTGTCTGGAGACCCTCCCAGAAAGGTGGAGTAACCTTGGGTCTCTGTCAGATACAATCAAGACTAGAACCCCATGCATCCTCACCACATACCGCACATATGATTGGGCCATCTTTAGGTTCGTGAAAGACACACGATAAGGGATGAAATGAGCTACCTTCGTCAGCCTATCTACGATCACCCAAAACGCATCAAATCCTGAGGTCGTCCTTGGCAAGTGGGTCATGAAGTCCATAGATATGTGCTCCCACTCCCACTTAGGTACCTCCAAGCTCTTCAGCTCGCCACCAGGCCTCTGCCTTTCTACCTTAACCTGCTGGTAGATTAAACATCTTGACAAAGGTCATAACATTACGCTTCATGCGTCTCCCCCAGATCTGACCACTTAGGTCCTTATACATTTTTTTTCCTCCTGGGTGAATACTGAACCGGCTACCGTGAGTTCGCTCCAATACTCCTCCACGCAACTCCGACGCATCTGGGACTACCCAACGGTTGCCCAGTCTCAATGAACCATCTTCAGCCATTCTGAACTTTGATGGCTGTCCTTGAAGTACTATCGATGACCCTCTCTGGGCCTTCCTGATCCGACCTCTGGGCCTTCCTGATAATCTTAAATATGTCTGGCTCAGCCAACAAGGTTGACACTCGCACCGGCGACGCGTCCACATCAAAATCATAGCTCAGATGGCAATAAGAAGTCATCATCGCTGATAAACACATAGCGTTCTCAGCAGTACTTTTCACTTCCGACTTAAGGCGTCTGCTATCAAATTTGTTTTACCTGGATGGTACTCAACTTTACAATCAAAATCCTTGAGTAAGTACATCCATCTTCTTTGTCGCCTATTCAGCTCAGCCTGTGTGAACAAAACTTCAGGCTCTTATGGTCTGTGTAGATGGCAAACGACGTACCATGCAAGTAATGCCTCCAAATCTTCAAGGCAAATATAATGGCTGCCAGCAACAAATCATGGACTGGGTACCTAGCCTCATGTGGTTCAACCGCCTCGATGCATAAGCCACCACATGCTTATCTTGCATCAACACACAGTCCAAACCTTGCAATGATGCGTCTGTGTACAAGGCAAACCTCTTATTCTCAGAAGGAATTACCAATATTGGCGTTGTCGTCAAACGACGCTTCAATTCATGGAAGCTTTCCTCACAAGCTTCGGACCAATAGAATGACACTCCTTTCTGAGTCAGCTGTATCAGGGGTCTAACAATCCCCAAGGATCTGGAGTACTGTTCTCGAGTGCTTTACGTGTTCCTCTTCAGTTCGAGAGTAAATAAGTACATCGTCAATGAAAACTATGACGAACTGATCTAACCATGGTTGGGGCACTCTATTCATCAGGCTCATAAAACAGCTAGGGCAATCGTCACCCCAAAAGGCATGACTAAGAATCCGTAGTGCCCATATCTAGTCCTGGAAGCTGTCTTCTGTACATCATCCTCTCGAACTCGAATCTGATGATACCCTGATCTCAGATCGATCTTACTGTAGAGCCTCATACTCTGCAGCTGCTCAAACAAATCATCAATCCTCGGAAGCGGATACTTATTCTTTACAGTAGCTTTGTTCAGTTGTCTGTAATCGATGCGCGACCGCATCGAACCATCTTTCTTCTTAACAAACAAAACTGGCGTACCCCAGGGCAATACGCTAGGGCGTATATAGCCCTTATCAAGGAGCTCTTTTGCAACTGAACTTTTAACTCCCTTAGTTCTACTGGTACCATCCTCTACGGGGCACGAGAAATGGTAGACGTCCCTGGTAGTAACTTAATCCCAAACTCGACCTCTCTCGTCGGTGGGAATCCGGGAATCTCTTCCAGAAATACATCAGGAAACACCGCTACTACGGGCACATCCTCAACCTTTAACTCCTTCCTCTTTTCAGTAATATCAACAGCATAGATGAGATATCATTTATGTTCTCATTCCAATAACTGTGCCATCTTGACAGCAGATATTAACGGAATCCTTGAACGGGGACCATCCCCATGGAATGTCCATTGGACTCCCATATCAGACCTGAATCGGACAGTTCCTTGTCTGCAGTCCACAACTGCCTGATACTTGTTCAGCACATCGATGCCCACAATGCATTCCCAGAACAATCAAGTCTGTCCTCAGCTCGTTACCCTCAAAATAAATGAGGCCGTCATAAACCATCTGATCAGTTATAAAACTTCTTCCAGCGGGTGTCGAGACTACTAGAGGCGACGGAGAAGTGCATATAAAATCGCATCTTTTACTTCAGCATTTGCTGCTATGCTGCAACACAAGGGTTAACAACAAGATCCAAAAGCAGTTCATATATACATCGTTAGAAAGCCATAACATGTTGTCATAATAGCCATATACCCCATATGTAACATAGCATGTTAAAAGTAAGCACCTAGCCAACCTATTGCTAAGGCTACCCTGCACTCATACCCGAGTTCTCTAACCACTGCTCTGATACCACTAATGTAGGGTCTTCCTACCTTAACGTCATCTTATTACACAATTTGGACTAAACATGCATTAATAACGTCTTAGGGTTCCAGTTGTAGCTTTGAGCTAATAAGATTGCAGGCCAACAATGAAATTTCAAAAACTTAACTCATTACATTCTCAATAACGAATGTTAAAGCGATAGAATTATACTACTCCTAGAGTAGAGACTATCCAAAAGTCATGTATCCTATCTTCTTTCATGCTCCCTTTAGCTCACTGCCTCAACCCGACCCTTAGCCCTTCGGTCCAAACGTGTACCTACAGGAACAACCCATCATGAGCATGTACATCGTTACTTAACATCATAAGGCAATGGCATATACATAAATGCATGAAAAATAATTGGTAACATATACTTCCTGGTTAATTGCATTAACCCTCTTTGGTTGTCCTGTTTCATAGCCATGCATATAGTCATTAATTCTTGATATGAATGATTAAAATCATCGTCTTATAAATATCATCATCTTACAACATCATCATCATATAAGCATTATCATCGTATAAATATCATCATCTCATAACATCATCATCATATAAGCATCATCATCTTATAGTATCATCATCTTATAACTTCATCATCTTATAACATCATCATCATATAAGCATCATAACAAAATATAACAGTAAATGTACAAAGTCTTGGTTAAATAACTTGCTGGTTGTTCGTTAACTTCTTTTTGTTGTCCCTGATTTACCTTCATGCATATGGACATCTTACCCCGTGGCATCTTACCACATAATAACATTGTATGGCATCTTACCATATGGGCATCTTACCCCGTGGCATCTTACCACATAATAATATTGTATGGCATCTTACCATATGGGCATCTTACCCCGTGGCATCTTACCACATAATAACATTGTATGGCATCTTACCATATGGGCA